>JAUBOD010000658.1:3062300-3134169 GCA_032353885.1 Nothura maculosa | reverse complement strand
TCTCTCTCTCTCTCTCTCTCTCTCTCTCTCTCTCTCTCTCTCTCTCACACACACACACACACACACACACACACACACACACACACACACACACACACACAGTCCTTTAAGACATGGGTTACTATAATCAAATCATCTAAAACCCTTGAAAAATTTTTGGGGACTAAGGGAGAGCACTGTTATTACTAGAAGAAATAGTAATCAAAAGAGAAATAAAACATTCTACATGAGAAGTGGTCTGCAGTACTTTAGGTAAAATCACAGCAGAGCAGTCTTGACAGTCTATACATTGCACAGTCAAGCTCCCAGTAAACTGGTGATTGCGCATGTGCCAACAGCGCGTAGCAATAGGCCACAAGGATCCTCTCACCTTATCCTGTCTATTTATGCCAGGAAAGTTTGGGTTGGAATCTTCTATTTCGTCTCATTCACGAGATCAGTCTAATCAAGGCGAAGCTCAAAGTCATCAGGACCAGGAAATACCCAGCGAGCCAAGGCAGACCCAAAAGCATGCAAGAGGAAGGGGAACGCCACCCTACCACCAAGGAAAGGGGCTGCACTCCAAATACTCTGAGCACCTGGATGCAGCTGGAGCAAGGGGGCAGAGGAGATGGCTGCACAAAAGTTGTAACCTGTATCACTCTCCTTGCTGGGTTTTCCTTGGGGATTTTAGCTCACCATGGAAACTGAATATTTCTGCATGTGAATAACAGCACCTGAATGGCAAGTTTCAGGCACAGGAGAACAGATAAACACTTTACTGGAAAAAAAATGCCTGACTGTGAATCTGGTAACTGAAGTACGTTTTCAGAGACATCTGATAGTGCCTCATGCCTTCTCTAGTGGCTACAGATCTTCACACTATGAAAGCAGATGACTATGTGCTGTACAAGCAGCAGAAGTCCTTGAAAAGTTGATAAATGAGAATAAAATGGCAAATGAAATTCAGTGAATAGAAACATAATATTGATTCGAATGGCAAAAAAGAATACCAAGTTCATATATGCATATACAGGCTGTATACAAATTAGCAGAAAAGGGCTAAAGAACAAAGCAGAAACATCACTGCTCTACTGCAATTCCTTGCAACCACATTCTGAATCCTGTAGTTTTGGTCATTCCTTTTGTCCTCCCCGCTTCCTCCCCACTACGATACACCAACAGACTTGGAAAAGGTTCAGAGAAAGAAGATCAAAGATATGGACTGTTTTCCATGTGTAGACCAGTTAGACTGAACTCCTTGAACTGGAAGAAAGATAAATGAAGAGAGATTAAACAGCCTGTAAAGTCATGAATGCAGTGATGGATGTTCACCATTTCTTCCAACACATGAACTAGGGGGCCTCAGATGAGCTAGCAGGAAGCAAGTTCAAAGCAAAGATCGGTTCTCTGACACAGGAACAGGAGCTATGACCTGGAACTCAGCCACCAAGTTCTGAGAAGGCCGAAACTGAACAAGTTCTTGGAAAGAGGGGAAGGGAGAAAAAAAAAAGAAGAAGAGAAAAGGAACTCAGTAGAGATTATTAATTGCAAACCCCTTCTGGCTCTAGAGGTGACTGAACAGCTACCACAGAGGTGGTGATGCTGTTTTGAAGGTTCATTCCATCATGCATCTTCACTCCTATGTTCTTCCTAGAATTTCACTTTTGACCATTATCACAGACAGACTAAAACTACACAGACCTTTAAGTTGTCTCAGCATCACTCTTCTTGTGTGACATGTAAAGTCCCATAATAATATCATAATCTTTTATATTACTATCTGTTACTCTCTTTACAACACTAGGGAAAGGAAAGGGCTACCCTTCGCTTCCTTTTGCACTTGGCATCCAACCATCTCTGCTTCCTGACAACTTCCCATTCATTAGAGGGTCACAGTCAAATAACAAATAGATTCACATCTCTCAAAAAACAAGCTAAGGAAAAACTTTCTACCTACTTTCTAAGTTACAGAAAATGTTACAGACTGTTCCCTCTTTCTAACATGTTGCCTTTTATGTTGCCCTTAGAGCAGATAGTGATTGTGCTGACCTCCACATTCTTTGAAGCAATGCTCACATTTGCAATTGAAATATTATTTTTTCCATTAAATTCAAAGCATGTATTAGGTTAGATACTGCTGCAGAAACATACAGTTGCAGCACTGGTTGCCCACTGTCTCTTTAAGCAAGTTTCTGCAAACAGAAGAATTACACATTCCAGTCATAAATCTCTGGCCACCTCCTCCTCCTCCCCAGCAGATCTGGCTTTTCTACTGTCTCAACTCTGAACTTCCCGTTTTGAGTATGATCCATCCTGTTCTGTGTTCTCCCTCGCTATTATACCAGGACATTTGAAAAGGCAGCCAGGGCTGAGCATCTTTGCATATGGAAGAGTTGCAAATTGGACATGACAGCATCACCTTTCTCCCCTACTCACCTGCACTCTGTCCCTGACTTTGAAGTTCAACCTTGTCAGATCTTTAAACAGCCAGGGATTAACACCAGTGGCTGAAAATTAACAGGACGAGGGAATCTGCCAAAGCCCTGACAGGAGACACAAATTAGAGAGAAGAAGAGGAAGGCAGCTCTGGTTCCCCCTGCGAGGACGGCCGCGGTGACGGGCGCTCACGGCCGGAGCTGCCGCCATCCGCCTCCTGCTGGGTCGTCCATCCTCCAGTCACTTGGCTCACTCGGGTGGCGCAGGGAGAGGGTAGAGGTGCCCGCTTCGCTCACCCCTGCGAGTGTTGCAGGAGCCTCAGCAGGATTAAGATCTTCCTATATTAGATATTTTCTTCTCACATTCAATAGGGAGCTTCCGAATCAAGAGACAGACAGCCAGGCAGACATCCAGTTTCCAAGCCAGTCCACAGGATAATAAGCATGTCTTGCTAGCCTCAGTTTTCTCCACACACGTATTAACTACACCTGCAGCTTAGTTTTCAATATACTATATAGAGATTCCCCAATTGTTATTTTATATTTTCAGCTAATAGAAGTAAGCTCTTTCCTGTCAGTGAATAATCTCAGCAGTGTCAGAAAGAATTCTGGTGCAGATATGCTTCAAAAGAACATTTGTCCTTAAAACACTTTTTCCCCTCTCTGTATCTCTACCCTGCAGCTATATCAGGAAAATACACACACACACACACACTCACCTTCTTTCTTTAAACCAGTTATGTCAAAACTGATGCAACAGATCTAGGCAAAGCAGCAAAGATAACTGACAGGATGTTTTGTTTTTTTTTTCCCCTCTTAAATTTGCAGGAGAAGGAAAAATCCGACCTACTTTCTATATGTGACTTATAGCTTCATTTTAGGTGTCTTCACAGTTTTTTAAAGGAAGCCCCTAAGTTCCCTATATAACCAAAATAGGCAGGCTTTCAGTATTTTCATACTGCTAAACTGAAGTGCTTTAACTTCAGGTTCAGCCCCTCCCTCCAGAAGGGAAGCCTTTTCTCACAGCCACATGGATAGGCAACAGAAAATGAAATAAATACCTTCAGCTCACTCTGAAAATCTCTATTCAGAAAAACTTTGAAATCTAACATGAAGAAAATATGGAAAACAGTAACTTTTCCATCTCGTCTTCACTTTAAATTCAGACTCGGCATGATTTTGGAAGATAATCTTGAAGGAGATCACATAACCTGCAGGACTCGCTGCACAGGTAGCAAGGTGGGATGACAGGGGCTCGCAGACCGTGGCTCTCTGATGAGGTTTTGCTCCTTGGCTCGAAGGTCCATGAGTGCCGAGGCCCGGCCCAGCCCTACTGCTCTGAAGAGAGCCCCCAACCACTCCTGCTGCAGGGCCCTAAGCACTGCAGAGCACATGGCAGGGGATGTGGAATTCTAATTGAATTTTAATTTAGATAAGCATTTTGAATTGAATTTTAATTTACACGAGGGTCTAGTTTTGAACAGTTCACTTGATAGATAGTTGGAAACTTTGAAAATGCTACTGAAACACAACCTCACTTACTTGTTTGTAATGATCTGTGAAAAGGCACTGGGATTTAGTGGTGTTTTCTTCTTATCACCTACCAGATGGTTTAAATTAAAATATTTCAAACCATGAATGGTTTATGAGGTGCTCCCTTCACCTTAAAGGCCTGCTTCTTTAATTTGCGTTGTACAAGCTATCCCTTAGGGATGCTTTTGTTGCTGATTCCCTCTCCCAGTTTAGAGCCCATTACATCCACAAAGAGCCTTGGGAATACTCACAGGTGCCCACCAAGTGTGAGCAGTCCTGCAGTCCGCATGGGCACTTGCTGCGTTCTCCTTCTGCCAACAGAAATTCACTGGAAAGCGAATGTGAGGCTCTTCATATGCAACCAAAGAGAACTGGACGGAGAAGGGGAACTGGTTACTGAAACAAATGGATTTTTTTGTAGTCCACATTCAATTCTCAGTAAAATTAATATCACTTTGGCTCAAATGAATACCACTAACTGTAACATAATTTGTAGTTAAAACTTCCATCTCGCTAAGCTGTGATACTGCTGCACATATGGCCTGTGTAATCACTGCCTGTTCCTGATTAAAGACCATATGGGTTACAAACAACCGGGCAAAGGCGGCAGCAATGCTGTAGCCTCAAATGTTGCTTTATTAATCTGCTTCTCACTCTGCTTTTAACTCTACTACTTTATTTTCACTTCATGTATAGCCCATTCTCACAGTCATCGTGGCAGCTCCTGAGCCATGTGCTCTAGGTGACCCTGTGTGTGCAGGGGGGTTGGACTAGATGACCTCTAAGGTCCCTTCCAACCTTACACATTCTATGATTATATGATTCTATGATTCTATGAATAACCTGCGCTCCGGCCCTTTTCCATCCCACACGGCCTGTCTTTATGCCAGGACTGGCAGCTTTGACATCAGTTTTTGCTGCAGTTCCATTATCTGACAGCACAAAGGCATTTTTTTCACATTTTGCTGCAACATATAGAAATTTAAATTTCATTTTTAAACTTTACAAAACCTGACTGCATTCCATGCAATGTCTTTTATTTTGTATGCATTTTTTGTGTGCAGTGATTGACAAGGCCCTTAGGAAGATCTGCAGGTCTTAGAGAAGGGAACCAGCCTCTCCAGGCCACAGGCCTACCCCACAGCAAACGCTGCTGTCACACTAGAGTTTAAATAGACGGTTTGCTCCTAGCTGCACTGCTTGCAAATGCAGACTCCAAACCACTCCTCTGAAATTTAATCCAAACACATAAAACAGCTCCTTGACTTGTACTTTTCTTATCAGCTCCTTTAGGTTAAGGATAATTTATCATTACTTCCTTGCAGTGCTCTCTAGAAGACTAGAGTCTTACTATATCCACGCAGTATGACCAGGAATATCAAACACATTCATGAGTCTTCTCTGAGCACACTGTATTCTTCCTCTATGATCACATTTGGGAAACTGTAGTACTTGTCAATAGGAAACTTTTCTCCAGGTTGTTTCCAAACTGGTCATTAAGAACTTCTTTCATTTAAAAATAAAAATCAGGCAAACAGAAGTATTTTCTCTGCTTTCATTAATTTCATTTCACTTTATAGTGTCCACAGCTGTTGTTCCTGAGACAAGAAATATTTCCTTACTGCAGCTTCCAACTTATTTTTAAAAATTAAGTGATTAAGTCCTGTTTCCTGTGAGTTTGCTCCGTATTAGTAAGTTTTAGATGATTATTTTACATGTTCCTATAATTTCTCTCCATCATCTCAAAACTCTCTCTTCTTCCCAGTTTTAGCATACCCTTTGGAAGGCACATACCTAGAATAAACTGAGAATAAAATTAATCACTAGTGTAAATATAAATGTTTAAAGACACTAAAGTAGAATTATCAGACTTCTGATATGCAAATGCAAATCCTGATTCACTTGCAGGAGAAGATAAGGCATCAGCAAGCAGTGGCTACCCATTCTACACCTGAAGCATAAATAAGTAGTAAGATTTTTGCAATAGAAGAGCAGACAGAAGCTTGAACTCCAGCTTTACAAGGCCAGGCTCCTTCCAGCCAGGCTGCTGAGCAGAGGAGGCTGCAGAGAACCAGGACAGCAGTTCCCTCCACTGGCTCCACTGGCCCAAGGTAGGACCAAGGCTCAAGGTGGTGGGGCCGGGGCAGCTGCAGACTCGGCCTCTCTATTCAGAGGCCCGTGGGCTCCCCTGGTGCTTTAGGGCTGCGTTCAGTGGCACTAGGAGAGCCCTGCGTGAGACGCGGTGCAGCTCTGGTGTAAGCAGCAAAGATGTGGAGCAAGGAATGCAGGAGGGAGGTTGCCTTAGATGTCCTACAGTTTGTCTCATTTCCCCTCACCCTTTTTCTCTTGCAAGGTCTTCAGGTAGAATTGTAATGTTTCCCATTTGGAGGAGTTTGTTAGCTGCTGTGCTTTTATTACAGGTTTTGGTATCACATTTACGCTAGTGGTATCTGAGCACTCTCCAGGGGTTCATATTCCATTCTCTTGCTGGGGCCATTAAACCCCATCAGAAACTCTATCAATGTTCCAGAATTGCCCAGTTTTTTATTCCTCTCATAAATGTCCTCTAAGATGAAAGGGAAGATTTGGCCACATATCAGACAGCTTGTATGGGTTACTTCCTGTCTTAAGTGTTGTACCTTTATTAAACAGATGGTAAAAAGGAATAATAATAATAAAAAGAGAATTATGTTAAGGCTTAGTTTATGCAATGCTAATTTAATAGGAAGCTATTAAAGTACAACCCAAATAGAAACATAGTCTTTGGCTTAAAACTTAATTTTACCTGAACTCACACCCTTCATAACATAATGGGAGACTCACATAAATTTTAGAGAATTAGCTTTTTAAAGTTATGGTTATGTATTCATAATATTGACATCCTGATTGCCAAAAGACTTTAACTTTAAAAACTTAAATAAGTATTTCTTCAGATACATTACTAGTTTGTCTTTTCTTGAAAATTACTCACTTTTGAAGCTACTACTATCCAGCTAGAGGTTAATGTTTTCCTCCCCTTTAACACACTCTACTTTCTTGAAAACTTAGTCATTTAACTTCTTAAAGAGATCTGATTTGATTAGTTTCTTAGGGAGAGAATTTACATCCTAAAAAGTGCTCTGTCTTTTATTAAAATAAACAGTTATCTTATCTTGTGTTGATCTTATCATCAACATAACTTCTAGGTACAAAGATAACAGCACCTGCAACATCTGGTGGACCGACTGGATGCTACAGCGTGGCTCACTGTCAGACAGCAACACTCATTCTGCAGCTGTTTCCATGATTTAAGTACCTGGTTTTTATAAGGCTTGGTAAAAACAGTTTCACTCAGCCTCAGTGGGGACTCTTCCACAAAGGTCTCTTTTTGGGCAACTAACCTACTGGACGGTGCTGTTTAGTAAACTCCTGCGTGCCATGAGTGCAGCCAGTGGAATCCCAGAGCTGTTAAGTGCTAGTCTACGGCTTACGGTAAGTAAATATTAGTTGCACTGAGTCTCATAGTTATTCCTCCATTTTTTTCCCATAATCATTAAAATCGTTAAAATTACTACTTAATCTTCCTTTAATTGTCTCTATTTGTCCACATAATGGCCAGCAGTAGTGTTACTGAACAGTTTTGAACACTTTCACACTTACACAGTTGAAATTTTTATATTTTTTTTAAATTTGGTAGAGACCTGACTTCATGCACAGCTGAACAAAAAAAAAAAAGGAATATACACCCAAGATAACCTGGGAAGGATGCTGACAGAACCCCGAGTGAAATTATCCATTACTCTCACATGCCCCAGCACTAAAGTTTCATAAGTATGAAACTCCTTTCCTAAACCTTATTACATCAGGTAATTCCATATTGCCTTCCAAATCTTTCAGTCTTCCCCATCTTCCTGACTTCCCACCAGTTATATATCAAAATCAACAATCTATTGACTTTTGAATTCATTCGCAGAACTAGTGCAGAGCTGGTTTCAGTAGATGCCACTAAACTAGATCTTTACTTTCCAAATATTACTGCATCAAATGAGAAATATTTCCGTCTTTTCGGCAGCAACATGATTACTGGCAAAGAACTCTCTGCTTCCCCGGGAAAGGTCTCTGGAGGAGATGAATAGAGAGTCATTTGAGACCAAGAAGAAAACCTGCTATGGTAACCAGTTCTGTGGCCGTTTTCACAAGCCATAGGAATTTCCCATAATTACATTTTGCAAATAAGCTACCATAACAAACACATCCAGACATTAAATGTGAACAAAGATATTTTTGAGATCTTTGAAGAGAGAGAAAACTTAATTCAATTAGAATTGCTCAAAAGATGGTCATAAAAGAACTTCCTGTTGAAAAGGATTTTGTCCAGATCTTTTACCAAGAATAACAACAAACAATAATAATAATTGAGATCAAGTCCTTCACCCAAGGAGCTTAAGGAACAAAAGGAGAATTCCTTTCTAATTATCCAGGTTTTTGTTTTGTTTTGCTTTATAATCAGGGGCTTGAGGGCAAAGCTTGCACTTTAAGCCATGCCTCTCGGTAGCAGATAGTGCCGAAATTCATGACACCAGGAGGGGATCTTCCAAAAGTTATGCCAAGGCAGACAAAATACCCTTGGCTAATCTGCTGGTTACTGTAAAAGCAAAATCCTGGGGGGGAGGCAGCTTGGCCAGGCAGCAGAGCTGGGAGATCAGCTTCCCGCTGTGCCCGTGGTCATGGGGGCTCTCTCTGACCCATTAACCTGGTGGCTCCTCCTTGGACAGAAGGCTGGGAACTGTCACCACTGCAGACGGAGGTCCAGTCTGGCTGTAAGCATATGTAAATTTCTAAATGCCTCGATTAATCCTGTTACTTAACAGGCTAACTTGGCATGTGTCTACATTTAACTAAAATTGCTATTATTCAGGTTGGATGGCTCCTTAGCAACCTAACAGCAAATAAAATATGTTTATCTACATTTAAAAAGCTTCTCTGCAGATATAAAACTCCTGTGCTATTAATGCCACTTTTGCAATTAAAAGACATTTGATCCAGTCTACTACTCTTAACTTGCAACAGCATCAACCACAGACTGTAAGGATCAAATTGCATGCCTTGATACGAGTAAATACCAGAAGAATATAGTAGACCAACGTGTTAGACAAAAAATTTGAAACAGAGGGGAAGGCCAGAATCGGTCAGAAGGCCTAAGAGCAGGACCCAGCTCCAGTTGCCTTCAACATCCTTCCCAGAAGCCAGACAAAATTCCAAGCCTGCACATGCCCATGATGCAAAAGGATTGGATTATTCTATTTAAGAGCACGTTAATCTGAGGCACATCAGAAACATGAGCAAATTAAAAGCCTGGTTAGCCCTCTCACTTTATACGCTTTGCATGATCTTGCTTTATGCCTATGCCCTCTGTTTCTCCTTCACAGATCTTCCAAACCCACGTGGATGCCACCCTGTATCACATCCACTCTAGGTGTCCCTGCTGGAGCAGGGGGTTGGACTAGATGATATCTAGAGGTCCCTTCCAACCTTAGCCATCCTGTGAGTATGTTGCTAGCGTAGTGCTAGCTTTGGGCATGCCAGTAAATACCTGTTCTGTCATGATACTTCATGCCAAAATGAAATGCCAAATGAGATACTTTGTGCCAAAAAACAAAGCAAACAAACAAAAACCTAGCAAACAAAAAACCAACCAAACAAACAAAAAACTCACAAACTTCCAGGTGCTGCTCACACATCCAAGGACCTCAAGGACTTGTTTACAGCCTGGTCTAGAAAAGGAGATTATAGTTGCTTCTCACATATTCATTTTCTTTTATCTTATCATATATCTAAAATCAACATGTATAAAGAAATAAACCAAATAGGAATGGAGATAAGGTGTATAACATCAGTATGCCATTTTACTGAGATAAAACATCAATCCCTCAGCTTCCAAAATACTTGAACTTTGTGGATAAAAAAAAAAAAGTTAAAAAGTTCAGCAAAGACTAACAAGTAAATTTTTGGATTACTACACTGTCTTCTCAGAACTCACAGCCAAGAACAAAACACACTAAACAAACACAGAAAGTTACAGTACAACAGAGGTAAAACAATGTCTGATATATAAGGAACAGAAATTCAGACTTGCAGTCACAGCAAAGAAGGAAGATATAAGATACTATAAACACAGAATTTTTTTATAGGACATGTTACATAACACTTTCCCTTAGGCTTCAAGCTTCCTCTCTCACTGATAAACATCATGAAGTGTTTTATCTTATTGCCTCCATATACTAAAAAAGAATCTATTTTTAAAGTCAGAAATTGGGTCGGAATCCTATTATCTGAAGCTACAAATTAGCATTTGCGTAAGCAAAGACATTGTTTTTCATTGCATTCCATTTGCTGTTTCTTGGTATATGTGTGTTTTTTCCCCTCAATTATTTGCATTCACAGCTATTTTGTTCTATTTGGTGTACAGTGTTGAAAGCAGAAGCATTTCCACAATTTCAGAAAAGTGTTCAAGAGAGGTGGAAAACAAACAGAGTAATTGGAGGAATATATTGAAAAAAAACTTACCTACTTTTTAAGCATGTGTTCTTTGCAAATGAACATCAAATAACCAGCCTATGAGCTCAAAATAAAAGGGAGTGAACAACTGGTAAACAAAGATCAGGAGCTACAACAGAATAAAATCTTAATCCTTTTCTAAATATATGGCAAAAGAGAAAAATCTTCATCTGAGTTTGCCTGGTTCTGAGTAGATGATAATTAGATATCCCTATAATCCTACAATTCAAAGGCAATGCAAATAAAATGATAGCTCAGTTCAACCTATCCTAACTATGGAATGCTGTAGTTCTCTGTCAGGCTAAGCATAAGCAAATATGTATGTTTTAAATGTAGCAGATTTTTTTTGCCATTTTCACTAGAAAGATGTGAATTATAATGAAATGATTTGCTATCTCTGGCCTTTCAGGACAGTTTTCCTAAATAATTTGATTTATAATTGCTTGCTCCTGTGCCGGAAAGGAAGAGGAGGCTAGCCACATAGGAAATATCCAACAAAAAGCCCATGCTGTGAGAGCGCATCCCTGGAGTACATGTATGGGAAGGAGCCAGCTTTGTAGCACTACAAGAGGTTCATCTGGCAGCACACCAGGAACATTTTGCTCCCAACTCAAAGTGAGTAAGGGAAGAGGTTGGAAAACACAGCACCTTCACAATATGTCATTTCTCATTGTAACTAAGAGCTGTCATGGCATCAGGGAAAAAATCTAGAAAAAAAGGACCAGGAAAGAAACTTATGGAAAACACAGGAGGAGAAAACCAAGTGTGAAATATAGCAAAAAGAAAACGGGAATAGAGTAGGTGGATGAATTGAGATGAAATAAGAAAGGGCATAAATAGTGGAAGAGAAAGGAACAAGTATGGAGAAAAACATCAGAAATCAGACCTGTTTATACTAGCTAATTATTGAGCCCACTGGACCAGATCTTGAGGCACAGTAGGGTTGCTCTCAGGAACAAGTTTAATGCAGTCAAATCAAACAACTTCATCAATCAAACAATCAAGGCCTGGATGAAAATGAGCCCCTATGTTAAGGTCAGCTCACAAGGTGATCTCTTCATCTTTAGAGGGGCAGAAAAGGAGAGAGGAGCAGACATTTTGATGTCTCCATACCAAAAGACTGATGAACATGGAATATGGCACAGGTTGGGACAGAGTGTTACCCAAGAGGTAGCACACAGCAATGCACACCTTGAAGAGGATATTTTATGGATTATGAACATTATGAAGAATGTATTCTTATTCTTTTATGTATTTCAGAACTGTTGAATTAAAGCTACTTGTGATGGTTTACTACAGCATGGTTCTCCCTTTATTTTCACAGAATTGCCGTGTTTTCCTCTCTACAATGGATCCAATTCCTGTACTTTGCCTTCTCCATAAGTCTCTTTGATCTCTTGAAAAAAAAAGACTCAGAGGTGTAAGGAGAATTGGTCCTTGATTTCTACTAAAAGCACAAGAAGAACTCTCCTTCCTCAGCCTGCTCCCCAGTAAAGATTCATTTCTTCTTTGGCTGCTCAGTGAAGGACTTATTAAATCTAAACTAGATTTAGGAGAAACACCTGGTATCAGAGGCTGAAGAGCAGATCTGGCAGGAGAACTATTTCATTTTGTGATCACATTCAACGTTTCAAAATCTGTTTTCATTTCAATGAGGAATTAAAACAACCTTTTCAAACATTTCTGAGAAACAGAATTGTGTTGAAACACCTGTTTTCTAGCTGAAAACATTTTTGATTACATTCTCTCTCTGAGCTCGGATATGACTAAGGACTCTGTCCTAGATCCTTTCAGTTGAATGTTTTGTTAATATCTCCATAAAATACTTCAGCCTCACTAAAATAGCATCCTTGTGTATCAAGGACAAAAGTATAGTAGATGGAGGTAAAGGGTTTTATGTCTACTGACGAGCAGGAAGCCCAGCTGCAGCCTTTAGTAGAGGAACAAGGGACATCACAGCTGGAGACCTGTAACCCATCTACAGCTTGCACTAGTTCTCTGGAGCCTTCATCCTTTTCATCTTTCACTACCTACCTTGCTTCTTCCCATAAATTAATCTTGCCACTGACAAGACAGCAGGATGAAACTACCTCACCTTCCCTAAATAAATCTGTTTCCTATCCTTCTCCTGATATTATTTACTTTTTAGATTCACTATTTAGTTCCATCCCTTGCTATCTCCTAAAATAGGAAAATTTAGGAGTGTTATTGTGCTACTGTTGGCTGAGGATTTCTGGAACACACATTTAGTGGAAGCTACTTGCTGCAAGGCCCTGTGCTACAACTCCATTTCTTGGATAAAGCTTTTCCTCCCCTCTCTTTCTTGCCTTTCAATTATATTTCTTTGTCCTCCTGACTATAACTCATGAAAGACTGAATATTTTTTCAGCTGACTAATTCTTAAGATTAATGCTCTGCTATATTACATATAAAGTCTCCAATATGTTGCAAAAAGTTGTAAATATCTACAAAGTAGAGACAACAAGTAGCCTACTCAGGACTCCCTTAATAATGAAGCATTCAGTCACAGAAAGATGAGATTTACTTATTGTTTATTTTAAAAAGTTGGCTAATTAATGTAAGATTAAAGTAAATTCTATGATCATCTATTTATCAGGAAAAAAGTATGAGATTAATAAGTATTTCAAGCTCAATATCACAAGGGTTAATGTAATACTTGCCAATGAAACAGAAAATGATTTCAGATTTAAAGAATGACTGGTTATTACAGATATTAAGTGCAGTTTGTCTGAGATGTCACCTGAGTCTTCTTCCAAATAGCTGAAAATGTTCTTTTCAGGAAACAGGTATGTGTATTTCAATCAGCATCAAAAATATATATATATTTGTATTTTTGCTGAAACTACTTTTTTATATTTCCCCACAACAGACTTTCTTCACCTACGTTTTACCTATTGAAATAATGTGGCTTTATCAAAAATATTTTTCAAGGTTATGTTTAGGTAGCTGATGTTAAAATCCTGAGATGAATTTACTTGTTTATCATTTTCATCAAATAATGCTGAAAATAGTATATTCGGAAAATTCAGAAGTTTTGGGAAACCTCAGTTTTGTAAGTCACCAAAATGGGATATTAATTTGTGGTGAAAGTTGTTTTGGAATATTTAAAAAGTTGTTGCTATGCAAGTAATGAAGACTAATAACTTCTTGTTTTGGAATTTTGAACTTTTTATTTTTGTTGTTATTTTTCTTAGCCCCTCAGTCATTCAAGCCCCCATAGTCCAGTAGAGATTCAGAAGATAAATTTTTAAGTCAAAATATTCAGTGTATTTCATCAAAAGTAGAGGACAATGTTAAAGAAAGCATCAATCATTTTGATTGCTAACTCATCCTAGCATAAGGTATAATATTCAATCTCTGTCAGAGACAAAATAGACTTCAAGCCCATTCATTTGGACAAGCTGCCACTACATTACTTTCATGACAAATCTGATGCAGGGCCTTGACCTCAAGGACAAAGTGAATTCTTGTGGATCTTACTCAAAGAGTTGAGGTTTGAACTGGGTAGAGAGAAACTTTTTTTTTTTATTTTTTATTTTTTTAAAAAGTCTTTTTGCTCTCTAAACTTGTAGACAACCTGATCTGTAGAGCTCTTCCTGATGCTTCAGAGCCATGCTGAATTCACACAGTACTGGGCACTTTCCTTACTCTTAAAAGAGGTACGGGCCAATGGAAAGGGGAGAGGAAACCATCTGAGAGCACTACTGAGGCCTTTTCAGTAATCCTACCAACTGTGTGAGCTGTGCAGGACTCACTACTCTTGCTGGACTGAGAGAGATGAGCAAAGCAGAGAACAGAATTTCCCTGTACTGGTATAAGCACAAATACACCCCAGTGAGTCCTTTCCCAGCTTGGGACTCTCATTTGGGTCTGTCACTTTACTGAACCTGTCCCTTGCTGTAACCACATACCTGACAAGCCAAGGCCTTAGCTACGTGACATAGCATTTGCTGTCACTAGCATGGACTGCAGGATACCTGCTCTGCACAGCAGGTGTAACAAGCTTAGTCTAGACTGTGAAAGGCACACAGAACATAACTTGATTAAGATGAAAATGCTGCAAAAACATGAGTGTTTTAATAAATCAAATAACATCTTTAGAGGTCAAGTTTCTAGCTCAAGCTATGTTTTTAGAAAAAGCTGCTCCACAAGGCCAGGTTTTGCTTTTGTACACAGATAGACACCCGCAATACTGAAAAAGCTTATGTGGTCATAAGTTGGATTGCAAGGATGCACCAGTTACTGCAAAAGCAGAGGATAACATTAACATACCCGAAAGGTTGCTCACTTTTTTGGGTGCTTACATATGGTTCTGTGCAAGCCCAGGGCCCTGCAACAGATAGCAGCTTTTCCTCTCTTTCTCAAGAGCTCCCTCAGCACAAGCAGCTATCATTTATTTTGGCAGAACCAAATAACGTTCACTAAAGTGAGCTCAAAAGGACAGAGAGAACTTGAGAGATGTTAGAAACTAAAAACTTTTCAGATCTTGTCTCCAACCAGCTCAAAAAGTTTTCCTGCTAACACTAAGCATGAAGCTGTTATCCCTTGAAGTGGTACCATTTGTACCAATATAGGTACATAAGACTACTGAAATGCTAAAGCATATTCATTCTGAATATGCATATAGAAATTCTTTAGAACTGTTCAAAGACAAAAACAAGAAAAAAGTGTTTAAATGATTCTATTAATGTCGAATAGAAAGTTATTGGAAAGTGAACCACTTTCACATGCTCTGTAGATTAAGCCAATGCAAGTTTCATAAAGCTTTCCTCACAAACTTTTCCTTTTACAAAAAAAGGAAAGTGTTCTGTTAAAAAAAAACATTGTAACACCACAATATTATCATTTTCACTGCTTCAATGAATAGGAAGTTGTGTATTACATCGAAACAGCACTATCATATATCACAAAAACATGTCCAGAACTCATGACAGGCTGCTCCCTGAAGGCAGCTTGACACTGGGAACTGAGACTTTAGTTATGAAGGGACTGGTGAGATGCTGTTTTCTTCCAAACATCAACTTATTGGTGTACTAAAGTTTTTAAATAGGCATCTGTAAAAGTGAACATTAATTTTACTACAGCATCCTAAGAGACATAATAATTAATCATGACCTTCTATATGCTTTTATTTGGGAATTTAAATTGATCGTTAAGATATTGAAACAGCGCATAGAAATGGGCTAGCCATAGCACTGCAAAACTCTCAAGACTTCCATTGCCCATGCTTGCTTTTCAAATATATACATATCAAAGCTGTTCAAGTGTTTGATGAGATCTTATTAAGGCTTTAAGCAGGGTCTCCCATTGGAAGCCTGGAGATCAAGCCCATCTATCACGGCACAAAGGGTTCATACAGAAGACATGAGGGACTTAGACCTCAATTACTGTACTTACTGCTTCATAACAACATGGCTTCTGGAAGCAAGGAAAGGAAACATGACAGGGCAGGTAGATTGCAAGGACTATGGTCAAAACTGTAGCTCACCTTCACCATTTGAAGTGGTGGAGCAAAGATTAATAAATGAGCAGATGGTTTACAATATACATAGAATAAACAGTTGAAGAAAAGTTATCTTTCCGAAATATCTTTCATTCTAAGCTGCACCAGTTTGGCCGTGGGAATTTATTAGTTTTTGAAGAAATGGCTTGTGACATCACCCCAAATGCCACAGCGAGCACACGGCTGCATGCAGATACTGCTGTGTAAATATCTGCCACATCTGTGGGGTTGCGCTGTGGGATGACCTTCCGCTCTTCATTTGTGCTCAACAGTAGAAAAGAGCCAGGAAAGCGAGACCTGCCTTTTGCTGCTGAACCATCTGCTACTGAAATGCAGTGGTAACTTGATAAGCTTTCAAACACACATTGGCCATCTGCAATTCAAGCCTGGACACAGTATAAATGCATTAGCAAAAGGTGTCCATTTGCAATTCAAACATCTTTTCAAAGCATTTTTCCCCTCCTCTAGAGATTGAGCATAAAAAATGAAACAGTAAACAAAATTATTTAACTAGAAAAGTATCTGTACTTAAAAGCAGAGAAGAAAAAAAATACTTTCTTATGCTTAGACTGGATAATGTATTTAGTGATAGAAGCCAGGACATGAGTATTTATTTTATTATTATTTTACTTCTACTTTGCTCAATTAAAAAAGTTTTAGTGGCTTCATTCTTTGAATGCAAATGAAAGAATATTTCTATTCCTTTTTCCTCTTATTAGCTCTTAATAGTGAACATTAAAATTCAATTTTAACAAATACACTAACTTGCTACTACAGGGAGTTATCCTAACATGCAGAATTGTAGCGCCTGAAAAAGTGTATATTTGAAAGAGGCAAATTCAGATCAAGCAGCACAAGAGAAGCTGGTTAACTTCAGATTTGGTCTTTGAAAGTGAGGATTTGTTTGTTGAAGAATCTAGAAAACAGAAAAAAAGCCTAATTATGAAACTTTGAGGAAGAAGGATTAAGGACGTAGATGAGATCAAAGTGTTTCTCCAGTTGTAGCACTATCCAGGATTAGCATGAGGAAAGTCACCCTAACACAGCTAATGAACGGTTGGCTTCTAACATGACCCACCCCTTGCACCAGGGAGCAGCAGCAGCACAGAAAAATGAAGAAATACAACACTCTGACAGATGCAACTTCTTCAGAAGCACAGCTTTCCACAGCAGAAAGCCTCATTGTCATTTTTGGGAGCATCTCTGCTCACTTAGCCTTGCTGATATTTAAACAGATACCAGAGGAAGCAACAAAACCCTTCCCCAGCTCATTGCCTGGAGGTTTCCAGTTTTAGATGGCTCCAGAACACTTACATGAGCTGTGTCCCTCACAAAGAAAAGCTGAGAGGAACAGGGCATATGGCTTGTAGAATGGCTGTGTTTCTATACAGCAAACAGTCTTCTGCAGAATGGCAAGTATTTGCCATTGCAGTAATATTGAGCTAAATTCATTCTACAAAGGTAAAGAGCTTCATTTTCCTCAAAATTCCCCTTGTATGATTTGCTACCATGACAGCACTCACCTTTTCAGTAAAGGTAGCAAATCTCTGTAGGATCTCATCATGCCTGCACCCTTGTTATGGGCTAGGAGCAGCTATCCACATAACAAGCTACATAGTTTAAAAAACACAAATGTGAGATGTTGAAGACCACCTTTTAGTATTTCCTGTTGTTAACTACAGGAAGTCTCTTTAATTGGAAATCATTGAATTATAGGGGCAGATTCTCATGGTGGTTTAGCCAATTTAGAATAAAGACTAAAAAACCCAACTTCCACAAGAAACTCAAAGAGGTTATTCAGCGTACTTGGATACACACAAACACTCACTGAGCTTAAGTGTTTGGGTACATGAACTTGGATTCATAAATGAAAGGAATGACAAACAGGTTCTCATTCTAGTTATTTACCTTTTTTAGGCCCTTGAACTGTCTGAACCTTTGGTTCTCCTACAGAAAATCATTACTACACAAAAACATGATTTAAAATTGCAGCCCAAACTTGGAATGCAATAAACCCACATGAAAGCTATAAATGGGTATTTTCTTTTCACACACAGACACACACAATCCTATCCCTCTACTTCCCTTCATATTTCATAACCAGAAGCATAAAAATCTAAATAGAGCAAGTGGCTCTTCTTGCACTATTCCTTTCTTGGCTCAAACCAGGAAGTATTGGAAATCTCACAGGAAAGACTGTTCTTGTATGAATTTTTCCAACAGCAGACCTTTAGGTAAGCTTCAAATAAGCAGGCAGTTTTGGATGATTATCTGACCCACAGCCAGATTTCTCTAGCTATTTAATAAACTATATTTGTTTCTTATCACTGACAGATACAGAGTTTATTTTGGCTTTTGCTTAAGTGAGCATTTCTTCCATTTTCTCTTAAGTTCTCAGGAAGCACGATATTCAGACATCCTTGAGAGAGTTTGGAAAAAAAGACTCTTAAAAATATGATTTAGACATTTGAAAAAAGTCAAATTTCTATGAAAAGCATAGTCAGTGAAAGGGTTGGCTTTTAAAGATTTTTAGCTCCTCTGTAAGCAGAGGAACGCCTCATGGGATTTTCAAAAATAGTTAGGGAACTAAACTCCTTCCAAAAATGTTTTTCTTACTGGCTAATCTTCTCTGAAGTCATAAGGAAATCTTCTGGAAACATATTTATATCAGTAGCTATCACACCACTGAAATCATCTGATCTAATCAGCCCTAGAGAGTTGTAACAATGAGAATTATAAATAGCAGAAATATCCAGGATATCTCCTTTGCTGTTGTAAAAAAACACTGGCCATAGCTAGTAACTAAGAAGAAATCCTAGGACATGATCCTTAAATATGAGTATGAGAATCCCTGTTGAGTTCAAATCCAAAGTGCTTTAGATAATAGAATACACATGACAACTCTACCCTCAGTAGGCATGCTCTTAGTTCTGGGGCAAGGATGGAAAAAAAAATAAATTTCACATACTTTCATTTCACCTGAGGAGTATTGTTCAAGGGACCTCGACATACCTTAGCCCTTTCTCGCTATTTGCATTTTGCAGTCTTCAGCAGTTCTTCCATTGCCTGCTAAAAGCAAACAAGGATTTCCCTACATGCAATTTCTTAATCACCCACATTACATAATACTTCTGTTTCAGACAAAGAACGGAGAGCAGTCAGGGCATATTTAGGAAGACTTCACTCAATAAATAAAAGTTTAAAAAAAAAAGTATCAGAGTATGAACAAAGTCAACATTACATGAAATTAAGAAAGCATGTAATGCAACATAGAGTGCCAGAAAGTTTTTTGCAGCAATTGCAAGACACAGCTGTGTTTTGTAAATGGAGGTTTCTTTTAGTTTGTTAAAACAAAAAGAATGAATTTCTGAAGTTTAACATTGTCATTTTTAAACTCTGTAGTTTAACTACCACAGAAGGAGGAGGAGCTACATGCTGTGGAATGCCCCAGAAAAACAAGTAAACTTATTTTAAGACTGATATTGTTTATTACACTTTCTGGCATTTTTTATATTATTTTACATAATATAAAACATAAACTATAGGCATTACTCACCTTTTCAGTACTACCTAAAAGGGACCACCTAGCTGGTCACTAAGCGGCATATATACTATACTCAATTCTACTGTGGCATCCACTTAAAGTTTCACAGAAAAAAGATCCACAGCCTTCAGACAAGTTCTGTTAGAGAGCATTGCCTGGTGGCCAATGTATGTTTTATTAGAAAGAAACAGAACGGACATATCTTGACTCTTCCTTTGAATCTTTATGTAGTTTTCAAAAAAAATTAAGACTGCCTAACCACCATTTCCATCATAAACCTTTAGTTTCAAATTGACAAACTATTCGGGAAACAGTTTCTTCATCTTACAATGTGTTTTGTGCGTTTTTTTAATTATTATTTTAAGCTCAACA
The DNA here is from genome assembly GCA_032353885.1 of Nothura maculosa. NCBI lineage: Eukaryota > Metazoa > Chordata > Aves > Tinamiformes > Tinamidae > Nothura > Nothura maculosa. The sequence goes on along the minus strand of JAUBOD010000658.1, from coordinate 3,114,242 downwards.
GAAAGTAGTTCAGCCATTTTTTGAACAAAGCTAGTGAAACATGCTTCTGCCAACATTCATATTTTCATCTTTTTTTTTTTTTTTTTTTGAAAAGCCATAATGATTTATAGCAAAAGCTTGACAGTTGGCAGTGAGACAATCCTCAAGTTAGATGAAGCTTTTTTTGTCCCCAGGAAAATCCATTTTTATTCAGCTGGATTATGATATGCAGAAGAAAATCCCAGTTGGTATTTACAGAACAGAAAGCTTGTTAATTTTTGCTCTTGATTTTCCCAAGAATTTCAACAGCAAGATGCAAACTTTGAAGCCTGCTGATCCTCCTATCCCAAGCTACATGTACAAGGCTAAAACTCAAGACAGTTTTTTCCCCTGAACAGATTTCTATTGTTTCCTTACAGCAGTCATACAACCAGAAGAAGTGTAATAAAAATATTTAAAAACAAAGAATAAGATAGTCAGAAATTGGTTAGGTATTAAAAGCAGTTGATACTATTTATACATCTTTACAATGCACTAGAGCATTTTAAGATAGTATTGAGTCTGTATGGCAGTGTTCCTAAAATTTAAGGAACAGAGCTGAATTGCAAGAACTGAGAAACTATTAATACCAGTGCAGTGTTATTTGTTTTCCCTTGATAAGTATTCTTTAGTTAAGTGGTCAAACAAATAAAGTCACTTGGGCTGTGCTTTTAAAGTCATTCCCAAATATTTGCTCAAATCTTCAGTCCAAAGGGTCAGTTTGGGTACAGCTCCGAATCCACTGCATCTTCCGAATTTTTTTACAGGTCAAAAGAGTTTCACAAGGATGCCCCGGGCCACTGCTTCCTCACAATTCAACATGAGGGAGTAGGAGGGTGAGAAGGGGAATAAAGGTTTGGAAAAACATTCCAGATGATTGCACAGCTTTTCTGGCATTACAGATGCCAAAGTCACCCTGAAATGTCCTGGGGGAAAGCCCTACTCATCTTGAGACATTCCCTGAAGAACTAGACCAGGGTATTTTAGAAGGTACTTGATCTGGATTGTTAAGCACGTCAAGAACAGCACCACTTCTTGAATTGTTCAATCAAGCAGCACTATATTTGGACTGGAAAGAGCCTGTGGGTGAGCAGGAATAACTATTAGAAAGCAAGCTAGAAGTTTTAAGCAGATGATGCTACAGTCAAGGAAGAAGCAGAGCTGAAAGCATCTGGGCAAGTTTCCATACAGACTCAAGCAACATGTTTTTCCCATGACATCAGATTCAAAACAAGCACTGTATTATAGCCCATATGGTGATTAAAGGAAAAACTCAAGCAGTGCAGAGGCACACATCAGCCTACCAAATAACAACCAAGCAGAAGTTGGAGTGCTTACAAGCCATGAAAGCTAACAAAACAAATAGAGAGCCCTGAGTTTGCAGGATGAGGAACCTGGGTAAGACTTCTCAGGAAGATGAGGTTATATATACCAAGGTAAGACTGAAAGCAAATTGGCTGGATAGAAGTTTTACAATTTAACTAGATGGCAAATACAAATAAACAATGCTTAGGATATGCAGCAGTCGTAAGGTTCTGAAAACTCAAAGCTAGATCCAGTTACGGTGCTTAAGGAATGTGGTGTTCTTTACCCACCTGAAGTCATACCATATTCACATGAACAATTCGGACTGGAGAACATTTTGTTGTGAGGGTTAGGAAGATCTTTCACCACACTGAGAATATTCCCAGTAAAATAAGACTGATAACACAAAGGAAATATAAAGGCTGTTTTCCCAAGAATAATGCTGCTTTCATAGGACTGACTGCCTTTTTAGGGATGAAAACTAGGATGTGGTCCTCACAAGATGCCAATGGACACTATCAAGAGCAGCTAGTAAATTACACCATTTAGAAACTTACAGGGACATGGTATATTTAAAAACCTAAGCAAAAGCAAAGCCATTTTCTACACGAAAGAGAAGTGCTTGCTAGGAATAGCACACTGATGCTGTATAGGAAAAGGTGGGAATCAGAATCTCTTATTTAAACATGATCTAATAACAGGAATACCTATAGCATACAGCTGAATTTACTGAGCCATTGTATCAGACTAATTATCTGATGAGCTGAAACTGTGTAACAAGAGACCGCAGGCCATCTTTGTTCTTTCCTCCAGAATTTAAAATAAAAATAGAGAAGATGCGTGTCAAGTAAGGACAAATTTGACCAGACAGATAAAACAGGCAAGCAGCTAAATTTTAAAGATATTTTAACAATAATTATCTAAACTTTTAAGGATTATTCCATGATATTACACAGCTATTAAGATATTGTACTGTTGCTAGCATGATATTACCAGCAGTATTAATATGTAATTAAATTTCTAATGGTGGGCACAGCACACACAAAAAAAAAAACCCTTTATTAAGCTAACTTCCTCAAAGCTTCATTCATCTGTAGATATCCTATATTAAGGAGATAGATGTATTTAAAAGCTGTTTTTCATAGTCTATACCTATCCTTATTTCCCTGTGTGGTTCCCAAATGCTTAAACACAGGAATGACTTAAATAAGTGTAAAAAAATTAAATTTCTTTCCACAGCTTTTTTGTTAACAACCATAGTTCTTTGCCATTCCATTCAGATATCTGCATCAGTGTTCTTCAAGATAGTCTGCCATGCGTTTCTTTACCTAACTAATGTCTAGACTAAAGTCCCCAGTTTTTTTTATTCTGGGTTCCCAGACGCAGAATACGAAAGTGACCTAAAAATACCTACTCTTCATTCTTCCTCCCTTTCCTTCTTTGGAGCCGCTTGGACAGAAGAACAACCATCCCAGAACAGGTAGAGCTCCCTCCACCACCATTCATTGGAACATACATTTTCTAAATTTTCAATATAGTAGAAAAGAAAATTTCTGAGGCCAATAAAGGAATTCTATACTGGAAAATCTAGTCAGAGCTAAAATTTTGAAAAAAGTTTTTAGAATAGTATAAATGACATTAGCTTCATTAACTTGCCACAGCAGCTTTCACCAGACTTGAGCAGGGCCTTAATTTCTTGCAGACCACAACAGTTCTAAAGTTTCATCTGATGCAAAAGTCTAGTGTGCTATTTAGAAGGAAAAAATTCAATATTAGTAATACATAAATATCTAATAAAAATAACTAGCATAGACTAAAGAGAGTTAAAATGATCTGTAGAGAGATGTCAATGATAAAACTTCACATTTTTATAAAAATGAGTTATATTTCAAATATTTTATCTAGGTCTAATCCAGAATCATAGTTATAGAAATTACACCAGGTACACTGCATGTAATTAAGCAGCAGATGCAGTAATACAACTATAAAAAGGAAATACTTAAACAATACTTAAACAAGAGAGTTAACACTAATGTGACCCCATCAGTCTAAAAGCACAGCACGTAGGTTCAAGAAACTCTAGATAAAAATAGAGCATGTCTTGCAAGCCCAGCCTTGTAAAATCATAAAAATTTATCTGAAGAAAGCAAATGTGCAGTTTTATGACTATCAGGTATCTTAATTCTCTCACCAAATCCTTGCTCTTGCCTGCATCTTTAATATCCCTGCACTGTGTAAGAGAAAAGGAGGTGTAACAAGATACAACTGGGAAGAACTTTCTGAACTTTTGACTTGCAGCTGTAAGGCTCTCTCAGGAAGTTATGTTTTCAGTAGTGCTGCAGATCTCCTCTTCAACATCTAATTCCTACCATGCAGGCAGAGGAAACAAACAGAAGTAGTCACAATACAGTAAAAGATTTTTCTGTAATAAAGGCAAGTGTTGTGAGGGTCAGAATCTGGCTGTGCTGCAGCAAGTTGTGCTCTTCCATTTATTTCAGAGAAAGATTTACAGAATAAGGCAATGGCAAGTACCAGGATCTGGATTGCAGTCAATGTAAAGTACTGAAGTCACTATTGCAAACCTTTTCCAGGGCACTTGGTCTGTCTATATTTCAAGCCCAGGCAAGTAACATCTGCTTATTTAAACAGGAGTTCTCCAAGTCCTTCTAAGAGCTCTTTTATTAACTAAATTGGCACAAAGAACCCCAGCGCCTACTTCACAAGGCACATGTAAGGCAATCTCCCTGCAACTGTTTTGCTTCGGGTAGCCATGCCACCAGCGGTTACAAACACTGCAGCTTCACACATCATACTTTCCAGTTCTGCACCTAACTTCACTCCAGCTTACTTTTATGCAGCTTGCCAGATCTTTAATAGAAAATCCAGATAGTTCCACATTCAGTCGCACAGCATATCCTACACACATAATGGATTTTATGATATTTATTATAGGAGAATTAATTGAATGGCACAGTAGATAATCATGAATTGCTGAGGAAAAGAAATTCTTGGACTCAACCAGCTGTTGACCATGTCTTGAAAAATCCTGAAAACCCATGTTAACTGCTACATCTTAATTTTCATCCACCTCAGCAGTTCTTCGTTTTGGCTGGAAGTGAAAACTGGGATATGGCTGTTCTTGCAGTACTCCGAGACAGACAACAGCCAAGAAGTCCTGGATTCGTACAGGGGTATTCTTTGGGGTATAAGCTATGTTAAATTAAACCTCCAAGTGTTTCTTGGCTCACCTGCCATTAACTGGACCTTGAACTTAATATTTGCATTCAGGAGGCTAAGCACTGCCATCTGTTTTCCATTGCCTCTGCATAGCCAACAGAACAGGAGGCACCCTACGAAAAGGTGAAGTTTTTTTCTGAATCAAGAATTTCTAAAGTTCTCAAACCCTTATATTTTGAGTATTGTGACTGTATTAAAATGATACAAAATCTATTTATTAAGAAGTTGAGTTTGTCATGAAGTACAGTAGGACAAAAACAAAACTTCCCTGAACACCTGTCCGTTCATCTTTTAAGTCAAAACTCTTTACTGAGTGCAAAATCATAGCTGGAGGCTATATTTTCTGAAAATACAGTATCCCTTGTGCTTCTTTCTTCTGCATGTGGGTTTTAAACAAACAGCACAAGAAGTTTTAACTGTGTCCATTAATATTATCTGTGCAAAGTGAGGATTTTTATTATTAGAGATATCAATCTATGAACAAATATACATGGAAAAGTCTTAAATGGATTTTTAAGAACAGGATTTTGTCTTTTTCTTTCTTATAGTAAAACCAAAGAATGACTCTTCCTGGCTTCTAAAGAAAGATGATCAAAAAAGTGTTATCCAAAATAAGTTTGTAAAATTAGTACTTTTCAGTCGCCTACCTCCTCTTTATCATGCCTTTGTCTTATTTATAGGAATTACAACTTAAAAGGTATTTCTTAATTTTAGCCCTTAAGCTCTAGTCTGGACTCAGGAAGGGAATCAAGTTTGATCCTTTCTGCTTGACACAGTGTCATCAGGAATTAAAGTAAGGGGGCTCATAATGACTCTGGGAGGCCTTGTTAATTGGAATTGAGAATTAAAGTTATAAGAGAGTTTATCTCCTTATTTTCAAGTACTGCTAGATCAGTAATGGGAAATAAAGTCATGCTTGTCATTAATCAGATACGAAATGCAAGACAGCAGCTTTGTAAGGCAAGCAAAACCTTTTTTTTTTTTTTTTATGACCACTGTCATATTTCAGAGGGATAAAAATTCAGTGTCAAAGTCCCAAACTTAATTTGCTTAGGTAAAGCACCAGCGATAAGAGGAAGATACAGCAGGAATGACACTGATGAGTCTTGCTGCTTTCAGACACAGGTACAAGATGCACGTGGGATGGAGCTACTTGAAGCCTAGATTTCATGCCACATCAGTCACTTGCATCCCCATTGCTCTGCCCACCACACAGAGCCCAATACATCACAGGAAGGAATAGCCCTGCTTACATATCCCACTAGCTATTCTATAGAATAACATTATAGCTTCCAATCTACCTCTCCCCCAGAATTTGGTAGTTTCCTGTTCCCCAGCCTCTACTTTGTGAATACAATCCTGCTTCTTGGCCACTGAATCATACTTAAAAACCATATGATTGTGATTTAGATTATGGCCCTAAAACCAAAAGCCTCAGAGTTTTCTCCTTGAAAGGAAAGGTGAAAGAAAGCCCAAGAAACACTGTTGAGTGCCAACACCAACAAACTGCTGTTAACCTCATCCTTTACTGAGGCCAAGATGCATGGACTACAGAAAAGCTGGGGAGGGGGTTAGAGACTAAATGATAAGCATATGAGCGCTGACCAAAGTCTTCTTAAGCTGAGAATACACACTGACATTCCAGTAAGAAGGACATAGCACCCCTGGATCCACTCTGCACACCTTAAGACTATCTCTAAAGTACTGCAAAATCTGTTACACAGAGGTCAAGTGTGACATACACTCCTGCACCTGAGGCTTAGATAAACTGCACCAGGCAGGAAGAGTTTCATCCAGAACCATCTCTAAGGTAAAAGAGGAGGAAACAGTTGCAAAGAGCTGAGATAATATGGTTTTCCCTCTACAAGCAACACTAGTATTCATATCTGAAAACACCTTGAATTAAGGATAAGAAATATTACTCTAATAAAAGTCTTTCACAATAGAGATATAAAACTTATTTATTTATTAGGAACCTGAAATTGGTTTCACTCAAACCAAGCACTCCCCTCAGTGTAACAGGTACAAGGCTCTGCTCACATGCAACCCTCTGCAAAACACAATCTATTAATATGAGAATATGAATACAGAGGATAGCTAGACATGCACAATCAGAACACAGAGAGCTTCATTTTTCCAAGAACCCATTGCTACCACTTCCCATTAGGTATTTTTTCTGCTTACTCAGCACTGACTCTAAACATAGTAACAAGTTGCAGCAAGTCATGTAACCATATTATTTATCATCTGCTATTTCTATTTCTCCATCCTTTATTAGTTCTCCTGTCTTAATTTCAGAAGGAGGGTCCCAGAAAAAGTGCAGGAACAATTTTGAGCCTTACAAGATATTTTACTGCTACAAAACTAACCAGAAAGTATGCCTAAACACAGCTTCTTTAACAGCAATAAATCCTGCCTCCCTATTCTTAGAACACATATTTACAGCCTCTTGCTAGGATCTTGAGAAGCAAGGAAGCTTGGTGGAGACTGTCAGTTATGACAATGAGACAAGAGCAGAAGAAGAAGAGCAGTAATGAAATGCTACAACTTGCCTCAATTTTTAAAATGAGTTTTCCTAAGGTGGGTGGAAATATTTGATATAATAAACAATCACAAATGCTCTTGCATAAATCATCTCCACAAGATATGCATTTTAAATGCATCTCTCAATTGAAACTGAATAATAAATTTAAGTTACCAATAATAAAAAGGAAAATTGAAGAATTTAAGATGCCCTGTTGACTAGACTTCTTAAATTCTGAATAGACAAACTATCTAAGCACAGAAAAGTATTACCATACTAGCCATATTGCATGCAACAACACATCACACCCATGACTCCAATCCTGTGCCACAAAGTCATCATGCACTTGTACAAATAGGTGCAATGGGGCAGTTGCATTCAAAATATGTTTTCCAACTTGTTTCACATATGGAACATATAAGTAGCTGCCAGCTTTTACAGACTGGAGTATCACCAGCTGAGCATAACCAAACAAAATCCCAACAAACAAACATTCCACATGGACTTACCATATTACATGCACAGCCTCAGAGTATATGAGCTAGGCACTAAAATTCTATCTAAAATATGTTGAAATATCCTAAACCCACTCAGCCCCATGAGCAATAAATAGAGGTTGAGTCTTCCAAAAGCCTCAGCTGCTCCTGCATTGCCCTGGGTTATTTGACAGTGAATTGTTTGCAGGTGTTGGCTAGTAGGGGGTGCAGCGGAAAGTCTTATAAAACTAGGCTATCATTCAGCAGCGTTATGGAAATTTGCAAGAATTCTACTGGGGTCAGAAACATTAATTGACAAGGAGAACAAAACATGCTGCTGCTTGTAACATATTACTTCTGTGGCATTACTGCCTTTTTTTTTTTTTAAGTATTTATTGATGTTCAATGTTAGCAACTGGATATTGTAAAAAATGGTGAAATCATTCATCTAGTACACCAAAATGCCATTTTTTTTATTTCACTGCACTTGTAACAGGTCAGTTTTCTTTCCGAAACATGGACTTCTTTGTATTTGCCTTCCCATTTTTGTCTCTACTAATAAAATAACCACTGAAAGCAAAAAGTGGTAAAATAAGAGTAAGCAAAGTGAAAGAGATAACCTTAGGTTTTTTTCATGACACTGATTTTCTTAACCAAATCATCAGATTAATTGCTATGCTTACCTTTACAAAAAATTTTTAAAAAGAGATGAATAACAGACAAAAGCTCAAACATCATCTAGAACTTGAAGAATCTTCCAACTAAGTATTTTAAAACTTGAGAGAGACCTAAGTAAGGTTCAAGTTCCTCCTGGGGTAACTAAAAGACTTTGGAGATTTTTGCATTATTCAGAGATACCATTTTAAATAAAAGAAGGGAAAAATAATTTCTCCACACATCCTTTTGAGAAACTTTATTCCTTTATTTATGAAAGCAGAGAGAGCAAAAAGAGCCGTCAGATGATTTGTGGATTTTACCTTGTATTTAAAGGGTGACTATGCAACCAGTAAACACACAGACAGGGGAAGGGAGGGAAGCCCGGTGATCCTAACTATAAAGCATTTAAAGGATAAAGCTAAGAAATACCATTTGATCTGTTTTAGTCTAACTGACTTTTTTTATATCCTCATTTACCTCACAGATCATTAATATCCATGTAAATGTAAGCAAGTGAATTTTGAGCTGGGATGTCTTGTTCAAAGCAATAAAACTTTTATACTCACACTCCGCTTGCACATCGGACATGTCATAACTTGGCAACCCTGGACAACTCCTCACAGCAACAGCCCAACTGCACAGTCTGGAAGCAGCCAGCATCTGCTTGCACAATTCTGGCACTACTGCAGGGGGAAAAAGGGAGAAAAAAGGAGCATTTCAGGTTTTTTCCTGCAGAGAAATTTCACTATGTAGGTGGGAGGTGAAAGGAGGAAATTAGTTAGCAAACTGTGCACAATTTCAAGTGCACCATTTCTGAAAAATAAAGATACTCCTTCAGGTATTTAAGAGTGTGCTTATATATATATATTTGTATATAAAATATTTAATCCAATGCTAATCCAACAATAATCCAAAGAAAGTAATCTGCAAGAAAGATACTGATGCAGGCTGCAGCCTGGACTTCTGAGTGACGAGCTGAATCAACAAGATGACTCACGGTATGGAATTCAGTTGACAGCACATGTGTGCAAACACACTATAGAGATGAGGATTGCTCAGCTACAGTAGAAAACCCGATGAGTTACACTGTCAAAGGCATCTCCACCTGAACATAAGCCAGGAGCATCTCCAGTCTGCGCTGACATGCAGCTGCTGCCCATGCTTTAGGATCTGGCTGTGCATTGCTCTTGACAAGCCACTTAATTGCACTTGTAGGTGGCTGCAGTCATTTAATTTAGCAAATACCATCAAAGGGCAAAGAAAACTGAAGGAACACAGAGCCAGACATGGCTATAAGACAAGTGTGTTTTATGTTACCGAAATTAATTCTTAAAAATTAACATCTACATCCTTTGCTTCTCTTCTGTGTGACAGAGCACAATGTCTCTACCTGGTGTGCTGTGTCTAGTGAGCAGAACTTAGCAGTTTTCCTTGTTTATCACTCTTGAAAGTTTCATTACTGCTGTTGCCTGTATATACATTTTCTCCATACGGTGTTAAATACTGAATAAAACTGACTCATTTCAGACAATTCTTGAGGCTGAGAGGTTCTGGAAGGTAAATTTAGGACCTGAGTTCAATTTGTATAAAATCAACTGTTGAGTTATCATGTAGGGTCCAAGGGAGACTTTAAGAACTGTCTCCTATACATAGCCTTTGATTTAAGGCAAGTGTGCAGTGGTAATCACTACGATTTGCTACTTTTGATAATGTAAAGACTGGAACAGAATACACTTCTTTCTACTTTCTCATTCTCTTTGTTTTTTTTTCTTTTTTTGCTATGGGGAAAAATGGGGAATTCTTGAATCATTTACCTAATCTTCACTAATGATTGGCATGATAGCATCTCATGTCTTTCATAAAGAGACCAAAATCCAGTTTAGGAGTAGCTTGTCCTTTTGTGATTCATAAATTGAAAAAAACAAAAACAAAAAAAGGCTGCTCTAGACCTTTGTGCTTGAAAAACTAAAAGCTCCTTTTCATTTGCACTCTAAAGTGGCTTAAAGTTACCATTAATTTTATTCTTTAGCTTCAAGAACCTTAGTGTTAGTAGGTACTAACAGGTATAAAACATATTTCTTGTCTTATATTTTGCTAGCCAAAATAAAACAGCTTCTCTCAGTCTTCTCTTAGGTGTCAGATTGGCTCAGATATTCTCTGAAGTTTTATTTGATATATCTTATATCAAATTTATATTTTTAATAACAATTTTATCTTTTCCTTCCATTTTAAATTTCTTAACAAGTCTTCAGAAGAAAATTTGCAAGAAACGCTCTGGCAGGCACAGGCATCTCTGGTGCATGGCCCAGTCTAACCCCATCTTCAGTCTCAGTCACAAAGAGGAAAGCTGCTTTCTCCAAGTACACGCCACCTGCAGCTCAGCCTGCAACTCTGTCACGACACCCTGTGCAATAACACATGCTTAAGTTGATACTATTTGTGCTGATCACCTCTTGCATGCATTTATTGTTTTGTGCCTTGAGCGGACAAGCATGGCATCCTCTGGCTTCCAAAGCCACCAGGGTGCTCAGAGTATTGCAAAACAAGATCTGTTCACAAATACACAATGTAGGGAGTTCTTCAGAAGAATATTTGTAATTTTATATCCAAATTTGGTTTGCACTAGGTTCTCTTTATTTTCCAGGCTTGCTACATCAATCTCCCTTTGGTAGCTTTAAGGTTCCATAATACAGATATCCAATAACTCTACATGCACAGTCCATCCTTCCTATCCCTGTTCGTTGAATATGGTTCCTTTACTGACACAGCTCAAGAAGTTTGGGTGAGCCAGCTAACGTGCTTGAATTCAGAATAATCTTGATGGTGCTAAGACAAAGAAAGGAAACTTCCCTCCTTCCTGCACAGAAGTTTTGATCATTTCACATAGCAGCCGGTCTTGCACCTATTCCAACTGCAGGACTTGGGGAGACATTCCATGAGAAAAGTATTTAGTGATGAGCTCATTGTGAGAGCTGCTTTCAATAAAATTTTCTCTTCCAGATGGCATATGAATTAGAACCTTCTATCCCGGACTTAACAAGCCGTGGGTTGTCGTTAATTGTCACTTCCAGGTTTTAGTGTTCTTTATAAGCCACTAATAAAACCTGCTGTTCCTCTTACTCACAAATTAGGAAATTAATCCTCATTTTCAAGGATTCATTTGCACCCTATGTTCCTCCTCCTGTTAAAATTTCTGCATTGATTTTCTTCTCTCTTTTTTTTTTCATATGATCAGCGTTATACCAGACCAGATCCTCTCCCCGCAATCTTTTTAAGCAAAGTTTCTCAAGGGCGTTTACACCATAGACCAAATATCTTCTACTGTACCTGCTCATGGTACTGAGAAAAGAATTTATATTCTTCCTATTTATTGTGCTGAACCGAATTCTTAGTCTCTGGTGAATAACACATAAGCAGAATGCACACTATATGGGATAATACTGAATGCATTATTTTTATTTCATCTGCTTTTTGTAACCTACTCCATCCAGCAAGTTATAAGCAAGTGCAAGAGGCATTTGAAATCCAATTTAGAAAAGGCAAAAATAAAACAGAAGCTTTATGGGGAAGGCGACTATTTTTACAATATTACAGCCAAGCTTAGTGGCTCAGTGCACTGTTTATAGTCCTGTCCATTAAAGGACAAGGCCTTCAAACCATGCCCAGAAGAACTGCACAGGTTCATCTTCTTGATTCTGAGTTTTCATCTTACATAGGTGTCAGGTAGTCATAAAGCAGTCATAGGAGCTGGGTCTTTCAGAAGTTTTGGGGTACACAAGCTACTTCCAGTAGCAGAAGACAGGTCCCCATGTTGCTGGGTATCCAGCCCAGCCTGCTGCTTCTTAGCACAAGTTAGGAAGACCAGGGAGCAACTCACACTCAGGCAAGCACACACTGCCCCAAGGCACCACATCCTTGCATGCTTGGCAAACATTTTCAAGTATTTCTGTAGGGCTTCAGAATGAGGGAAGTATATGCAAAGAGGGAGAATGTATCATTTACATAGAGTGCTAAAAGCAGAGAAGATGTGTAGTTCCTCAACCATGAAATTCTTCTCCATGCAGCAGGGATTTGGCAGAAGAGACCGAGGTCATGATCCATGACTGCAAGATTGCTTGGCCAGCCTGTCTATCACTGGACTCTCCAAGGAAGTTACTTTAACCTCAAGGCCATGTTCACAGCTGTAAAGCATCTACATGGTCTAGGGGGAAGGATTCCTCTTTCAGTCTCCAAAGCGTTTCCCAACACAAAGCCCAGCTGTTTGAGGTTTTTGCTGGGAATAGTTTGAAATTATAGTTCCTAAATCCTGCACTCCTTACATTCAACTGAGAACCAAATCTGACTGGGATTCACTCCAGAGAGGTCAAATAAGCCAGAAACATGGTGTATATGCTCCCCCTTCCTTCCATGCTCATGCTAAATCTCTAGATATATAACAGAGTCTCAAACAGTACAAACTTGCATGGAAAATAAAAAGAAAATTAGTTACTCTTCAGGCCACCTCGCTCTTGGTACTAAGGGACTAAGGTACTTGGTACTGAGGTACTAAGATAACACCTGCTTTGCCTTGGAGATCTTTTATTCTCCACCTCTCTGCAGTAAATATGGAACCAGCAAGAAAGTAGATTCTAGTAGATTCTACTAGTAGAAACTAGTAGGTTCACTTAGTCACTCATGAGTTTCATGAACTCTATTCTCATTGCCACATGAACAGCTCTTATTTTTCATCTGTTTTCTTGAGTAAATAATTCAGAAAAAGCATGCTGTGTTTTTCCAGTTTTTTGGAATGTGTACTTTGGGGCAAGACAGTATTATGTTGGATTTACTGTACTTTTTGATACTTCTGTCTGTTATTCAAAACCAAAGCCAAACTCCCCCTGGAGAAGAAAAACAAAAAGCCCAAAACAGTAGCCTAGAGTTACAGTGAACAAATGGTATTTACATTTGAACACTATCAAATGGTGGGAAATTTCACCATAAGTAAAACAACAAATTTATAAACAATGTAATATTAATCAAAATCAATTATTTTCTATCAGTTAAACCATCTGTCTCAATTCTTTCTTTTATTTCTATGAACTAGATGACATTATACTTCTATGAAAGTATTATTGTTGGCTCTAAGTTGCAACATTTCATTCTCGATGTGCATCTGGTCTCTAGGATATTTTGAAACAATTACATGTAGCACTACATAGTGTAGACTTTGGCATATTTTCCATAAGAGCATATATTGACTTGAGCTACAGCTTTTCATTGCCCCTGGAGAAATCCCTGTGGATAATAGCAGTCAAGAGCATACCATAAATGGCCCCAAGGCTTCACCAAGAATGCAACAGTTAAGTTTTCATTTCCACCATTAAACAAATATGAACATTATAGCAGTAATGGAAAATGCTTATACAAAAATATTAATTACTTATATTAATTGTAGGTTACAAATGGACCAATATTCATCTTCATATCAGATGTGTATCAAATGCTGAATATGCAAAGTGTGAAAAAAATCTAAGGTATGCAGGATTTGTTTGATTGGATTCCCCTGCTGCGGTGGCCTTTTCGGACAAGGAACATATCTCTGCAGCCATTCTTCTGGGAAAGGCAACTGCTGCTGCAGAACCTTTTCTCCTGCGGCAGCTCAGGGTACCAGAGCGTTTCTGAACATCGGGAAAGCTTTTTGCTCTCTTGTCATCGGGCGGCCAAGGCAAATAATAGTAATAATAACCCATTTCCTGAGGTTTCTCAATTATTTAACTCTTTCCATTTACAGACTTGGGACCACTGATAAATTTTCGCTCAAAGCATTTACTCAACTTACAACACGGATTTTGAGCCACATTTCCCCTCCCATTCACAGAATGAAGTCCTTAGGTTTCCATGTAATTTCAGCAGATGCTGAAGCTCTTACCATCAAGCTTTCAGATAAAAAGAAACCTAGCAGCTAATATGCAGAATTTTCTAGAAATCTGGTCCCTTAACTTGGTAACTCAACTGGAGCCAGACTCCCTTGAAAAATCTGACCCTTAAGTTATCATTTTCCTCCGACTCTTCCTCAGATGTTTGTATCATCTGTGTAAGCCAAACTGTATGAGCAGAAGTAATTCTAGTTTCAAAGGACAGTAGAGTTGAAAAGTCAAACAAATCTTAAGCTATGCTGCCTCAAGCCTTTCTTCTTCCAAACGAGTGGCTAATGACTTGCTCTTTGGAAAGACTGAAAAGAAACAAATATGAAGACATGATTAAGGGACGAAATATCTTCCACTCCAATTAGAGTTTGCATGCCTTTGGCTGGAAGCCATCACGCAGTTTCCAGCAGCAGCACAATGACTTTTCAAGTGTCTTCTGCTCTAGAGAATCAAAAGGACAGATCATACTATTTTGCAAGCTTGACAAGAGAGAAACTGGAAGGGCAGACTGCCTCAGAAAGTCAACTGGAAAACTAAAATATTTCTTTTTCCTAAACTATTTCAAAAACTATTCAGTTTTTGAAATTTTCTGAGCTCACCATCACTGTCTCCAGTGTAATCATAGCTTCACACAAGTCTTCAATGCACAGTATATTAAAATAAGACAAAAAGAAAATCTCTTACCAAGCTGTAACACACTATGTTCTGCATGCTCTAATTTCCCAATGCATACTTACTTTCATACTTAGCACATTCATATTTGTATTTGTCTGCAGTTTTTAATTGCTAGATGAGTAAGAAATGGACGAATCTTTGGCTGGAGCATGAGAAGTTGGGTCAATAAAAATATACATGCAAAAGAGAGTAAATTGTGTTGCTTTCAGAGAGTCGCAGTAACATGCGATACTGGATTAAAACACAGAATATGGGGAGGAACCCTTACACTTTCAGCTGCCTGTAGGAGCACCACAGCTTCTGCACCACTTATCAGCAAGGTATTGGGGTTTGTCGCTGACTTGGTGACGAGAATCTGCAGCTCTTATAAGACTCCTTTGTGCTGCTGCAGGTTTGAGATACTGCCCCTGTATCACTTCACCATAGCAGCTGTGCAGAGGTAAACAGAGAGGAAAGATAGAGTACGAATTAGTCCAATGATCTCAACTAAAGGCATGGGTCCTCTGATAAAGCATCCATGTGACTGTTGTAATCTTTATTAGGAACTATTTTATTCCGTAGAAGTCCCAGGTTTGAAGTCAGAGACATGGTCTGATATTTCCTTCTAATGATAAGAAGTATATCAATTCAAATTACTCACACACTTCTCTGCAGAAATCATGGAGAGAGGAAGAAAAAAAAAAAAAAACCAAAGAGCCAGACAGGGAGAGAGCTGGACCAGATAATGTTTGAAGTCTGCCAAGGTTTTTCTGTTCTTTCAATTACCAGCTTGCAGAGCTGGGATCAGCAGCATGTAGAAGAAGACTTATGGCAATATGGATCTTTCCAGTTCACTAGCAGTAATTAGATCTCTGAGTATGAATATAAATCTAAAGATCTGGAACCCAAATGACTGCTTCTTGCTGTACTTGTATTTACTGACTCAAGACTGCTCTTTACATCCCTTGTAAAACCAGGTATTGTATTCAGACTAAACCCTAGGATAAATTTCTTGCCTGTCACTGAATCATTTCTCACTCACTGGAATTATTTGGCTGGGTTATGTATTGGTTCCAAGGATTTAATCTACAGATGTCAGCAATGGCATTAGTTTACCCAAGTGGTAAACAGCCAGCGTGGCTGAGACTACACACATCTTGAACTAAGTGAATAGGGACATTTTTCCCCCTTTAAGTTAGACAATGAAAAATATAGGCTGCCTTAACAGAACCAGAGAGGCTCACAAGTGGAGTTTCCTTTTGAAAATCCAGACATTCTTACAAGGGAATTAATACAGGATTTTTCAACTACAATCTGCATTTTGACATAGGTTAATACAGTGGGAGGACAACCAACCTGTTAAAAATGTTGTAAACAGTCCTGTGAGGGAGATATACAGCAGGCAGCAATCAGAGCCCGGATGCAACTGCAGCTCTTTCTATTTTGGAAGCAAAAGATTTCAATTAAAAATAATTGGAAAATGGATACCGAGAGGATAAGCATCCTCAAGACACATAACTAGGATAAATGACAAGATAGAGGCAATGTCTGGCATGTTCCACTATTTGCCTATCTGCATGAAGAAGAGAGTGAGTTCTGACTCCCTTTAACGTAGAGAGGGCAGCCCCGGTGCCGCTGCCGCGCGTGCTGGGGAGCGCCTGCGCGGCGGGTGCGCGGAGCCTCCTCTGCTCGTACATTTTTCCTCCTAACACACTCTTCAGTAAAAACAGAGGTAATTAACTTCTACACATCAGCATATGTGGAATGAAGAAAAGCTGAAAGAAAAAAAAAAGGAAAGCCCTCTTTAGCTCTTGAAAGAAATAACTGTCTCAAAAATGGGGAGTGTTACTGTGCTTTACAAGTTAAAATATAAATGAGAAGTGAAAATGCTATCAAGCATTTACAATAAGCTCTCATACTTAATGTTTAAAGCAAAAAGCAGAGAAATGGTTCAAATCCAGGCTCAGCCACAAATTTACTTTGTGACTTTGAGCAATGTTGTATCCTCCTTATGTCTCTATATGACCAGCTGGAAAATGTAGTAGTAGTTTTAAAAACAAAACACACACACACACAAAAGAGCTTCTCAATGAGATCCAGATGCTTTATTAAACACCTCACCTCCTTAAAAACACCTCACAGGCTGTAGCTGAAATGGAATACATCTGACATGCTAGGTTTTAAGCACAGATATGAGATGGTGTAGAACTACCTGTGGTAAATGAGAATCTTTAGAGACTGCAATCACACCGGAGTACTCTGTCTGCAGACTTACAAGAGACCTGTTCTCATACCACCTTAGGATGAGATGATCATATATTTTGTATAGTAACGTTGTGTGTGGTTTACTGAGAGAGTGTACATCCTGGTGTTTTGTCTGATCAAGGTATTTGTAGGCAGAACATTTGCTGAACACACTTTTGTTTCCTACACAAAGAAATAAGCAGAAAGTCATGGGGGAACTACAGGACTGATCACATAACAAAAGACTGATACCGTAACGGGCAAAAGGAAAGAAACACCTCTACCTGGATACTCTGCAACACGATTGCTTTATGAGTGCAGCAGTCCTTTTTAGTATAGGTTATATTATAGGTCCCTGCAGTACACGTTATCAGATGTTTCACTTTAATGGGACATCTATAGAGATATTCTAATGCCTGGTTTAGTTTAAGAATCAGAAAAAAAAGATTCAATAACTATTGTTTGACTACTGACATACACCTCTGCCGGGTTTGATTTTTACAAATTAATTGTCCTGCTATAGCAAGGAAGAAGCAATGCTTCATTTTATTTTATTAGTTTTTAAGGAAAAGGCAGGTCCACAAAAGTTTCCATTAATTTGTGTACAGTTCTTGATGATTGATGTTTCAAGTCTGCCAGAATCCTGAAGAGTTCATAATCAAAATTTTTAAACAAATGGTTAGGTCTAGCTGTAGAAAAGTGAAGGATGCTGTTTAAAAGTAGATATTGAACTCGAGTCAGATTCTGAGAAACTTAATTCCCCGAAGTTTACAGGTTTTGATGGCAGACTAACACGTAGCTTAGAGATAAGAGTAGGCAAATTCGGGGTATACTTTTGATTCATTGCTAACTAGAAACAAACATTATCTTCAAGCAGTGTAACTAAAAGCCTGTTTACCCTGCAGCTATGCTCCTCAAAGCCCCTTATGAAAGTCATGCTAATTTTGCCAACTCAGTCGAATGAACTGTGCCACAGATGTCTTAGTACTTGGCCTCAGAAGGCACCAGGAAAATATATCCTCTGGGAACAGCACAGAGGGCATCAAGTGACAGGCGGGCGGGGGGAATCTAGCTATGCTGAGCACTGAGGTAGAAGATGCTGCTTTTCCTGCTTGTCGCTCGGGGAGTTGCACTGGCTGCTCCTCAGCACTTGGCTACTACCTGCCCTGGTTCCACAACGCACTTTAGCACTGCCAGTTGCTGTCTGCACCAAACTGCAATCTCATATAGCGCTGCCAAGACCTGCTGGTGCTCTTGAGAGTTAACTCCTTGCCTGCCTCAGTACGAAAAATATAGTGGCAGTTTTTTTTCTTAATCTCTTTTCTTTGCACGGTTAACATCATGGGCAAGCAGGAAATATTGCTAGCAGAACCACTTATCACAATGCTACCAGCTCTCTGCTAGGTAAGCAGGTGCTCTTATTTCCTGTTACAGGAAACCTGAATGCAGTATTTTCTGAGTTAAGCTAAATTCAAACTCAGCATAACTGCTCAAGACAACCACAGGGTTTTCTCTTAATCATCACTTCAATCAAATCACTCAGTTGAAAGACACGATGCTGCTCCACTTAATAGGAATATGGCTTCTCAAATCCGATTACCAACATTCTTCCAGCATCTCACCACATTGCTCTCATGTCTCCAGCCACCTGGCACATCACATTGCCATCTAGTGGCTAAGGATATTCAACACTCAGCCTGTCATCACAAGGGTTTATGCAATCTTAGGGGAGTTCATTTTTAATTTACTCACTACTTTCAGATTTGTCCCTTACTGCAACATTGCATTCATAAGCAGAAAACACCCACACAAGCAACCTTAGCCTTTTCTGTTTGTAAATATGGCTGAAAATAACATGACTCCCTTTCCCACAGCCAGAAAGTCAAATACAAAAACAGCAAAGCCAGAAGCTTTTATTCATTGTGAATGTGTTGTGTGTACCATGTTGCTCAAGCAATTTCCTGATTCTAAAACAATGTGAAACCACTCATAAATAAACATGTTAAAGGATATTAACCCTATGAGGAAACTGCAGAAAGGTTTAGCACAGTTCACGACTGGAGTCAGAAGACTCTGTGAGAGAGATTTCCTGAGGAAGATGGGCAGTAAAATGTCTAGATAAAAGCACTTGTAGATGGGCATTTGCTGCTCACACTGACAGTCTTTTTGCCTTGAACCAAGACACTTAGTCCTTCCTTTTTGGCACAAGATGTAATATAATTAAGAACGGAAACATGGGATGTTAAGACAGTGATTTAATTTGAGAAAAGGCATCCTTAGTTCATGTGAGAGCTTCCAGATTAAGAATGATATCTAGCCAAGCATGACGACCTGAAATTAGTTCTGTGTCTCGCCAGTTCTCTGGTCCTTATATTCTATCTTAAAGAAAAATAAAGCTAGAACTTACTCATAATAAGTTCACAGGCATTTACCCTGAGACTTTCACTTCTGCTCTGCATATGGCTCACTATTTTAAAATGAAACTGCAAGAAGAAAACTATTGGTAAAGGCTGAAAACAACCACATTCATTTTCATAATAGTCTGTGTTCTTAAGTCTTGAAACAAAGATTTCCCATTAACCATTCTGTGATACCAAAGATCATTTCATATGCCTTTGTATCCTTATTTTTCAAGCTGCTTGTCCTTTACTCATTCCCTTCAGAATTGGCTGTTGAACTGTTTGTGGCCAGAAAATTGCCGGTTCAGATGCCAAGAAGAAAAGAAGAGGAATTAGCACTTTAGAAGATAGAAAGCCAGCTGTGAGTACCGAGTTACACAAGTGCCCATCAGGGAGAATAAAATCATAGACTCAACCTACTTCTCCCATTCATTTTGGACGGAATCAGCTTAGAGAAGTTAGTGGTTTTGACTTCAACTTCAAGACATAAACCTAGATTGTCTTGACCAGAGTTTCTGATGTCAGTAAAACTATTTTTAAATCACTTCAACAAAGGAGAAATGAGACTGTAGCCCAAGAATGAAAAGGCCTTTCTAATTATCCAGTTTAGGCCTCCTACTATGCAGATGTGTTGCTATTCTGCACTGACTCTGTTCTCCTCATATCACCTATTCCTGCATATTAAAGTTTCCCCTTGTTATCTTCCCTCAGTGTGGGAGACATTCCCAGGGTCACAGTTAATCAGGGAACTTTGCTCCATGAAGAGCACTTTTCTCCTAGTCTTTTCATATGGCAGTGCTTACCAACAGTCCCTTCTAATTACATACAACTACAGCTGGGCAGAACCAGAGAAACCCACTAGGCAGGATACCCTGGCAGATCTATTACATTTTCTCCATGTCCAACTGGTAGTCTTAAAGTTTAAAATAAGCTGTATATGGTCTAGTGTTGTTAAAAACAGGGTTTTCTATTTTTCAGAGGCCATTAGGACTACTGCAAGTCACTATTTGGGGAGCAAGGCAATATATTAGGGACAGAAAGTGGGAATGGTGAAGCAGGAACAGAAGAAAGACGACTAAGACAACAGAAAGAAAATTCACGATTGCATTTGATTGCCAAAATATCTTCCTTATCTCCCACTTGTGACCTTATGTAAATTATATCCCACGCTGTTCTTTCTTCCTACCAAGCCATAATGACTATTTACTTTCTTCTGCCTCAAAGCTAGAGCTCAGTGCAGAAAAAGCAAACAACTTGAGGAAAGGTTTGGAGGAGCAGGCGGGCAGAGCTGCCCGTCCTGGGCACTGCCCTTGCAGCCGCAGCGAGCGCTGCCGGAGGCCGCTCCAGCGCGGAGCTGGGCAGGGGCAGGGAGCGCATTTCCCTGCGGGTCCCTCCAAGCAACCCTGGGCAGGGCACCCAGGGACATGGTGAGACCAAGGCCAGCTACTACCTGCCCCAGGGGCCACGTCCTGCTTTGAGCAGGGGGCCCAGAAAGCAGGAAAAGGCATCAATCTTCTCGAAAATTGATGGAGGGAAAGGAAAGAATTCCACCTAAGCTCTCTTACTTCTTTCCCTTCCTTTCCCAAGAGCAGGCCAAAGTTCCTGATTAGAGGCTCTGAGTAGAGGCTCTTCTGCTTTCCTTGCTGCTTTCAGAGGTCACATCCCTGCCAAGCAGGGCTTCCCACAACAGCTCAGAGGTGCAACAACCAGTGTTCACCTTGTGCAGCACCAAGGACTCCAGGCTGTAAACCAGGTGTTAGGCATCTCACGCTAGGATCAGGTCAGCTAACCAGCCTGCTTCCCTTCAGGCTTGCTACGCCTGGAAAGGGATCACTTCCTGCTCCCCAGCAGCTTCCAGCTCAGCTTTAAGGTTAATCTAAGTCACACAATCTGAAATGGCCCGTGGGTGATAGCTATCTTTACAGCTAGTATTCCTCCATCTGTTAGCACTCTGCCCCCAGCTGAGCCATAGCACGACAAGCCAGGATGGCAGCTGGCTCCATTGCTGGAACTGGCCATGCTGGATCTAAATTATGAGGGAACTCTTCCCTCTTCAGAGGAAGGCTTCTGAAGCAGACATTTCAGCAAACTGATTCTTGCTGTGCATGAGGCATTAATTCAGCAAATCAGTCATAGCTCAGTTTTTCTATTAGACTCAATCCATTACTCTATATGTAGTAGAAACCTTCTGAGTCACATCAGTGAGTGCGACAGACATTGTGAAATCCTGATAACAGCACACTGGGAAGTGCGCAAGCAGTGATCATGAAAAAAATCAAGGTTACTGTATTTCAAAGAGAACTTTGTCTGCTTGGCCAGCAAGCACAGTTTCTTCACAATATTACTTCCTCATAGTCCAGCAGGTGTTTTCTGTCACTAATTGTAAAAGTTGCAGGCAGTGCCCCCATATGAGCCTGTTGCAATATTCTCTGTCAGACAAAGACCACCACTTCATGCATGCAGGCAGGCTGTTCAAATAAATAGGAGCTAGTGATGCCTCTTCTGCATTCACTGCACAGTCCTAGAGGATCAATAGATTTGCAGTAAAGATGCTGCAAACCACACAAAACAGTTTTATTACATGCACAGCACCTAGGATCAAAGTTTATGATAATGCTTAAAATCAATTGCATATTACCCATACAATATTAGGAAAGAAATCCTCCAATTACAATCCAAATCCATGACACTGTTTCCAGGGAATTTCTTCCTAAAGTTTATGGTTACTTTGATGCTAGCAGTGATACTGTGATAATGTGTTACTACAGGTACTACAGACTGCTGGCTGCCTGGCTAGTTGCTCTACCAACCTGTTATATTCTAGTTTATCCTCCCTGCCAACTTTCTCATACGTGCCAGATTTTTCTTTTGTTTAGTGCTCCCTGCAAGTTTGTTGACCACTTGTATTCTAATTGTATTCTAATAATTAGAAGAACTAATTATAATTAGAGTATAATTAGAGCAACTATATATAGAGTAGCTATATATATAATATATATAACTCTATAACTATAGAGTAACTCTATAATTAGATTAACTAATTCCAAGAATAAGAGATGATCATGTGTTTGAGTCTACCTCTACTCGCACAGTTTCTAAGGGCTCTGACAGATGAGCACTGCTAGATTTAGCCCACAGTGATTTAAGCCATTGCTACTCTCAGCTGTCTACTCACCTCTCCGCCCTGTAGTAAACACTTGCCAACCTTGCAGCTACTGTAGTTTGCAATCTGGCAAGTTTAACTCCAACCATTCACTTCTGTAAGGGCAGCAACACAGTTTCTGCAGGACTAGGTAGGCACCTGAGAAGGGAACATAATAAATCATATGCTTTAATCTGACAGAACTCATCTGTTACAGCCTCAAATGCCAATATCTCAGTGACACAGATTGTAGATATACATCCAAAACAAAATTTCCTTCTGAAATGAAACCATATAATATCTAAGAACTTATTAGCTCTGTCTTCTATTTGATCAGTAGACATAGCTACTTTTTTTTGCCTGTGTGGTATTTCCTACTACAGGTCTAAGGTGAAAAATGAGGTCACGTAGACTTCCACTTCAAGCATCCTGATGCTCTTTCTAGAGTTCAAGTTAAACTGACCCCAGCCCAGCTAATAAATGCTTTCAGTGTTGCTCCCTTCCCTATATCCTGCCCAAATGTAATGACATCACTGCAACAGTTCCAGGCACTCCAGAGATGATGGGAAAGTATAAACAATGCTCCATCTGCAGCTCATTTGCTATCACTATAAAAAAAGCAGAACAAGCCTTTGACTGATGGTTGCTTTCCACAGTTCAGTGGCAACAGCTTCGCAAAGGAACTATTTCAGGCAGGAGCCGGTGGCAGTTATTTGATAAAATGCAGCAGTTCTGATAATATGTGGATTTTTTTTAACACAGACTTCACAAGCGATAGTATTCAAAGACACACTTGCTCGGTCAAATTTGACCCAGGTGCTGAATGTATGAAATCTGAGTGGTAGAGATTATTGCAGGAAATATTGAAATAGATAAGTTAACATGAATACGTGCAGCTACAGAGCTGTGCATAGAAGATAAATTCAGTTTGGAGGCCTAGTAAGTGATGTCTGGGTAGACTCTAGGAATACTTTCCTTCCATTCTAGGCACAGAGGATTTTTATCTTTGTGTTTTACATATATATTCAAGTATACTTTAAAAACAGGTTTTTTTTTATTTTATTGATGAATTATTTACCAGATAAAAGCAGTATAGTTCTACCATCTTCTATTATCATGAAAATACACTTTGTTTCTGTGTTACCCAATTGCCCTAAACTGAAAGCAAAAGATTCCAGCAATAATCTGCACAGCTGATGCCTTCAATATTGCATTCATATGATTTTCATTCTGCTGCAATATAATCAGTCCCTGGTATTTTTAATTATTATCTTTCCAGATGTATAAATGTAATCTGAGTTCTGATTCTCCTGAGAAAAACATTTTACAGTTCATCAAATGTGATGTACTAATGTGCAAAGAACAGTTCAAATGCTAAGAGCACCTTAATGCCATGTTGGACAATCTACATGGTCTCACCTTGTGAAATCGAATAAAAACTTCTTCACTGTCGCTATTTCGCTCGTTTACAGGTGCTGACAAGACAGCATTTGAGAGAAACAGGATCACCCAGAGAGAGGTGTGGGCAGGACACTCTTTTTGTCCACTGCTTTGAGTAATTAGAGAGATCTTCTTCCTCATTTCACTATGATACATCTCAATAGACAGGGAATTGTAGTCCCTGCTTGCACTGCAAATTCCTTCCAAACACTCCTACATGATGTTTAGCTTCCTGTCAAAATTTTGTCCTAATATCCAAACTATCTGAATACCTGTAATCAATGCCAGATGCTCTTTGCATAAGTATTGTATAAGCACTATAAGTATTTAATACACAATTGGTTAGGCTGAGCATAAAGCCAAATTCCAGTATCACCTGACCACAGTTCTCACCTCAGCAGTCTGCTGTAAACACCATTTCAGGCTCCCTGTGGGTCTCTGCAGATTGAAACTACCCTCTGCAAGGGTATTTCCTCTCTGGACTTCACTCCATCTCTCATTTGTAGCTGACTTTATCTCTGCCAATACCATTTGGTGAAATTCTGAGCTCTCTTAAGAGTCTTCTCACCTTCTGGTCCTTGCACAGTCTTAGCTTCAGAGACATTAGGCCTGAAAACAGTTTTGCAGCAAACTGGATTGTGAGAATATGACCCAGATGTTCCTTGGTTTGTTGAGAAATGTATCATTTTTTTTGAGATGATTTATCTAGTGAGCTCTTCTTTAATCCTTCCTCACTTTCCAGAGGCGGATAAACAATCCAATCAAACATAAACATAATCAGTTCTGAAATATGTTGAATAAAATAGTCAATCTCTTTCCTGATCACCTTCTTAGGTTTCATTAAAACAATGTTTATTCTGAGAGCTATTTTCTGCTTCCCAGTTCATGCACAGATTTTCTATGAAGACTGCTCCTCAAGTCATGCGTATTCATGGGCTCTAATCTGCACTGCAAGAACTGGACTCTTCCAATAACATTGAAAATCAGGCTGTTGAGAGTTCTCTACTCGAACTTCTCATCTGCAAAAGCATTTCTTTACATCACAGATTTGTAAGAAACATGAATCCAAATGATTGTCAAGTAATCAAAGAAAAAGCAGGAGAGGCATGTAAGGGCACAAAATCAACAAATGTGTAGTGAGCATTATTGCCACTTTTTGCACCAGTCCTTGTCATATGATGTGACTGCAATTGCATGTTTGCATTTCACTTTCTCTGATTCAAGATGTTTCTTCTCTAGAATATAGTTAAGGTAGTCAGCTTGTTCCTGTGTAGAATGCAGTACCTGTTGGCCATTTAACTCTCAGGCACCTTTCAGCAGAATTGATTGAAAGCTTGATAGCATCTACTAATTTATCAATATGTATTGTATACCCATGAAATTCTTCTTTTTTTTCCCTCTTGACCATAGCTTTTCATTCTTTCTTACTGGAAGAAGCAACAGGATGAGCATCTCTTGGTCTTTCTAAGCAATTCACGCATTCATACTGGCAACCCAAATCTCTTATTTCCAGCTGGGAACTGTTTGCAGCCATCCTCCTGCTACACACACCAGAAATGCAGCAGTACGAATGAAAGCAGTGACACACCTAAAGCAGTACATCCTATTTTTGGTGAGTATCAAGTTTGCAGAAGTTTGCTTGCTAACATGCAAAACAGGTTGCAGCTCCAGCTAATTCTCTATTCCTCATAATTATTTATGGAGAACCATCGGGAAACAGCAAAAAAATCATTCATACTTGCAAACCACAAACAAGGAGAAAGTTGAGCCAGGATTAATGCAAACAGAGAGAGAAAAACAGATAAGCACATCTGGTTGTGAATAAACAGCCAGTTTTTGCTTCCTCTCCTGGAAACTTTCTTGGATTGTGTTTCACCTCAGTTTATTTTATTGAAATGAAATGGCCTGCT
The DNA here is from genome assembly GCA_032353885.1 of Nothura maculosa. NCBI lineage: Eukaryota > Metazoa > Chordata > Aves > Tinamiformes > Tinamidae > Nothura > Nothura maculosa. Next base: position 3,088,330 of record JAUBOD010000658.1, on the reverse strand, counting down.
GCTGTAGTTGCAGATTCAAGCATAAAGAGGCATAAAGTATCCAAGAGCAAAAGTGTGAAGAGAACAACCAAGCATTGTATGATAGCTAAAGAATAAATTATACATAATCAGCTGTAAACATACACAAGCAATATGAACAAAGGTGCGGAGTGAGGTGAGCTGAGATAGAGCCACACCGTGAACGGCCAAGTGATTCTCAGCACAAATTTCTTCGTGTGTCTGCAGCAAGGGCAGCTGCAGAAGGGAAGATGCAAAGAGCCAGGACTAGGCTTTCTCCTTTAGGGAAGGAGAGGACAACATCAGAGTGAAATGCAGAAAGCCACAAAAATGCCTCTAGGCACCAACCAGCTGATCTATAAAAGTAATCTAACCAACATAAAAATCCATGATGGGAACTGTCACACAAATTGCTAGGTCAATGGAGGACATTCACTGACTTAGGTGGAACTTGGATCGAGTTTACAAACTGGAATATGGTATCATTAGATACAAAATTTAAGATTTATTTAATATCCAGGTCTCAAATTCATAGAATTACTTTCAAGAGGACAGGATGGTTTTTGCCATTTGCTAGTGTGCTTTTAATGTTTGAATTACACCACAATCGTAGCGAAAAAGTATCTCGGGAAATATTCATTAAAAAAATCAAATCAAACTGAGAATGCTGTTTGCCAGTTGAACAGAATGGCTAAATTAATATTAGAAGACTTCACTACAATTTTTGCTGTCTCTATACCATACTGACATTTTTTGTCTATTTACTTTTAAGTAGAACAACAGGTTTATTTTATTTTTCTCATGAGTTTTCCAAAATGTAGTCATTTGGCTTTTTAAACAAAATTGTGATAGAACATCATGAAAACATTCACTGTGGAGTCTAAAGGATGGTAAAGAGAAATAAATTTAAGCTTTAATAGCAATACTTGACAGGGACGAACAGATATACTCTATTATTTCTACTTCTGTCCTCCTATCCTAAATCTGTGTGCCACATAGAGTTCTCAAAGGTACTTATTCCTAAAGGAATAAACTTTCTCTAAATTCAGTCACTTATATGTAATATTTTAGACAAAACTGTTAGAGAAAAGAGAACTCAAAACTAGTTGCCTATTTTTTTAAGGAGAGAATCTTTTTGCTGTTGTAATAGCCTGTAGAAAAGTCTCATACAGCAGGCCAACACAAGGGCTATTTACTGGCTTCATGCCACCTGAAAGATAAGAACTATTTATTATTTTCAGTGACATATATATGGTCTTTATTTATTAGTTTTTGTTATTTATAATCATTTAACAGTTACTCTTAGAACTTAACTTTGTAATTCTTTTCATGACATATTTACAACGAACATTGTGTTATTCCTAATTGTACCATGCAGTTCCTTAGTTATGTGATATCTCATCTTATTTCTAACTGAAGCTTCAGCTTTCTTAAACAAAAAGAATTTCCACAGTTTATTCACAAATCCTTCACCAGCAGCTGTAAGTCTGCTCAGTTAATCTATTAAATAGAAGGTGCATTGCAAACAAAGGATGAAGGTATTGCTTTTGCAGATATCCTCCCTGAATATCCATTCAAATTACAATCCAGTTATTTTGCTTTTAGCACAGGGGCTTGCAAACAGAAAACCTGTTAACGAAAAGTTCAGAAATGTTCAGAAATGAGAGCCATTATACAACTGGATCTGTTCCAGAATGAAGCAAACTTCTGAGCTTTCATTAATGCACTGAATTTTTTTAACACAGTACTTACAGTTAGGAAACAAAACTATGTTTTTCTATTCCAACTTCCTCATTATGGTACTGTTTTAATGGTAAAATGTATCAGATATGAGTTTTTTTTAAAGAAATGCATTTATTCCATTAAGAATAGAGACAAATGTCCCACAAAGAATTTAAGAGAGAGACAAATGTCCCACAAAGCATTTAGCCCAGGCATGCAACCTCTGCCATTGGGAAGGGTGAACAGCACACTAAACAGATCTTCGATGTCAAGTCATTTTCCTTGCTGCATTTCATCGCAGTTAGGCTAGGGTGAACTTCAGAAAGTTGAAATTTGAGCACACACACATCCTTCTGTTTATGGGGAGTGGAATAACTCTGCAAGAATTGAGCTACTATGACAGAGAATAAATAGAAAACTGTGTGAACAGCTTTCTTTGCAACTGGCCATCCTTAGGCAAAACTTGTGGATTCTTGGATCCACATAATGCAGTACTGAGAAAAGAGAAGATTTCACAAAGGTGAATGTGAAGACCAAAATAAGGATGTAATTCCATTTGAATGTACCTCATATAAATCCAGAATGGAATTATTTCATCTGGGATTTGTGCACAAAAAAAACCAATATTTGACCCCTGCCTCCGTCTAAATACAAGATTTTTGTTCAATTCTCTGCAGATCAAAGAATGTGCTAAACCTTATTATTTTCTTAAATACTTTTGCCAATTAATCCAGAACAGGCTGTAGCTAGAGGCCATGATTTAAGTGCTGGAGCCTACGGAGATGCAGCTCCAGCAAAATGTGTGTTTGTGTGTTGCCAGGGGAACCCTTAATGCACTCTGGCACCAGCCACCTTCCAAGAAACAAGAAAAGAAGCAGAAGCAGGTATTGTTTAATGGCAAACATAAAAAGATTAAATCAAGGTCTAGAAAATCATTAAGTATAATAAAAGAGGGAGAGCCGGAACATTTTAAAGAGCATTTTAAAAGACTGGTATGATATTTATATATTTAGAATATTTATTTATTAAAAGCATATTTAATTATTTCCCGGGAAAAGTTTAGACAAGAGCTATTGCAACAGATTGCTTAATGGAATGGACTGATGAGGGTCTAAAGAGATCTGCTGCTGCTGCTGCCTATACGAAGCTGTTGCATGGATGGGAATGCAGAAGCAGATGTAGAAATCAGGTGAAACCTCCTTGGGTTTCAGAACTTGTTACAAAGCAGATCTCAACACATCTGTCAATCTTATATGCACAGTTGTTCTCATAAGCTGTACATATATTTTACAGTAATCCCTTCCCTTAACACAAAAATTCCTGTGAACTGGACCCCAAGCAATGGCTTTTCTGTCTGCAGTGGTGGGAAACTGCTGCTTTAATCGACACTAATACTTATAGGACCAGCTTTCAATACAGGACCAGGTTGAGCTATGCCACTCACTGAGCAGATAATCTGCAAAAGCTGATGACTAGGAATTTACATCAACTAAACTAGTTTTTGAACAGCCTGAGTAGAGCTGTGTAAGTAACTGAATATTTGGCCAACTGCTCACATTTAAAGTCCATGACACTGAAGTGTGAATATGATTACATTTGAGCTCATTGATTTCTACAACATCCAGTAACGACTCCGACAGTTATGTGGAAAATAGTTTCTTTGTATTTATTTTTAATCAGCTACTTATATTTTCATTGAATAATTCACATAACCATGAAATAACTGTCCCTCAAACTCTTAGCAATCTATTTGTCTTTCAAACCTCCCTTGCACACTGATACATCTTCATTGTACTTTGTGAACCACCTTCAAACTACTTGTCCTGACTCCACTGAATATATTGCACTAAGAATACACATGCATGACCTGTCAGTGCTTTACACCTTGTAAAACTGATGCTATGTACAAATAAAGTGCAGACTGGTTGTAAAGAAAGTCCAATTCCAAAGCGCTTTATACGCAAATACACGACATATTATATGTTCTATCATACTGTAATATACCACCGATTGATAGAAATCTTCCTGTCTCTAGCAGCTTCAATGGAGCCATGCTAATTTATACCAGATGCACATCTGGTCTGGCCTGTGTAAAGTTGCTGTTGAGGTGGAAACTTAATATTTAAACTTGTACAAACCTTCACAGTTCTGCAATTAAGTTTAATTTAGGTGAAGGAATAGTACTACTTTGATTACCTTTTAAAGATGGCTTATTTTTACAGCAAAATACAAACTGCATATAATTGGAATCTGAATCTTTGCTGCTTATGAAGTGTCAATTTTGCAACACTTGCTCTAATATATTTATTACAGAAGTATTTGAGTGGCATGGCTAGCAAAGGTGAAACAAGTGACCTGCCATCTTAGGTTTCCTTCTTGTTTTTCTGCAAAAGCTAGACATAGCCACAACCACAGCCACTGATAGCCAGCCACATATGTGAACTATTCACATGGAAACACATTTTGATAAATTACAGTGCCCTGCAAAAGCCATCAATCTTGAAAATCAGGGAACATCAGAGCAGAAATGTTCATTTACTGCCCACAACTAATGTTTCAATGATTCTGGGATTGGTGAAGATACATTTAGAACCAAAGCTGAACCAAAGCTATTAAATCAAAATAGCTTATGTATTAGTCTCTTTTCCCTTCTGAGGCCCTTAGTGTTTCTGCTATCTTCTTTTTTTTCATTTTTGCTTTCTTCTTTCTTTATGTTTACATATGAGAAAGGGGTACTGTAATTTGGGGGTAAAATTCTATGACTTTTTTACTGCTCTTTTCAGAAAGGCAGTCTAGTCTTGAGGCCAAATGACTGGTGACTCCACATAGTAACTGAAGAATACGGAGGAGACCAGAAGAGTTTGCTACCCATTAACCTGTCTTTCCTAAGTTAATCTTATCCTCTTTACTCTTAATGTAGTTTTCTGTCTTCTCTACTGCTGGGTCTAACTGATCACTAACTTAAATTTCTGCAAAAGATTAGGGAAAAAAATGAAAGGCAGCAAGATAACAGTAAGCTGCTGTGTGTTTTTTTATTAACTTTCACCTGACATTCCAGAGATTTAATCAGATTTCTCCAATTTTGGTAGCTGCCAGGAAGTCTTAGAGAATAGCAAGGGATCAGTTTCCACAGTCATTCCTGAGCACTGACCTGAGGCACGGCAATGTATTATGGCCCTGGTGCAGGATGTGCTTCATGGTCCTTCAAAGAGCCATAACACAGAGCAAAGGAAATAACAGATATTCATCCCTACAGTATAGAAAGTTTATCATATCCTCTTCCGGACTTGTTTTCTTTGGACAAGAGCAATATTTGCTCAATGCAATGCCTGTTGGATAATTGAAACATTTGGATAATAGCTTTAAGCAGCACTACAGCTTTCACATTTCTCTGTAATAGGATAACTGAGTATCATTGTTTCCACAACAACATTAAGTGTATTCTGAAGAAAAATATGTTCTGCACAGATAATACTGGGAAAAACAAAAGACATACGTTATCACGAGAAAGGCAATCACTCCTTAGATATTTGTCAATCCATCCTAGTCCCTGCATGTACCACATTACAGCTTGACCAAAGCAAAACTCCCTTATGGTAATTCTGCTGTAAATTATAGAATTATTTTAAGATTTCTGGTGAGATGCACTTAGAATACAAAGCAGCTATTAACATAAAATAGAATTGGCCTTATGAAAGATTTGGTTAATATTTCATGGTATTTTCTATGGTTTTATCCCTCACCGGTATACATACCTATGCCATCAAACCCATGAGCAAGGTTACAGAAGGAGGCATGAAACAGTGACTCTAGGACTTATCAGCTTCCAGGAGCACAGAGGACATGTGAAATTCACTCAGATTAATATAGTTTTGAAGGTTTCAATGTCAAATTACTGAAAACTATGAAAAAAAAAATCAGTTACCATACATTACTTTCTGACAGATTGGATATATGAAGTGGAAGCTCATTTCTCATACACTTAGCTTTATAGCTTATACTCTTGACATCACCAAATGAACTAGCATTTAAAGTGTAATGCAATTTTTAGCAGGTATTTCAAGTAGACTGAAAGGGCTGTCTTTGCAATTTAGTACAAATATGTCCTGTGGAAGGCTTTTCTTTCAGAAAGGAAGGAAATAAGAGTGACCTGACAGTGCTGCATTATGCATAGTCCTACTGGCAAAGATCTTACATGTAAGTATTTGATTTGGAGTGTTAAATTGTCAAGAAGGCCAAAGAAGCAATGTGAGGAATAAGGAAGCTAGAGGAGAAAATAAGGAAGGAGCACAAATTTTAAAACCTGAAGCTAAACCTCTATTTAAAGTAGAGCTACTCACCTTAAAAAGTTTACTCCTCGCTATTCACCCATATGGATTTTCCAATTACAAGGCAATATAAGTAATAATAAGACTCTCATAAATGAACTTGCTGCAAATTACTGAATAGTGATCAGTTCTTTCTAACTAGAGGGAATATTTTATGACTTTATGACTTGATATGCTGTGTGTGTGTGTCTGAACGTTTCTGATCCTCCTTATATTACCATGTTCATGAAAACAAGATAGTCAAAATAAACATTAGTTTCTTTTCTGTCCATGCCAAAAATTGCAGAAAAACATGGTATGAATTTAAATTCAACGAACTCAAAAGCTATCAATGGAAACCAGTTGTGCTAAAAATATCAATCATTTACATATCATTTGTTATTCATACATTCAATTAGATTTAATGCTTATATGGTAATATTTTTAAAAATGTTTTTAACAATAAAATTCTCTCCTATAAAAAGTACAAATAGTTACTACAGGGGCTGAGATTATCTACAAGTTATCTTAAATCCAAGGTACAGAATTTAAGAATTCAATTCAGTGGACTTGGGACAGCAGAGCTTGAGAGTTATCTATCTCCTTGATCTAATCACTTACATGAAAACATAGCTTCTCTGAAGTTAAAGATACCATGTATTTTATTACAATACTGATATAAATCACAAGTATTTCTTCTGAAGTAACACAAGTCTCAAATGTAGAACTGGACTGGGCAGTATTTTCCTGTTTATTTTGCATTGCAATTGTCATTATTCTATAAATACAAATTTGCAATTACATAATCCATGAAAGAGGCAAGCAATTTGTTTCTAATTTTAGGATTTCTGCATGTCTATCTGGGAACTTTATTACTTTCAGGAATTAAGGGTTAAGTTGGAGGAAAATCAGGAGCTTGCTTTGGTAGTTAAATGTCCAATTCATTGATTTCAGGTACCATTTCTTTTCCCTGTACTGATTTTTTTCCAGTGGGAATAGCTTACTGATACACTGAGCAAAACAGAACAAGCTGTCGTCTCATGGTGTTCAGTGAGAACAGGAACAAGTAGATATAAACTCCAGTAATTTCATATTTTAAAAGGACATGCATTTTGAAAGCATGTTTGAAAAATACATCTGCAAAGTAGTCTGCTGTTTTCTTTTACTCATCATTCCTATGTGGCTCGGGATAATGTGTTTTAGGGTTACAAAGCCATACACTTTCCTGAACAAAGAAAGGCAATGTGGTTTGGTTTTTTTTTGCCAAGCATAATCAAAAGGCAGTGTACAAGAGGTGCACCTCTAATATGGATCCACTAGAAGTTTAGCAAGGCTATGCAGTTGACAGCAGCTGACAAATCTGGAGCAGATTTTTCTTCCTGCCCCAGTGCTGGTCTGAACTTAAACTACATACAAATGTGTATGGCATCCATGATCAACCAGTGTCATTATTATATTTTTTTAAAACATTAAGTTTTCAACTGCTAGAGTTGCTGCTTTTTTATCACTGTACTTGCTTTTTTGTGCAAACAGTACTGTTGCTTCAGTAGTAATTTTAGTGTAAAGAGCTGTGAAAAGCTGCTTTGGCAGATACAGGCATAATAAAATGGTCACCATGTATAGAGGGATAAACTGGCAGCTGAGTGTCTTCACAGTAAAAAGTAGAATGAGGCTCCTCAAGTAGAAAAACATCTAAAGAGATTTCTATTAGTAGAGAACAAAGCAGGTCTGTCTGTGCCTTAAACAGACCTACCCATAGGCCTACCTTTGAAAACTTGCTATTTTTACTAAGTTCCTACTTACAAATTTGCTATTTTTAATAAGCATGACAGAGAAAAGTCTGATCATATCCTATAGGTGGATTTTTGTGCAGAAAAAACAGCTTCTGCAACACCTTTTTTCTATGCATGGAGTGTTGAGTTCTGAGCCATGCAAGATGGATGAATGAGGACATGCTCTTGTCTTTGGAGTATACAGTGTCTAGATTAAATTGAAGATATTTTCCAAAAGCATGCGTTATGTATTTAAGAAAAGAAGTTCACTGTGGGGTGACAGAGATCAACACTTTTTTCCTGGAAGAAGCTTTGTTTAGTTTCCATTAAGTAATGAGCTGTTAAAGGATATGCTGCTACAAGAATCCGAGAAAAGACACCTTAAAAACGCTAAGGCAACACGTTGTCCTATGGGACAATTCCACAGCACAAGCTGGTGCCAGTAGGCATTCCATCACTGACACAGGAACTAGAAATAGCTAGCACTGAAGATTTGTTCCAGAAACATTCTTGAGAAAATTGTTTTCCTGAAATACATAATCATGCTTATTTTTTTGCATTCCAGTGCTTTTACTGGTTTGGTAGCCTTGACAGGAGGCATGAATCACAAATGTACAAGTAGACAGCATTCTGCATTCCTTCTGGTGGAAAAGTCAGGCCTTAGTGATTTCTGCAAGATAGAGCAGCATGAATACTGCTTGCTTGAGCTTCACTTACCTAAGAGGCAGCATAGGATACTTCCACATTTAGAGCTAGAGCTAGACAATGAAGAGCGATGGTAATGCCAATTCTTCACCATCCACTTTGCTAGGTAGCATCTTGTCTTGGAAAAAAAGATGGATTGCTTTTAATGGATTACTTTGTGAAGTACAAAGCCAGCAAATATGAGGGAGAGTAACAGAACCAAGAGGCGATGGGGTAATTTATAGTTCATACTCAGAAAACTATACCATTTTTATTGAAAAAAAGTGAATTGTTACTTATTTTCTACAAGAAAGACAGTGTCAAACCATATATTACCTGCAAAAATATTATTTTTTCTGAGTGTTCGGTATTCACAGTCAGTATTTGAGCTGTTTGTTCACCTTATTTTCTTGATATTCTTTTCCTGAGTGGATGGTCTTTCAGGCTGATTTCAGCTTGAAATGAATTCTTTCTCATCATTAAACCAATTTGATTTGATAGTAAAATTAATCACCAGGTAGAATTCAACATTCACTTTTTGGACACATATTGTCAAAAGAGACAAATTAAAATGAATGTAAACATCTGCAGGAAAAATGGGGGATATTTTCTTGTAATGTTTTTGTTCCTTTGCTCCACAATATACTAACTGTAACAAAGTAGCAATATACTAACTGTAACAACTGACCAACATACATCCATTTCTTTAGAAACAGATACTTTCCCTATATGCATCAGCCTCCCTGAGGTGTCATGTGACTTTGTCATTATTTTGCTCTCTATCATCACACATAGTTATTATTTTTAGGAGACAATTGTCAAATGTCATCCCGAAGTAGCCCTTTCCCTGTGAGTCAGACTTTCTTCTTCCCTGTTAATTCATGATAGCATGAATGACTGCTACCATGGGGTTTGCCCTCCATTTTTTATTTAATTGAGACAATTCTCTACCCCTCTGCTCAGAAAAAGCTGAACAGAGAAATGGTTCCGCTTCAAACCGCAGAACACTCTGAGTTTTACACTTAACATTTAGGTCGTTGTATAGAAAATACTAATGGTGACAGCACTGACAGGAAACAGCCTTTCCTAGTCGTAAATTCCTGGGTGATCCGCCTGGAGCTGAAACATGGTACGCACTTTCTAAATTAAGAATCAAAGTGTTCCATATTTCTGAGTACAAGTATAAATTTAAGGAAAGCATTTATAAAATACTTCAAGTCTTTGAACAACAGCAGGACATCACAATTCACTTTGCAATATTTTTTGGACTGGCTCATTAATGTTTCATATACAGCTAGACATGTATCTGATTAATATCCCTGCAAAACAGCACTCTTTTTTTTAAACACTTTACATATTAAAACAAAGATATAAGTAACATGGGGCAAACCAAAACACAAAATGCAAACACCTGTAAATTTTCAGGACACTAAATCTTAACAATACGTCATCATGGAGCCAAGTATTTTCACACTGAACTTGAATTTACCAAATGGTTGGAGTCTTCAAAGTGGATGAAACCCAGTCACCAAATGCTCAAAGTTTCTAAAATTCAAATACTTATCTGAATTTGGAATACGTCTTCAGTTTATCTTTGTACAGTAGAGATAAGTTATGTTGTGTTTGGTACATATCCATTAAGCTAAGCAAACTTTAAAAATGTGCAGGCTCACAATATGTCAAGAATATTCAGAGCAAAGACTATTTCTTGATATTTTAATTCGATATTTTGAAATAAGAAACAAAACAATGCATAATATATCATTTTAATATGTATTTTCAGGATTTGCTCCTTGAGAAATAAAGTTCTTGAAGAGATCCATCACTTAAAACGATGTTACAGTTGCAGTGTCCAGTTAAAAAAAAAAAAGAATAAAACATCACATATTTAAATGCTTATCAGAAGATTTCTCTTATCCCTGAGAGGGGGAAAGTAAAACTATAAATCCTAAATTCTTAGCATTCGTGAGTGTTATCTCTGCACTACTATCTCACATGACCATCATTCTCTTCATAAAGCAGTTAGAGAAAAAGATCTCAAATGTGAGTGCAAAGCTTTACAGTTATCAAAGATTCATTACCAAAATGGAGGGATATAACAAACAGATTTTGCCCTGGCATCTCCCTTAGGGGGTTCATTCAATATTTTTACTACTAACCTAAATGTTCTATGAGAGAAGAGGCTGATTAGAAGAAGTGAAATCTGGGACATTGCAAGTGCTCTGGAGAACAGGAATGGGATTCAAAGTGATCTTGGTAACCTGGAGATATGAACTGAAAAATAAGATCTTTTTCAATATAGGTAAATGCAAGAACTGCACTCAATAACGAACTATATAAAAAAAAGAAAGCTAGTGAGGGAGAAATTTAGATAGGAGAGGATATAAAAATTAAGGTCAGTCACAAACCAAACCTGCGTTAACAAATGATATCCTGCTGCAAACAAAGAAATGTCAGTCTGAAACGCAGACAGCAGGCAAGTTTGCCCTTTTGCTCAACTCAGCACTGATAAGGCTGTAACTGGATTATTGTGCCTGGGTCAAAGACCACACTTAAGAAACTTATAAACCAGTCACAGATCATCCCAAAGACAGCAATAAAAATGATAGAAAGTTTATAAAATATGAATAATGATAAAATATTGGAAAAAGTGGTATTTTAAGTGAAATAGACTGAGGGAAGGCTTGATAACAGGCTTTCAGACATGTAGAAGTCTACTTTGTTTGTCTACAGAAGAAATAACAGGCTGAAATTCCAGCCAAAAGATTCAAATTATACATTTAGGAAAAATGTATAATGAAAGTACTACGAAGCAGTCGCAGAGTCCAACTGAGGTATTGTGTGTCCACACTGAAGACTTCAAGGCAGCTGACAAGCACCTTCCATGACTGCCTGAAAGCTGCTTTTGCCACGGTGCAACGGCTGGATTAGGTGCCTCCTTTATGTTTCTCCCAGCTCTGTGATTCTCTGGTTTTGGTGTGCACTTTATCTTATTTATTCAAAGCCCCAAAGGTCATGACATACGTAAGTAAGTAAGTAATAAAGAACTCAGTAATCACAGAATCACAGAATCTACAAGGTTGGAAGGGATCTCTAATAAGCTCCTCTTTCTTCTACTTTCACTTTTTTTTACTAAAGGCAAGAGGAGAACTATTATTATTCTCTCTAGAAATCATTGTTTTACTGAAAGGCCAACTTCTCAACAAGGATCCAGGAACCTCAAGGCTCAAGCCTATGAGATAGGGACATTCTGGTCTTCATTCAGATAAACAATGAGGTGCAAGAACAGCCACACTTGAAGCAACTGTGAAAGCAAATGTGTCATTTTGGCAGACGGTTAAGAAGGCTCAACATCTTGTAGGACTGTCGTCAGGGTGGTTCAGGAGACTGAACTGCATGCATTTGATTCAGATAGATAGAAGACATAAAATTCAATGTTGAACACTCTTACAAATATCTCAAAAATGAGTCTGTCATGTACTTTACAGCTTCAAATAATTGGTACATTTCAAATTGAAAGGACAGGAATGATGCAAGTAACCACAGGAACTAGAAAAGATTTTTTTTTATATTATGAGGTGGCATTCATTTTCTGTGGAGATGACTAGAAAAGATGGAGTATAGGGAAAAAGGCATCTTTTTTATTTTTTTTCAAAAACAGATCAAGGGGTTTGTTTTTGTCAAATTTCCATGCATAGCTCATTTGGAAGTATTGTAGGGAATGGCTCAAAGGCATAAAATATCTTTACAATGCCAAGCCACGCTAAGCCAATATGGGTATTGTTCAAGAAATCATGCTGAATGACATCCCAAGCATGCACTGTGGGAAGGAGATTTGCCAACAATCTTGATTTGCAAAAAATTACCTCAGCATTTTGTTTGGTTTCAATATTAACATTGTTCTTAAAAATATGTCAGCTAGTTACATAGGGGCTGGCTGCAAGCCGAGTATGAAATAGTAATAAAGAGGGCCATTAATGAAAAATGCCAAGCCCAGAGTTTCATGCCATTAATATTTATGACACAGTGTGAAGTGTCACTTTGTGTGTGGGTTGGGGTGGACAAAGAGATGGACAGTAGAGCAGGAGAATTACGGTATTTATGCCAAAGCGTCAAAGAGTCGTGACATGGAGCAAAGCCCTTTAAAGACACAGGGTAGTAATGATTAGTGTAATGTTTGGATAGTTACACTGTAGGTGACCTCCAATTTTAATAGCCTAAAATTGTACAAACTGACTATTTTGTCAGACTGCCCAGTGGAATGCATTTGGATGGGTATATGGAAACCAAATATAATTCCTAACTATCATTTATTATTTTGGGCAAAGTGCCTGAAGTGGACTGAACCTCAAATATTTATTTCACTTCAGTTTGGTCCCCTTGAAACTATGTTGTAATTTCAGGCAGACAATATGCTTTTTTAACAGCAAACTAATTTGCTACTAGGGCCTGTTGAAGTCATGAAATAACTGATCTGATTCCTTTGCAGACTACTCAGGGAAGACACCGAGCCCCGCCACTGTACACTGCCCTAGGCCCTACCAAGTCACAGGAATTTCTCACCCAGTGCTTTTGTGAACAAAAAATATTTTTCCTATGCATATTGGATTTAATAATAAGTCCTTCCACAATGAAGCACAACTCTGTAACATTAGTGCAGTCTGCCCTGGAATCACCCTGCTCTGCATTTTGTCACACAAACACAGCAGGTCATGTTCATATTTTTATACAATTCGCATAGATTTGTATGAACTATGCAGCCAGGCCTCAGTTCTCTGTTTTTAATTCCAAATTGTCTCCTTCTCTTGACATAAATAGTCTGTTCTATGTCATAACTTAATTCCAAAAAACTGCTGTGTTTTTTCAATTTATGTTGTTATGTCAAGAAATAAATCAAGTCCACTATACACATCACATTTTTCATGCAATTATCTGGCATACTGCTTGCTTACGTAAAATTACAGTATTATTTTTTTAAAAAGTAAATAGAGGGAGCTGCTATAAGATACTCAATTTTAAAAGCAGCAGTTCCTCAAAGATGCTATTTTTTGAAAATAATATTACATTGGCTACAAAAAAAACCTCCCTGCATTCAAAATGGAGGAGACCACCTAAAGAAACAAGATGTACAATTTTGTATGAATGAATCAGCATAGTTGTAGCATTGAAATGCAAAATGAAATAATATAGACAACATAGGAATTAGCTATTGCAAAGACACTAATGTGTGCTAATACAAACTTCTTGGCATACTCTGTTACTCAGAAGAAACATGGATCAGCTTTGAAAGCCCTGCCTCCTGTTCCTATTTGCATAAAGTCAGCTGCAAGAGGAATCTAGAATCAATTCGACAAAACTACGACTGAGCAGGCCACCTTAAATCATGATGGTACTGCTCTGTTACTACATGCATAAGGAGAATCTAGAAGCGCCCAGAAGTTAAGAACGGAGGAATTAAATAACAAAACCAGACTAAAGATAAATAAACGGTTAATTTCTTACTAACTTTAAACTCACAACCACAATAATACAATGGCAAAAAGTTTCTAACAATTGCTAAGTTTTGTTTCTTTATTTTTTGTTTGCCTCTGCATCATTAAATAGGAAGGTTGCTGCAAAGCTCACAGCATGAATGACGACTATCATGGCAGCCTGGTTCAAGAGAACTTTGATGCAGGGATGAATGTTTGTCTCATGCCTTCAATAATCGAGCACAACTAGGGTAAGCGTTAGCGTTAGCAGAGACAAAGCCTAGAGCCCCATGGGCACTGGGACAGACTGCCGCATGCCAAAGGAAATGGGGTGCTACATCCACATGCCTTCTAGGGCAATAGCTCCCATCAGACAGCACTTGGCCTCATGGCCTTCACTCAGCAAACACCTGAGATTTGGCCAAGAGCTAATATCATGAGAGGCAAATATCATGATGAATCAGTTACAACTTTCCATCACTTTGGTGCAAACTAAGGTAAAACCTAGTAAAATGAGTCACTCAAAGCATACAGAATCATAAGGAATAAAAAAAGAATTTGACCCAGTGCATTAAGGGTGGCTGAAATTCTCAAAGTAATTTAGCTGAAACTGGGTAGTAGTGACAAGAATGCCTGTCAAATGGATAGCAAGAATGCTGGCAGGTATCACTATAGACATTTCTCATCATAGGCCTATGACACTTTTACCACAATAATGCATTTTGCAAGGATAATGATCAACATGAAACTACACTTATATCCTACCACATTCTACCATCACAACCCCAGAGAGATGTAACACAAATGTTCTGTTCAGAAAGGGAAGAGAGATCCTAAAACTGAGCACAGACTTCTAATCAAATTTAAATATAGCAAAACTACTGCAGACAATCAAAAGGAAACAACAGCATCAAAAATAAGCAGAGGTTCAAATATACAAGCTTTTACTAAGGAATTGTTCATCAGAGTTTTGCATACACAGACTGGACTGTAAAAATTAAGATTAATATTGTAAATAATATTCTGATTGTTCAAAAACCACTTGTGCTCCAGCTCTGAAAATGCAGGACCATTCCTTGCTATCAAATATCTACCTTTCACAGCTCCTCCCTATATTATCAGTTTTTAATCTCATTTTTTGCATGGCAGCTAATAATTAAAAGTAAAACATTTTGTTCCAGCTCTGCAAACAATGTGGAGAATTCCCTGAGGAAAACCAAGCCACACAGTGACAACGCAGTCCACTAAAAACGAACGATCTCGCATGCCTGATAGGCATGGTCCGTCTGGTAGGTCTGGTAGGTCTGTTAATGACCTACCCCTTCTGTGGCAGAAGGTCCATCATTGTGTGATAAGCCCTAGGAAGAAATAAAAATATTTTATTCGAAACTTCCAGAAGTGTTCCTAAACATTGCTTTGGAGTTTGCAGTTGGAAGCTGCAGTTTATTCTTAACTAGTAAATGACACACAAGTGAACTGTAACATGAAATGTTCAAAATGAATGAGAATAAAAAATAAGGAAATAATTTAAACAGTTTTGCCTCAAAAAAGCAAGTTCTTTCTTCAGTCTCACATTTAAAATCTGCTTTACATTTCCCATTCTAATATTTTATGGCACAATATCTGAGAATACAGACTTATGGAAGTAGATTACAAATTAATTAATATTGCTGTTTACCATCAGAAGCTTATAGATTAACAAGCAAAATCACAGATTTATCCAGTAAATACAAAACTGTAAAATCTTAGCTACTAATGGTGTTACAAAGCAACCTGGAATTAATCTAAGACATTAATTAATCTTTTTCTGGATGAAAGAAGTCATCTTCATGCACAAGTATCCTTGTTGTTTACATATCTCTCTGTTAAAATCATAGCATCAAAATAAAAAGGTGTTAAGGGAAGTGTTAGATTTCTTCAGAGGGAGTCTTATCTCTGGATACTACCAGCTTATTTCCCCCAAACATGATTATCCTGTGGGAGTCTTATGAACTTTCTTTGAAGGCTGCAATTTTTCCTTCAGGATGCCTCAGATTGTACTGAACCTGGAGTATTTTGAAAACAAAATTAAGTCTTCATACAAGGTTAAAAACATTCAGTAAGCCTTCTTCCACATCAGACTTCAGGAGCTGAATGCTACCAAGCTATTAATACAGTCACCATATTTTTCAGGAACAAAATATAAACATTGAGTTAGGACACTTAATATATAAGTTTGCTAAGTACTTTTGCTTCCTTTCTGGTCATGGTTCCGAGAAAGTGTTTGTTTGAATGTGGGATAAAATGAACAGATTCCCCAGACTCCTCTCCTTTACTAGCAAATACAGTGCTTACTGTGCATTGCATAACATGTGGTGCAAAGGGGAAAAAAAGAGATTCTCTTGTTTGCTTGTCTGTTTGTTTTCCTTTTCCTATAAATGAACACTCAGGCCACCACTGGTTTTCTACCGACTTCCATAGGGACAGATTTAGTCTCAAGGAACTATCAGAAAAGTCTGGCCTAAATCCTGCACTCTCCAGTTAATCCCTCTCATTAATCCCGAGTAAATTTCCAGCCATTTACCTCGAAGCATTGACAAGGTCTGAAGTATTCAGGGGAACTGCACGGAGATAAAAGCTCTTGATACGTCAGTCTGAGCAAGCAAACATTGGGTGTTCAGGGGCTGGGGAGGACGCTAGGTCCCCAGGAGATTCTGTGATGGCAACAGGCTCTGGAAGCAGAGGCCACGCACAGCATGCAAGTTAACCCACACCTAACAGGATAACACACACTCAGCACACTCATGGATGTGCTGCTTCCAATTTTATTCTTCCAGTGAAACTTTCTAGTTAGTAATTAAGCCCCAAACATATCTGGAGGCTGCTTGGCAGTGTGTGAGAAGCAAGGGGATTTTATTCCAACCACTTTCCAACAGATAGTGCTAACATAAGAAAGTCACTACTACTTTCATTAATGGTAAAAGTGTGGTGTCCTGAGGGCACTAGGAGCACAAACATCTATAATGTTTGAAGAGAGAGTCATACAGCTTGCTCCATCGCTGAGGATCTCAGCCCTGACGGTAATAAAGCCTGTGCTTTTCACAGGAACATAACAAGTCTTGCAGATATACAAATGAAGGCTTCTTTCCTTAGCTTCTGGCATAGGTAACTTTCATGATTTGATGTAGATTCATCACTTTCTACCAGACTC
This sequence comes from Nothura maculosa, assembly GCA_032353885.1. Taxonomy (NCBI): domain Eukaryota; kingdom Metazoa; phylum Chordata; class Aves; order Tinamiformes; family Tinamidae; genus Nothura; species Nothura maculosa. Next base: position 3,071,187 of record JAUBOD010000658.1, on the reverse strand, counting down.
ACCAAGAATGTAAGGATAGATTTGAGAATTTGATAAAGACAACAGAAAGTCAACTCCATGTATCCCTTCTCAGTGCATTTCCATCGTGTGCGTGCCAAACACCTGTGAATGCTTCTGCCAAAACCGGGGCTAGAAGCTACTGTGTGTAAGAGCAAGCGCCCGCGTTGCAGGCTGCACAGCTGTGTGGTCGATGCTGCTTGCCTGCCCATGGAGCTCGCACCCCACCTGCCCTTGGAGCTCGCTCCTGGCCTGCCCATGGAGCTCGCACCTCACCTGCTCATGGAGCTCACATTTCGCCAGCAGGGACAGCAGGAGCTGGCAGGGATTGCTGGGGGACACTGCCAGGCACACACCAGCGCACACTTCAAAAGCTTTTTTTTTCTTTTGCTTTCACTCTTCGCTTTTGTGCACTGCCCAGATTGCTTCAGCTATTTCACTTCTTTAACCTACTAAGGAAACAGCTACTACTCTCGCAGCATTGATTTTTTAACAATTTCTTTAGGCAATGATTTTACAGTCTGATAGGTAGCCAGGGTCAACAAGCACAGATTACAGAGCCACCTCCCTGTATTAGCACCCAAGGAGCAATGCCGAATGTTTCTATCCCCCTTTGTTGGCAGTGAAAAACAATCAGGTCTGCAATACAGCCAGCTTTCTTGTCATCGATAATGTCCTGTACTGCAAGGAACATTAGTGTTGATTACAGAAATGTTTTTAACCTTTAGGCGTTTCTTTAACCTGTTTTGTTTCACTGCATTACATTTACTTGGTGACTAATCTGCTCTATTTAGGAATAAAATACAGTTATATTATTCTCATTTTTATGAATATAAACAGATTAACCCAAATACAAATTGTCTTTTTTTGTTGTTGTTAACAAGAAGGAAAGCATTAAGAAAAGTCTCTCTCATCCTTTTGAAGTTTTCTTCTTCTGTGTTTACAGTTTTTTTATTTGAACTTTGTGAACGTTCATGCGCACAAAATGTGTTGGCATGAACAAGGCACAAAGTGAACTTCAGGCCTGTAACAGAGATTTGCTATCTCTGAATTAGATTCTTGATTGAATAAAACACATTTTGGCAGGCTCAGATTTGCTTTCTAAAGGTCAAGTCATTCAGTCACAGAACAAAACCAACACTATGTACAAAACACAAAAGCCCAATCCATGTCCCAGTGTGCTCACAGTCTAAGCAGCACAGCATATGGGTGCAGTATATTGTGAGATTCAAAAGGCTGGCACTATTAATGGTCAGATCCTGATGGCACTCTGCTAATACAAATTTGCTTTTCTAAACCCTATAAAAGAAGGGTTTTCTGAGAGTAAATCAAATAAGAGAAAATATGTTGCTTCTGCACTAGTGCTAGATATTATCAAGCCCTGGAGATGATAAGAGCACAAATACAAGTAGGATAGAAGTCTCAGTGCTATTGAATCAAGGACACGTGCTGGAATATGTAAGATGAACTCAGTGGCTCGACCTCAGCCTGCGTATGCTGCCAGACTTGCTATCTTTGCAGCCAGTCACATCCTGTGACATATTTCAGATTTTCAGGGGTGCTCTTAATACTCTACTGCAGCAGCAAGAGCATCACACGAACTTCTGTTTTCCACATAACCTCCTTGCTCCTGATAACTCAAGTAAAAATGAAATGCTTTTTCTTCAAGTTTCTAAAAAGTGACCTGACTTTGTATATAAAAGGAAGGAATGTCAGTCACAGGCAGTAGCTTGCACACAGCTGGAAAGAGTTTTAGGCTTACGAAGAGTCTCCCTGGCATTCCAAATTGGAGCAAACAGCAGCTTAGCAGACATATACGCCTACTTCCATATCACTCTCCCTGTGTATCTAGTCCTTCCTGGCAGCTTTGCTTTCACAGTCTCATTCTACCCCAGAGCTAAAATCCACACCACAGGCCTAAAAGCAGGTCACGGCAACACCTGACATGCAGGTACTTATCTCCTTTATTGGCTCTTTTGCTTTTGGAAGATGAACGATACAGCTCTGTTCTACTAAAGTAATAATAATAATTTTAAGTGAAAAATCCCAGGTAGCCCTGCCATATTTAGCTAGTTCATATAGTACAGTGTTATAGGAGAATCTACATATACATATACAGGGTATCTGTATGACACTAGTGACAACTAGCGTCATCTTCACAGATACAATAGGAGGGCTGATTTATAGAAAAGCTTTTAAGACATACAAAGGGCACTCAGGTTCTGGCAGAAATGTTTTTATTTTGTAATTCGTATTGGTTTTACAGCAGCAGGCGAAGGTCTGTAAATGCAAAACGCTGCCGAGCCGCACGTCAGGCACAAGCCCTGCCTCGGATCCAACAGGGGGCAACCTGCCAGTGCTGACCCGTAACCAGCAACCCAAGAACAGGCACAGCAGGTCGGAAAAAAGAGCCAGATCTGGTCCTGGTGCCTCTGAGACCACTCTCTGTTTTCCTGAGAAATACCCAGACAGCAGCATGTGCATCTCAGTTTCACATCTTCGGGAAGACAGGCTGGTGCTCACCTAGGCTATTTGAAGGGAGAGTCTAAAGATTTGCCTCACTGATTTGCTCTAAAGCAGTTTCCTATTTTTACTTAGCAGATAGAAAGCTAATATCGAAAATCTCAAGTCAGTCTAACCTTAAAAAATGATGAGGCAGCAAGAACAGCCAATGTGTCTTCATCAGACTGCAGCTGATTTGGGATCAGCAGTGGTAGGTTGTGAATAGACTCATTCAGACTCCCTTGGCTGAACAAATGCCTACACCACAGATGTCTTGAGGGATGGGCATGAAAATTGAAGGAGAAAATGGAAGGATCCCGAGTATGGTCTGCCCTCCAAGAAAATCAAATGGGATCCAGAAATAGACATACATTCATGTGGAACAACCTCTTTCCAATTTGACTGTTCTCGTACATTTTGTTCTTGAGTATAATTAAAATGCCATGAAGCCCAATATATTCATTTAGCAGTGCTGCAGTCAGACCTAGTTACAAACTAAACTCTTACACATTTGCCTTGCTTCTTCAGAACAGCAAAATTTAGTGGCATTTAGGTCATAATTTCAAGCTAATGCATAAGTAATCTTGCTATTTGCAATGTTTACTGTTTAATTTTCATTGCTATGGGCCTGATAAATTGAAAGTTGATCTTTCAAAACCATAAATTAACACTTCACTTAATTATCAAAATATCTGTGCATTCTTAAAATAGCCTGAAAAAAATGTTATGCCCACTTCATAATAATTCAGTCATATATTGTGCATATACTTGTAGGCTCTGTATTGCATTGGATCCAAACCTCCATTTTTCCTAACTCTTCCGTAAATGAAAAAAATATGTGAATATTTGGTGATGCACCCACCCAAGCAAGACAGATACGCGTAGTGCAGCTTTCAGTATGAAGAACCCATGATTCCAATTGTGGCTTTTAGGAAAATAGAGTTATGATTTTTGTTCCTAATTATTATTTCAGAATCAGTGATGCACACAGCACACCATGTTTTTACTCATAAGTAAAGTCAGGCCCCAGCTTTACTAAAGTATATTTACTCCTAATGAGTTAAAAATAGTTAATTTATGCAGCTAAGCACTGTACAAGTTTGGTGAAAGGCACCTCTCACCTTGCAAAAATGTCTTCCACCTAGATTACTACAAAATGTTCAACAGTTTAATTACTTTGGGATCTTGCACGATCAGGTCTTCTCTTACTTTAAATAAATAATGCTAAGGAAATAGTGTAATTCTAAATTCAGAAAATGTTTTTAAGCTCTGCCAGTAGCCAAATCTATTACTTATTCCTATTTTTGGGGAGATTTCATTGTGATACAAATTGTCTGGCCACTATAGACAGTGTATAGCAGAGGCTTCACAAAGTTTCCAGTGCAATGGATTAACAGCTGTCTCTATGGTAAGATGGAAAGCAATGAAATCAACAGCATATGCACTTCTGTGAATGTTATATCCTGCGCTAGGAAGATTTCAAACTGATAATAACAAGCAGTACTAGAAAAGATTGAGCTACCCCGTTGCCACTAAAATGTTCCTCATGGGCTCTGCCAAAGTAGAGATTCATGTGTTCACTACTAAAGATTCCAAAATGTTAGAAAGTAAAATATTACCCATTAAGCAGCCCTAAACCTCAGTAAGATAAAATTAAAAAGAATCAAACTAATAAAACTGTCTTGAAATGCCAGGCACGCTGCAGAAGACAGAGGAGAAACAAGCATTGTTCTCTTATTTAATAAGGAAATCGCAGATCGTTTTGCCTGACATCAATGTCAGGAAAACTGATGAAAAGGTTGGTCCAGGAAGCATTCAGTGTACAATTAAAGGATGATAGCAAAATTAACACCAGTCAACACAGTTAGATAATAAATGGGTTTTGTCAGAAAAAAAAAATCTATTTTCCCTTGAAATATAGGCCAACTAAGATCCCTTAGTAAGGTCTGTTTTAACAGAGAGAAGACAGTTCCTCATCAAAGAACAAAGAAATAAATCTCATATCCAAGAAGGAAGATGATATTCAGAAAAGCCATGCCTCTTAAATAAATGGTAATAAGAGCCTGAGTACACACAAGTCCTCAGAGCAATAATATGGGTAGCAGGCAAAGGATATTCTTATTGTGCAAGATGGGGGATATCTGGTAGGAGTTTTTTTGTGCTATTACTGCCCTTTGCAGCTTACAGAGACCATTAATAGGAATATGTGCCAATAAGAGCATCTGCAATAAAGCAGGGCCTTGCACTATGCTAATAACTGAAGATGAAACTCAGTCTTATGAAACTTTTATTTTAAGCTAGTATATATATGAGAAACTTAAGAGAGAAAACCAGTGTAGGAATATATAAATAGGATAGTTCATAGTTTTTTAACCTACCGGAAAAAAAAAAAGCATAACGTTACTTCCTCAACTACTTAAGACAGAGAAATGAAAAGGCAGAACAGTAGAAACGCAGCAGCAAGGAAAATCAACTGTGTGAACAATCTGCTCAGGGATGTGGAAGATCCAAGCCTCTATATAAAAATGGACATCTTTCTAATATGTTACATTCATGCTAAATTGCTGATGAGGTTCCATGGCCTGATATTTGGGAAAGCATGGTAATGTCACCATCATGATCATATATTTCAATGCGGATTTGCTTGCTGTTTTCCCCTGCAAGAGCAGGACCCCGTATTCCCATCACAGTATGCTGTGTTATGCAGTCCCAAGCTGTGCACTTTACTGCTCACTCTCTGTGCTGGTCAAGTCTGGAAATAATGTTGATATCTCAGTCTGTTCTGTGCACAAAGACACATGGCTGCTGCAAAATCTCCAAGGAAGCAGCATTAGTTTAATAAATACAAAAGAGAAGAATAGCACAGAGCTGCAGGGTGGTAGGAAAAACATCTTTAGTTACACATTGGGCACTGAGTATTGAGTATTAATGGCCAACTGACATATTAAATGATAATATGCCAAACTCAAATTCTAAATACATATTCAGAAGATGAAGTTGGACAGTATTTTCCAGAGGAAAGTCTGTGTATTACAAACAACTTTGAGAAGCTGCTGCTTTCCTGAGGTCAAGAATAGGGTTGCACAGTAGTTTGATTGAAGCAAATCCTCAATCACATCCCAATTAAAATACAAGGAAGCTACTATTTTACACAGTTTCCTGTAGGACATATGAAATGCTATCCCAAAGGAGACGGTAGGTTATGCGATGAGGGAGCAGCTCCGCAAAACTGTTTTATTTGTGTAGTGCTTCCAGTAATTATTCGGACAGGACTAAGGAAAAAAAAAAACTCATAGGACATCCTCATGATTTAGTATTTTCATCACTAAAATAACAATTAGATTTTAAATAATCAGATTTAGGTTCTTTCACCCTCTTTGTATAACTCAAACGATGGAAAGGAAATGGAAATGTGCTTTATTACCATTAGGATTCTTCCACTGTGTGCATGTTTGCATGGGTGTACAAAATTGCTAGCAAGTCAAGAACCAGAATAGTTTCCTCTGCCTTATCATAATGTAGTCTCACTGGCAACATAGTGCGGCTCTAAACTTGTTTTAGGAGCCAAAATGGACCAACTGTTTTCTAGATTCAAGGGGTGGTAGAAAGCCAATTCACACTCGTTAGTAGTTCTAAATGCTGCTCCAATTCCTCTAATGAGTAAGTCAGGCAAAAAGTCAGACGTGGTCCCTTTTGGAATCTTATTTTCTTCTCCTTTAAAGGGAAATCATATGGAAATGAATTACTATTTCAAACAAATCTATAGGTAAGTAAATACAGTTATGGGCTGTCTTCAAGCATAAAATAAATACTTTTTCTCTGACAATGTATTTTCATATTTGTTCTTCTTAATGATCATGAGTTATCAGCAATTCTGCTTTATGTGCTTTGGACATTCAAAAAACCCATGTTCTTTTCTCTGAATGTTACAATGTTTGTAAAACACACAAACACAAACGTCTTCCATTAAAAAGCCTTACTAACAAAGAGTCCTAGTACAGACTGGCCTGTTTCTATGCTGGAAAAACATTTTACCTTCTATACTGGGCCCTCAAGCACCTTGCTAGGCCACAAGTAGCTCTTAAATTTGAACTGGACTTGGTATGTCATTAGCAAAACTCCTTTTCAAGTTCATAGCTACTGCACATCAATTCTGCCATCTGAGCTCTGGATTTAAACTAGAAACCTGGGTGTGAGCTTTTTCAAAGTGTTTTGCAAGCCAAAGTTATGGAAGGCTTTTTCCACTTTTAGCATTCATTTTCTGTTATGTTTGGCCTTCATCCTCTCCTGTCACCTTAAAAATCAAAACAGTATGTTCATTATTATTCATGGAAATTCATAGGATACACAGAAAGTATCCCTTTTTTTTCCCCCCAGCTGTACCATTCATGTTTCTTTTGGGAAAGACTATGCTATTCTTTGCTTGGACAGCAGCCTTTTGAACTGATGCTTTACCATGAGTGCACAGGAAGCTTCTTCTGTGCTGGTTTTAGTGATTCCTACTTGCAGGCTGAAGAGTCCCTTGCTGTGAGCCCTGGGCAAAGCACAAGTGGCTGCTCCTCTGCGTAACTGCTCCCCAGGCTGGGCACGTGTCCCCGGGACAGGCAGCTTCCCCGTAGCTTCCAGGTGCCTTGCGGCACAAAGCACACGGATACTGCAGGCTTACTTCTTCCTAGCCTAGTAGTTAATACTCCATTGTGCAGTGCTCAGTACCGTACATATCTTGTCCTGATTGGGGCTTACTGAATGTTACTATAGTGGAAATGCTAATTCCTATTAGTGCTACTCCTAATTACATGAAATGAGATGGTATGTATTGCAGCTGACATAATTTCATTGACCATTACCTTGTTATTCTCCTATGAGACAGAGAAGATCCTATCCTGCTCTTTAAATACCAGTCATTAAATTATACATTTGTATTCATCTTTTTGTATAAAATCTTTTTCTGTCTCTTTACAGAAGAGACTTTTCCATGCTCTTGCTCATTCTTATTTTCCTCTCTTGAGCTGCCCTGACAATTCTGCAGTTAGAGATGGGATGAGCACTGGTGTGCTCAGATTCCACACGAGACCATCCAGGGAAAGCCATCTTACATATTTATAAAATCGGCCTTTTATAATTGCGTATTTTGCTATGTTGTATTTCTTATGCATTCTAACATAATGTTATTTTCCAGCTGATGTGTCTAGCTCAGAAGCTGTTATTCTATGTCTAGCATAGTTTAAGATCCATTCCCTGGAATGAAAGTTAATTTAGAGGTCTTGGGTTAATCCTCATCTATTTTCTTTTCTTCTAACAGGCAATGCTTTTCAGGTTTGGACACTGAACGTGCACTTCGTTTTTTGCCATGTTTATGCAGTTTGCTTGAACAGTCTGAATTTCTGTGTTGACAGATTTCTTTCAGCCTTGACTAGTGGTTTGAACCTATATGGTTTCCTACAGGTTTATATTATATCTTCTCATTTTGCTCAAGTGTAAACATGCACATTCTCCTGAGATTAATTTTATAATAGAATTATGTTCGTGTGGAACTTCCAATTTTATGTGCATCATATCACAAAGAATTTTTTAAGAGGCCTAGAAGTTGCAGGGGTGTCATCTTTGCCTAAAGCTCACCACCTTGCACATCCTGCGGGCACTCAGGGATGCAGAAGGCATTAGATGCGGAATACAGGAGAATCCTTCTGAGGACCCATCCAGGCTCTTTCCACAGGCACATGCTGCTATTTGTCATTCCTGTCTTAGCTTCAAAGATATTGTGAAGGCACATGATGCATATCATCGATTACACTTTGTGGAAGGTCTTTTGTGATTGGAAATTGGAAATTATTAAAAATGTGTGCATGGTGTATGAGGGAATAGATGAAGGGCAATACATGAAACTGATGCTCAGCATTAATCCATATTTTCAAACCTGGCTGCCAAATGTCAGAGAAAATAGGAACTGTGAGTCTGCAGCAACTTCAAAGCCAGGTGCGTTAAGTGAACGTCCAAAAGCAGACATGAAGGGAACAAACCTCCGGGCTTCTTGCTTACTGCTTTTATTAGGGGTGGGTTCTGCCACAGATCTACATCCAAAATTTACCCCCATCCGATAATGAAATTACTCGAAGGGGACTCCTGATTCACCCCCTTCCCTAAGCAGGCTGAAACAGGCCAACCTTGCAAATCGTGAACTGGAGGGCGGAGTGGCCGCAAGCTGAGGGAACCCTTCTCTTTCTCAGGAGTCTCCCCTTTCCCGCTGCGCGGGGGCTGCCGCGGGCTCCCCCCGGCGCGGCGGCCCCGAGGCTGCGGGCGCGCGGCGGGAGGTGGAGCCGGGCGCCGCTGCGGGAGGATGCGCCGCGGTCCCGCAGAGCCGCGCGGCGCTGGAGCCGGGGGCGGGCGG
>JAUBOD010000658.1:3040497-3055693 GCA_032353885.1 Nothura maculosa | reverse complement strand
TTTGTTTGTTTGTTTGTTAATTTGGAATAAGGAGTAAACATTTGGAAGAGAAATAAAAGGTCATATTTTACAATTTGACCTTCATATCCCTGAGGTTGTATTTTGCCTTTCTCTGTGCTGTGAACAGAAAGCCCTTTCAAGGGAGGGATAGCTATTCTTGTGAAAAGTTAGGCTTACAAACCATTAGTTGCTAAAAAAAAAATCTTGAAAATTGCGAAGAAAAAACAATTAGTGCAAGTTCCCCATTTTTAGTACTTCTGTTCCAAAAAATATATCAACCTCTGTCTTCCATTTTAGAAATAAGGCTAACTTAAGACAAGATTTATATGAATTTATAGTTCTAGAAAAATGTTAATTTTACTCTTTCCTAAGCATATTTTGAATCAAGAATGAAAGTTTTTCATTTAGAGCCGTCTTCAAGTAGAAGTTAACTGGATCACTTATATATTTAAAGTTAAATGTATATTTTTATGTCTGGTGGACTTTGTGGCCCAAAATGGACACTTATTGTAAGCCACACTTTTATGTTCAAAAACCGTTTGTCTACCACTATTGGAAATAGGATCTCAAGTAACTGCAGCCTGGAAGAGTTGAAGGAAAACAATTTTTGCCAATCCACTTTTTGAGCTAACGTAACAGGACTTTCTATATGATGCTTTTTTTTTACTATTTCTATCCAGCAAAGCCATACATATTTAATTTAAATCTCTTACATGGCAAGAAGGGAGAAAAAACTTTTAAAATGTCACTGTAAAATAGGAATTTCTGAAAAGAAAATGAAAAGGCAAGGTTAATAGCTAAGTGACTTTCAAACTCATCTGTTAAAATTGGCTAGATCTCAAGTTTTGCTATCCCTTTAAATGATTTCTGTGTCTAAATTATGTCAAGACCTGGGAAAGAAGTTGTAGACATCTAGCGGTTATTTTAAGGAAAGCAGTTGAGAGAACAGTTGGCTTATATTGTTGACTTTAAGACTTGCAGGATTAGGCTGCAGGAATAGAGACAATTGGAAGTAGGTATTCCATAGGAGGCAGGTTTGGGTCAAATGTCTCCACTGAAGTGTATTATTCACAGAACAGTCTGCACAATTGATGCTTCAAAACGCTCATTAAAGCGCTGCATGTTGCAACAAAGAAAATGTATTGGGAATTATTTGTTGTTTCACTGAAACACAATCATTATCATTGCCTCTGTGGTACAGTAATTAGGATGCATCTTCTATGGGCCAGATGAGTAAGACACAGTATGCTGTCCTACCACATCTGAGTAGTCATTTTGTGCTCTCTGTTTTTCCACATTTTGTCTAAAAATATCTTGCTGAGTGGTCTCATTGGTGTTGCCTTACATCTGCAGCATAGTTACATGTGGTTAGCAAGGCAATCATAATTTGCGTGCAACTCATTAAACATCTTATGCTGCCTGCTGATCTTCAAAAGAGGAGTGATTTTGAAAATATGCATAATGGAGATGGGTAAAAGAAATGATTCAGTATTCTCATAATAGTAATTAGTGTCAGGTCAGCATGATTTGACAGGTAAGGCACAGAAAATAAAGCACGCTGGGATTCTGCTCAGGTCCAGCATGACCTGCCTCTTTGCTGCATCTGTTTTCTCACCCGCTGATTTCCTATTTTTGTTGCCTACACATATCGAAAACTTCCTGCTCCAGGGAGAATTCTACTCCTTGTGCTCTACCTAACAAATTAGGTCCTTCAAAGAGTTTAAACCCTCTGAAGTTTCTGAGATCTAATGTAATGCAGATTTATACACGTGCAGATGTATACACGTGATTAAAGAGGGAAGGATCACATCATCTTTTTTATTTTGCTCAAATGTTTTATCTTCCACTGTACTTTCATTCCTTTCCCATACTCAACTCTCCAAACTTCCTCTCTGGTTTTATGATTCAGCAGTCACTACTCTCAGCTTCCTTTGAAGTTCTGCATTTTATGGAGGAAAGACTGGATTTGGCTAATGTAAAAGCCTATGAAAAAGGTTAATTTACAGTTAGCTGTTCCTGTTGATGACTTTTATGATAAATTTTGGCTTTCTCAAGCAGAGGCTTACAGTAAATAAGGATGTATAGCAGCACATGAGGAACAGACACACATGGCTGTAACACTGCAAGAGGCAGTGGGGTGGAAACATAGTATAGTTTGAATTATACATTTAGATAGAGGATTTGTTGTTGTTACTAATGTACGCGGCTTTTGAGAACTACAGGCTGTTGGCAAGGCATTGGACTGCCATCTAGAAGACATTAATGGGGACAGGCATGTTCCTGGTAATTGTACAACTCCACAAGGGAAGTAACACCATAATATCAAGTTCTGTTCAAACCTGAAATGTGCTATAAATAATGCAGATGCTTAACACATAGTAACCACATTTCTTTAATAAGAAGTGACTCTAATAGGAAAGATTTCACAGTTATGGGCCAAATCTCGGCCTCCATAGGTTAGAGAAGCATTAAAATGCTTATTGTATGCAGAAAACAATCAAGCAGTAAAAATAAATGATCTCATCACAACACTTTGCTGATTGGTATTAGAATACAGAATATATTGTTCTTACTGAATGTTATTAGTCCACTGCTTAAGCTGGGTACATGATGTGAAACTTCAAATAAATGGCATGTTTCACCTGATAAACCAAATTTCTGCTTTAACTTTTCCTTTATCCACAAAGAAATCTCGTTAAAGAAATCCCATTAAAATCAGAGTCCTAATAATATATAATTGTTCCTTTTGTTTCTTCACTGCAGGAAACATGGGGATGAAGTGATTCTTAACAACTATATACATATATATTGATGTCATAATAAAATAGCACACTGGAAGCTACTAATGTACTTTAAAAGTAGAGTTTACTTTCTTTAAAAAGAGAAAGTAGCTAAGCAATGAATGAAAACTCTTTTCAGAATAACAGTGGAATTTCACTGTGTTCACTGGCACTATGTCTCCAGTAACTGGACTAGCTTAAGATTGCTGGCGAATTTATAATAGATGTTGATTAAGATATTTTATTGGTACAGCAAGAAGTGTTCCAGGAGCTTCATGGAAAATGTAAAAACATGGGAATGAAATCCTACTTCTGTAGAACTTGGAGACAAAAATCTCTCTGCCTTAAGTGTATCCAGCATTTAATTCTGTGCTTTTGGACAAAGAGCCTTAACAACTCAAGACTCTGATCATCACACGATTCACAAATATCCTATATGATGACAGAGGTCATCCAGCCTTGAAGATCAGCAATATTATGAATTATATTAACCACATAAGTAAGGTTTTGTATGATCAGGAACAAAGTGTGTGGATAGAGTCTAAAATATCACTTGTTTAATAGCAGGCAGTTCACACCAAAGTGGAATGTGTGCAGCAATATGCCTTTCTTTTACCCTAGTGCTCCTTTTACACTTGCACAATTTTATAAATCTCAGCTATTTAATTTTTCAAATCAGGTTTGTCGATAGTTGAAGCCTCCAAATCATATACAAATGTAAAACCTGAGAAACTCTTTCAAACCTTCCTAACTGAGGACACACACCTTTATTTATTTTTCATATTGTGGACTGCTATTAACGGAACTAATATCTATGGATTTCAGTCAGTTGCTTTACCTCTGATTAGCCATTTGGTTAGCAATTAATCAGCTACAGTAAGCACTCCCAGCCCTGCATTCTGCATCCCAGTTGAAGCCAGTCTGCAGGAAGAAGTGCACGCTATGGACTGCTATGGGTTGTATCCTGCTATCGAGCATACGCTAATGCCTGGACCCGATCATCGGCTGACTAACCTGATTAACTTCTGTGGCTTCATTCAGCTTCACTCTTGAAATTCCTGTGGTCTGCTGAGCAAATACAAAAAATGCCAAATTTCAAACATGACCACCATGAGATATTTCCAAAAGATCAGACTTCTTAATAGCATTTTTGCTGTTCATAAGCCTATGCATTATGTAATTGAGAAAAAACATTTCTTCTGAGAACTCAGCATGTGCTGTAAAAAAGCCTCTTCACTGAATATATGAAATTAGCAGCTCCATATTAAGAGATTTTGGACATAAAAGTATTATAGTGACAAGAAAATTATATTAATGTTACTAACAATGTATTTGGTTAGAATAATTCAGGAAGGTATGTATTTAGGAAGGACATATTAGGCCTGGTACAATAGCACTTAGCTTATTTCAGAAACAGTTAAATACTAAAGATGGGTGACTTTTTTTGATTAATACTAAACTCATCAAAAATGCAATTTTGGGGTTATGCCAAAGTACTGAACTAGGACTGAAGTAGGCAATGAGTTTCATCTGGAAGGAAATGGAAGTGACGCATGAAAACAGGCAATGTTTTCATTATTTTGAAGGGTAGTTTTAAAGCAAAACTTCTGTGCTTCCGAGTCCAAAAAAAACACTTTCCCCACGTCCTGTGAGCATTAATGAAGAAAGTTATCTTTAAAATAGTTTATGGACAACAAAGTAGGAGGTGCTTCAGGTCCTGTGATAGAATTAGAGTTCAAAATGATCTTTTAAAAATGGAGAAAAGGTCTGGGAGAACAGACCTAAAACAAATTTATTTTAAAAGTTCTATGTCTTAGGATGAGGACTAAGCAGAAAATTACAGTGTAAACTTTTGATCTTTTATACTTTGAAAGATGGCACCTAAGCAGTCATCCTCTGCACTATTTAATTATTTACTCCGAGCAGAAATGGTTTCCTTTTTGTGGGGCATAAAATATTACTGCTTAACCTCGACTTAGTGCAGCTAAAATGAAGAACGTTGCTACAGAAAAGCACTAAAGGTGCACTCTGTATGAAAAGGTTGAAAGTTATCCACTTGGTGATTTTATCTTGTTACATTTATTAGTTTCTTATGATTTTCAACACCTAATATATTTCATTTTTATGTTACAGAGAAATGGTTAATGCATGGTTTGCTGAGAGAGTTCACCCTATCCCCGTCTGTAAGGAAGGAACCAAGACCCAGAGTGAATCTTGCTCTTGTCACCAGGCTGCCAGTGCTGAGACCACCAACCCTGGGGCTCCAGTGAGGAAAATCTCTGCTTCTGAATTTGACAGACCCTTAAGACCCATTTTTGTCAAGGATTCAGTAGGAGCAGTGAGCTTCCTCGCTGGATCTGAGAAGAAGGAACAGATGCCTCTGCAATCTCCACGGATTGAGACCAGCGCAGGGGATCAATGCTCAAGACTCTTAGAACTTGTGAAAGATATTTCTAGTCATTTGGATGTCACAGCGCTTTGCCACAAAATTTTCCTACATATCCACGAGCTGATAGCAGCTGATCGGTACTCCCTGTTCTTGGTCTGTGAGGACAGCTCTAATGAGAAGTTTCTTGTGAGCAGGCTCTTTGATGTGGCAGAAGGCTCCACCCTGGAAGAAGCTTCAAACAACTGCATTCGTCTGGAGTGGAACAAGGGCATCGTGGGGCATGTGGCAGCTATAGGCCAGCCTCTGAACATCAAGAACGCTTACGAGGTAAGCTGAGAAAATGTATCGTGAATCGTTTTGGACACTAGGAAAAACAAGTTGTACTATCAGCTGATGCAACCTTACCATTTTAATTCATGTATTTGGAGCTACATTGTTTTATACCAGTGTATGCAATATGCATACAATATGCAAACCAGGTCTCATTTTTCTGTTATAATTCATGGATTATATATACACCTGCATATACAAACACATACATCTATGACTGATGCTAGAAGAATGGTGACATCAAGATAAATGATAAAAATTGACGGTGGCAGTTGTATTTTTAGTCCAATCTTGACCAGTTATGTGCACAGCAGAATTTGCATTTCTAGCTTTGAGGACTTAGGGGTTTAAATTTCTGCTAGCATCAAGACACAAAATACTTCTGTACCAAAATGGTGAGGTATAAATAACTGTCTGCAAAACTGCAGCCCACAACTGAAAATGCTTCAGAGAATTTTATTGTTCCTAAGCCACTATGATCTGAATGAAGTCTATCAGGATGAATGTTTGAACTGTATAGGAGTCTCACAAATTAAGGGATGCTTGGCTTTTTGAATAATTTAAGAAAAGGCTAGAAAAACAAAGAAGTACAATCCAGCACTGGGAAAGAATCACATATCTTTTTTTCCATTTTTTTCTAACATACTGATTTTGTGCTTTGAATGAAGGCTGATAGAAATATTCCTGAATAACTTAGTTGATAAATTTATTAACTAATTAATTAAAGCATACAAAACTGAGAACTACCATTTCAAATTGATCATCTCTTCATTAATCTGAGCATATTTACACAGATGGGTGACATTATTAGATGGCAATTTTCAAGAGCAGCAAGAAGGCATATGATTGGGTATGCTTTAGCTTTCAACATTTACTTACTGGCTCAAAAATACTTGTGAAGCACATTTCCAGCAAGCTATCACCTGTCCTTATATTTTAAAAGTTCTTTCTTGAATTGGGACTATCATTCTGATTTTGACATCAAGTAGTAGAGAAAGAACAACAGTCTTTAAAAACAATCTGTTGTGTTTTAGTGAGATTAAAAAAAATCAGAGTTCTTATCAATAACCATTTGAAAAACAGATACAAAATCTCCACTAAAGCAAAAATATTAACTACACTGATGAAATTTTGTTTATCTGGGACTCTATGTCTTTCAGTGCATTTCTGTAATTTCCTATTGAAGATAAAAGCTATATTGCTTGTGGTTATTCTTTATAGAAGTTTCATATGGTGATGGTCTGGGCCAAAAAAATGCTTTTTCCTGGGGATTTTTTTTTTCTTTCTGACAGTTGTATTTATCCACAGGCTGCTGTTTTTTTTCTTTTTTTTTTTTTAATTCTTGAAATACATGCTGATAGTAATGATTTTATATAGTTATTACCTAGCAATGGAACTGCTATTATCCTGAGTAATAGGGTTTTTTTTTTTAAAAAAAAGTTTTTATATCAGGAAAGAAAAGGAATACATCCTTAATTGAGCCTTTATTTAATTATATTTTTCTTCTGTGCCAGGATCCAAGATTCAACGCAGAGGTTGACCAGATCACCGGTTATAAGACTCAGAGTATTCTTTGTATGCCAATAAAAAATCACAGAGAAGAGGTAAGTCGCAAGCTGCATCCTTTTATATAATAGTGTTTCCAGCTGTGCCAATTCATTAAAATTTTATTAGTTTTCTGTCATTATTTTAGAGTATAAAACTATTCCCTTTTTAAAAGGACTGTATGCTTAGGATTACTTGAATTTTATTTTATACAGTTGAGTAAAATAAGCCAAATGGAGCTGTCAGGAAGAATTTGGCCCCAGATGCAGGAGCCGAGCGCACGTGTTGAAGTGCACAAGTGCCGTTCCCAGGGCTTGCACCTGGTCTCGATCTCATCCAAGTTTGCTGCACTTCTACTGAGCTAGTTCAGTACACGCTCCAGCTGTAATAAGGAGTTACTTTACTTTGGCTTAGGTTATACCTAGATTTTTAGCTTCAGATAATACAAATCAGTTTTACCACTATCTAAAAGACTGTTTTTCACATTCTCACATTTGGTTACCTAGCTAATAAGTTAAAAGAATATTAAGTGCTTAGCATCAGGCATCTAAAATACATATGGTGTTAACGTGATTCAGAATAGTCATAAAACTTTAAGGCAGATCACTCCTAACTGAAAACGAAGTGAATCTGTTCTTTGAAGTCTAGTGCAGATCTCCTATCTGTGCTACTCATGCAAGTTCTTCCTTCCTGTTGATTCTCTTGTAATAAGGAGCGTTTTTATCAGACTTGTGCTGTTTGCTTGCATAGAGTAATTCAAAAGTGAATTCAGTGAAATTGATGGAAAAATAAAACTGGGATGGAAAGAAATGTTCATTGTTTACTTGGAGAGAATTCCAGTATCCCAATCCCTCCTCCTTTTTTTTTTTTTTTTTTCTTTTTTTTGATACTGGAAGGAGCACCATTCAGCCATATCACCCATTCTAATGCTTGCATTTCCTTCATTTTTTTCAAAGGATTTATAGCTTGCCTCCAGAAATATTCAAAATCCAAAAAGAAAGGCATCCGTAGGGAAAAAAAAGTTTCATCTGAGGCATCTCTTCTCTTTGTTGAATAGAAAGTAAAAGAAAAAGGATGGTGCTCTATGTAATTTGGATCAGAAATTAGTTGCAAAATCCTGCTGGCTGGGGGTGGGGAGGCATTTCACTACTTACTTGTCCCCATGTTCTGATGGTAGGTGGGGAGGAAAGAACAGCTGTAGTCTGTTGGTCAAATACACCATGACTTGCAGCCTGAATAAACCTGCAATTGGCCGTATCTTCGGCTAGGTTCCTACTCCTAAGTGCATCAGGAAGGGGAAATGAAGCAGGTATTTGTTTATTTTGAAAACTTCAACCAAGTTTGAGACTTGAGAACACTGTTACACCAACTCTTACATGCAATAAATGAGAGTGGCTGAACTATAAAATTTCTTATAGGAAGGAATGACACTTTAAAAATTTTTCTGATCTTAAAGGCTCTACCAGCAGGTTTTCATCACTCTCACCATAATGTTTTTCTGACGTGTTTCTGGACAGATGTTAGAGTCAGTGAATCAGTCCTTAACTTGCCATCTGCTTTCGCTGCGTTTTCTGTTTTAACACAATAATCAGAATTCTGGCTCCTCTTGCATTAAGAAGAATGGAGGAGCCCTTCCTTGAGGAGCCCCCAAGCCCTTCAAGTAGTTTTGAAGCTTGTGAATGCTGCCGAGACATAGAATGCTTCTGCGTCTGGGAGATCTCCAGAAATAACCACTGAGAAAGAGGAACAACTGTACTATTTTTTGTTTGTTATGTATTGGTTATGTATATGTATTCTTTAAAACAAGAGTCAGCAATGAGGAAAACCTCATGATGATTACGAAATCCTCTGGGCCTGCTGAAACACGGAGACTTGTTCCAATAGATATTTTTCCTATTTGTATTTCCATGAGGAATGTGACCAACTAAATTCCTATTTAAAAATAACAATTAATAAGAAATTCCGTAGACAATGAAAAAAAAAAAAAACCCAACAAAACCCAAACAAACCCAAACCAGCTTGCTTCTCTACGGAAGATCTCATAAAAAGGATGAGGAAGACAAGGAATGAAAACATGCTGATTAATAGTAAAAAGACTTTTCTCAGTCTCTTTTACCTGTTCTGGCTGAATCTGCAGAAATACCCTGTTTTGGATACAGAAAATTCTGATTATATTCTTCAAGCTCAGATTTAAGACTGTTAGCTTTGTAAAGAGTTCTCATTTTGGCAAGAAAAATTACAAATGTAAAATAGCCAGAGTGTTCATCTACTTTCAGAAGCTTTGAAGAAAATTCTGATATTATTAAGCCATGATGCACAATGTCTAAAATTCTATCTGTCACATCTCATGCCAGAAGTATTTCTCACTGCTCATTGCTTGCTGCTTACTGGTGTGTTAGACTATAATATTTGATATTTATGACTAGTAAAGAAAATAAGCAGGATAGCCTCGAGTAAACCAAGTTTTACTCTACTTAAAAAGAAAAATAAAAAGGCTGTAAGTCAAATAATTTCAAGCTATTCACTTACTTAAAATTACCATTCAGTAAGTGTGAAGCCATAGGAAAAATTCCATTTTGCTCCTGAAAGATTTTTGTTCTGTCCGTTCTGCAACAGCACGTAGTGGTAACTAGATATCACTACTTCTGCTACTCTGATAATCAGTGTATATAACAGAAACACATGAAAACCTTCAAAACAGAATATTTTTTCCTCAGTAGTACTAAAAACACCAGTGAATAGTTAGTATTAGCCAGCCCTTACCACACAGTTACCATGGTTATTTCTTTTACAAGAGGAAACTGTCTTTCTGGCCACAGGCTTTAGCTGTAGCTATTCATGCTAACCAGTTCAGTGCTACAGTTTCTTTTTTTTTCAGAAATCAGGTTTTTTAACACCAGATGCAGAAGTCCTAAGTTTGTGGCAGTTTAGAATTTTAATCTCTACTGTGTTGCTCAAAAAGCAACTTTTCATTCCTTAATGTGTGTGCTTTACACCTTTAATTTTCAGAAGCTCCAAATGCTACTGATTTGCCTACTGGAGTTCCTATAATAAAGTGAGTAAATGCAGTGGCATTCTCTGCTGATTTTCTTTGGTCTTGGATTCAGAGACCCCCAAAAAAGAATTACAAAAACTGTTGTAAATAATTATCACCCTTGAGGAGCTCTCCATCTGGTTTTGTAGACCTTTATCAACATCCATTATGAAAAAAATCTGACAGACTTGAATAGTAAATGGATGTTCTTAGTCCATTAAACCAGCTTGATGAGTTATCCTGACCTGATACAAATCTCAGTAGAGATTAGTTTTCTAAGCCTTGGTTTTGTAAATGAGTTAGAGTATCTGTGGGTAGGCCAGACTGCGTACTTGGCCTAGAATGTCTATAGGAATGACATAATTCTCTGTTATGACTTAATTTTTCTCTTTTATCTGTGTAAAACAATTTTCTTAAATCCTACTTTTGTTTAATTTCTGTTAAATACTGAGTAAGAATTTAACAGAAGTTAGCCAAGTAGAAGCGTGTTCAATCTAGGTGTTTTATTCTATTCTCACTCAAGTTATCTGTTTTTTTTTTTAATTTTTTAAGTGGAATGTCTCATGTCCCTGAGAAGCTCTTCCCAAGAAGTCAGGGGTACCTTTTTAAGCCACTTGCCTAACTTTATTTTCTAAAAGTTAACCAGGCATGTCAATGTCAGCCATCTGGGTAAGTTCTTTTCTCCCACAGTGAAAATTTTAACACATCACTGTGACTGTAGTATAGAGCAGATGCAGCCGAGCCAACTTTAAACAAAGTCACTCAAGTTCCAGTAGCAGTCTTGCTGCAGGATTATGGAGATAACATGGAATGAGTAATTTGCTGCTTGGGTGACTTTTCAGATTGTGCTGACACATGTGTTGTAATAACTAAACTGCTAGGAATTGTGTAGTACAGTTTCAGCATTAATATTACAAAAGGTTGTGAAAGTTTACTTGATCAAAACCCCAAGTCTGTAAATACAGATCTGTACTTACAGGGTCATTTTCTAAATCTGAATAAGAACTTTCCACAAAACCAGAAGAGCAGAATAAGTCTCAAAACTCTAAGGCTACCCGATCATTTGGATATTTTTGCATCTTTAAAACATGATAAAAGTTAAGTTTCCCTCTTTCTGTGATTATTCTTTGGCTTAATGTTTCATTTTTATTTATGTCCTTTTTTTGACTCATAAAACCTCACAAAGCAAAGTTGTATTTTATTATCTAAAAGAGAAAAGAAAAAGACACTAGCGGTCTGTAGAGCTAGAATAGCTTTTACATACTTAAGCTTGTAATCTTAATGTACAAAAAATGCGGCAAGAAACAGTCCATAAAACAGCACTGCCATCAGCCTTAAGCTATACAGAAACACTGTAGGTCACCTGCTACCTTTAGAGGTAGGAGACAGCTATTAAAAGAAAACAACTATTAAAAAATAAACCTCTCTGAAATGCGGATCAGGCTTTATTAAACTGGATTACTAATACAGCCAAAGAAGAAAGGTTACAAAACAACCAGCAGCACTGGCGGATGGAGTACAGCTAGGAGAGCTTTGTTCTGATGTTGTAGAACATGTAATGATGATGACTTGGTAACTATTTCTGAGGGACTGATAATAAGAGAATGAACAATTTCCATTATTCAAATTCCTTTTTGAATTTGTGGTAGGCCTCTCTTACGTGAACTGAATGGAAACTGACAAAGTCCTTGGTTTCTGAGCCAAGAGGAACTTTCCTGCTGGTTTTAAAGGAAGATGGACTAAAGCCTTGTCCCTTTCCAATCATTCTTTCTGCACTTGTAATACGTCTGTTCTGGATAAAGGCTCTTGCTAGGAGCTGAACGGAATTGTTTCAGTCCTTATACTCCCTCAGTCTTGGTTTCCTACGGTCCTGGATCCTTCCTTACCTGTTTCTAGCGGTCACTCCTTCCATGGCTGTTTTTAATCCCTCCTTGCCTGCTTGTTTTGTCTCAAGTTTCTTTGCTACCAGTAAGTATGGAGGATAATTCCAAAATATTTTAGCCTTAGGGCTGTAAGACTCAGCTTTCAATGAGATTCACACATTGCCTGCTTGTTAAAGAATTAAGGAAAGGCAAAATATTGTGCTTAAGTAACGACAGTTCTTAATAATAATAAAAAAAAGTTTTATTAGACAGCAGCGGTGTTCTCATTAGCAAGTGTTTGGGTGGACTGTCACTTTTTATGGCTTTCTCCAAGCTTTGCAGAGAATCTGCTTTATCTCAGATATGTAGATGCATCATCTTTGTTACCACAAAGATTTCACACTTTTAATACACCTGCTCTCCAAGGAAGTTCCCTGTACTGCTGAGCTCAGAGCAGTTACAGGCACCCTTGATTCAACTTTTTTACGGTGCAAACAAAACTCCCCAGCTGCAGATCAGGCCTACTGTGATTTCAAATTAGTTTATGTTAAGTTCTAAAAATGAGTATTTGGATTCATACTGTGCTTAGCATTCTCTAAAATGCAGGCCCATGTTCTGACCTAAAATGCAACTCTATGATTTACGTCTGTCCTAGTTGCATAATTGCTTTAGTAACAGGAACAGATCCTCTTGAGTTTTCTACATCTTCCCTAATTACCTGGTTGCAGGCAAGACTCCAGTGGCTAAATAATACCTGTCTGAGGTTTTCTCATTACTTCCTTTGTACCAGATTATACAGAAATTAGTGAAGTTCACTGAGATTTGTATTGAAATAAATGAGGTCAGAATTTGGACCACTATATTTTCCAAAACGATTTTATGTGAAGAAATAACACATACCAGTAAGATGTTTTAAAAAATTTAGCATGTCGCTGAATTGAGGAAAAAAAAGTTGTCATCTGCATAAAAGTTTTACCATCATCAAGAAAACAATGGATTTTCAGCAATTTAATTCTCCTTCTTCTTCCTGCCCCCTTCCGCTAAAGCCTTTTATTGGATTCAAAATGGCCATTTCCCCAGGTGCCTTTGCTAAGGGCAGAGAAAATTGCCCTGCAAGGGAAGGGATGTTAAAGAGTCTCTTTGCTGTATTAACATGGCCTTTTTACTGCTCCCCCCTAGCTTTTTTTAAGCTCTTCTTTCATGAAGGGGACATGCTTACACAAGAGCAAAGTGCTCACCTTTTGGAAGCCTTAAAGAGGCTGTGACCTCATGCAAATAATCATAGCTCAAAAAAGTTCAAAGCTTAGAAAAACTGAAAAATCAGCAGACAGACAATGGTAGAAGAAAATGCCTAGCCATTAGTTTCTGATAATACAGGTTAATATAAAAGCATATAAACTGTCTAAGGAATTTGCTTACTATTTGAAGTCTTCTGTTGAAGAGCCAAGTTGCATTGTTATGACACCCGG
This sequence comes from Nothura maculosa, assembly GCA_032353885.1. Classification (NCBI taxonomy): domain Eukaryota; kingdom Metazoa; phylum Chordata; class Aves; order Tinamiformes; family Tinamidae; genus Nothura; species Nothura maculosa. Next base: position 3,042,284 of record JAUBOD010000658.1, on the reverse strand, counting down.
AAGGTTTACAGGGTAGGAAATACTTTTCACAGGTTAATGAGAGTCAAGGAAACAGTACCTTTTCCAGTTCTCTTAAGTCTAAAGTCAAATTAGTAACAATTTGCATAGTTGCCTCAGAAGTACTGAATTACACTAGGCAAAGGTCAGGGCCTTGGGAAAGAATAATGTAGGAGATGTTTATGCAACAGAGAGGAACACTTATCATAGTAGCAATTTGATTAAATAAAAGATAAGAGTAATTGGTAATAATAAATACTATAACAATCAAAATGAATAAGCTTTCTAATGGAATGACAAAACAGCTGAGTTTGAAAGCCTATCATTTTCACTTTATTTATAGTGAAAGTCAGGAGTATCCCAACTGAAATTAGCCTGTTTGCCCTATCTCCTTCTTGATCCCTTCTAATTTTAGTGTGCTATGAAATTACAAGGTTATGTTTATGACTTGGAAGAAGACAAAAATGTAAGCACAAGGATGAGCGCAGTAAGTATAAGTGCAGGGTCGAAAAGAAGTTTAACCTAGTTTACCGGATGGAATGGTCATAGCTGGCACACGGGTAGCCTGCATAGCTACAGTGGAGATCTAGAGATAAACACAGTAATTTCAGGGATTTTTTTTAAAGATGTTTCTATCTTTACAGTAGCTCCTGTCGCTACAAAATTCTCTTATTTTCCTTGGATTCTTAAACAGTTTCCCCTCTCTTTTCCCCTTCCCTAAATCTGTTTTGTGTGTATAATATGCAAGTCTTAAAACTGGTCACAAGGTGATGGAGAAAGTGTAAGTGCAAAGCAACCATCTAATTTCCTTTCCACTCAGATTTCAGAATTACGGCCTGCATTAGAAACTGGAACCAGTACTAGGTGAAAACCTCACTTTTATATTTTTAAAGCTTTTTACTGTTTGCATGGCAGATGGTTTCCTGAGAGATCTCCACAGTACGCAGAATTGGAACACACAAAGCCACAATGCCACAAAGAGTGGCACTAACAAGGGCATCATATTTTAGCACCTGTGTCCGCTTGCACTATTTCTCTTAAATCTAAACCAACATCCTGTATCAAGAAATCACACTGAGACAGAGAATAGTTAGCCACTAAAATGTTACAAAAAAACCAGAAGTTTTGACTTTAATTGAGAATCCTTCCAGGATTCCTTTCTGCTTTGTAAGAAATCTTATTTTAATCTCAAAATTTACATAATTATGTCTAGAAACTTAACATCAAGTTTTATTCAGGATTATTCTCAAAAACACCAGCTAGGAATTTAACATAATTAATTTAGTCAATATTTTATAAGAATAAGACTTTATGTGTAAAATGGCTTGTGTTAATGTTTGCTCCCATTTTCTTCCACAAAAGGAGACCATCCAACAGAGAAAGTCATTCTGCAAATGGAACTGTTGATGTCTTTATAATTATTTCAAAAATAACAGTAGATTTTTCTTATTTCAGGTAAACACTCCTTTGTACTGTCTGTGCACTAATTAAGTTATTTTATGAAGCCTGTTGGCTGGTCATCTTAGTCCATATTCTACTTGGTAGTTAGGATTTCACAGTGTGTCAGGTGCAGAGAGAAGCATGTAATGGCCACTAATGTTGCTCAGGGCATATAAGTTTCCTTCTTAGATCTATCACAGGTGTCTTGCTGGACCTCTGCACCACTTTTTTTACCCTTTGTTTAACCTTCTTACCTCTTTGCTTCTTTCCTATCTCATGAATCCCTTCTTGAAGGTAAAATAATTAAAAACAGTGAGATGTTAGCAAGAGGACAGTCTTAAGTACTCAGC
>JAUBOD010000658.1:2991978-3020241 GCA_032353885.1 Nothura maculosa | reverse complement strand
TTTCAGTTCTTCCCAAAGTAGAACTTCAAAGAATTCCACATATAAAAACATATGATTCTTTGTAAATAAACAGCTTGGCTTAAGCACAGCTATAATGTAACTACTATGAATGGTAGTGTCCTGACCAGAGATGGGGAAAAGACATCCAGAAATGTATACCTCTATCGCTTTATGGCAGAGCTGGAGAGTGGTTTTGAAGCTACCTCTTCAATGATCTGTTCGTCTTACTGTATGTAAAGTTAAGATATTAGGAAAGGAAAAGATTGTTTGAGGCAGGGAATACTAGTAGTAGTCAGTAAGCTAAAGCAGGATAAATTCTTGCCTTTCAGATATATTGCTAATAATTACACTAACTCTAACGTGTAAAGCAAAAAAAAGAAAAAAAGAAAATGACCTTTTTCTAGTTCCCTAATAGTGGAATCTAACTTGCAGCCTTGCAACAATTTGAACCAGTTAGCTATTTTCTGCTTTATTTATTTAAAAATAAATTTCCTGGAAAACATCTGGAGATGCGTCATCTCCTCTCAAAAATGTCCTGGGAAAGTGTCATAGACAGCAAAATCGAACATTCACACACACTATAAAGCAGAGATGATTAAAGCTTACTAATTCTTTTTCAATACAAAGAGCTCAGTGAATCTTTTTTTTTTAAATTCCCCATTTAAAATCTAACTGAAAAGTTATTTTACCAGGAATGGATTGATTCTGTTTCTCACTTGGAGGCAGGGAGAGTGGATACTTGGCATATGACTCTTTTCTAAAGCAACAAGGCTTCAAAAATTAAAACTGCTCGGGTAGCAGAAATCACTGGAAATTGTCTGTTTTAAGGTCTTTTGGTAGATATGCTGGGCTTTTGTTTTGTTTCCTTCCAAACCAACATGTAAAAAGAGCCTAGCCTATGAAAACTGTGCAACTAAGCTCCTCCGCTCAGAAAGCAACGGTGCTCCTTTGGCCTGGCCCCTGCCGCCCTGTACCGCAGCCAGAGGACCCTGGGTCTGTTTCTGGTCCTGGTGGCTTCCAGCCTCTGAGCACTGAGCAAGCCCTCGCTTGGTGCCGTACTTGGGAAGATAACCTCAGATTTTTCTCACGTATTGCTCTGTTAAGTCAGGATGAATTTTAGAAATAGTATGCATCCCAGTTAACTCAATGGGAATTTCACCCAGGATATGCTGCACCGCTTTACGATTTCTTTCCCTACAGAAACACAGGGTTATTTGTGCTATACTACTTTTGCAGTAGTCTCAGAGGAGGTGCTGGGCAGCCAGCCCATAATCCTCAGGGGCTTGCATCCTTTAATCTTCCTTTCTGTATTTTTGTTTGTCTTTCCATCTTTCTCTCTTTTTTGTGCTTTTAAATCCCTGGAGTCTCCTCTTCTGTCTTTTATGAGTCTCTGTATGCAGTCAGTCACACAGGGACCCAGTCCTGCAATCAATTACTCATGTGAATGATCCATAACAGTATAAAAAGTCTCATGGAACTGTATGTTAGAAAAGGATTTCTCACATGCTTAGACATTTAACATTTTATAACAAGGTTATAATTACAGTACTAGATTCACGATCAGCAACAAAACAGATTTCCAAAATCCCAAGTTAGCTAGAGTTGTGATAAACATTGTCAGAACAGGGGTGGAAAATGAAGACAAAAGCAGCAAAAGCTAAGAACCTTATTATGCAATGAGAAAGAGGAAGAAAACATAGAAGCCCTGAGAGGAAGAACTATATTCTGTCTAAAGCTACGCAAAGCAACAAATTCTGTGTTAAAAACTCAAGTTTAAAATCTGTATTCCTACAGTTGGCTTTCTTTTTTCACTGCCTGTAATACAGCTGATATCCTCTTTCCCTTTGGATTTTGCACTAGGAGGAGGGAAAGCAATGATACTGAAGTAGTTTGGTCATTAAGAGAGTAGCGATAAATGCATTATTACTAAGATTAGTAGCATAATAGGAAATAATTTGATAACTCACCCCTGCAGCAAAGCCCAGTGAGGTCAACAGGTTTTTCCATTGATACCATTGGGCTTTGCATGAGATTTGCACTATTACTTGCACACTTAATAGCTGAGCTGACTAATATGCTATATACATGTCTAAAATGCCCACAAAAACAACCAAACAAAAAAATGCCATTTAGTAATTTCTGATTTTGAAGGAACTTTTCTTTCTATCTTTCTTTTTCAAAGAAGAACTTCCACTCTTAAAAATGATTGTATGATTTTTCTCACTCTTTGTGTGCATTCGGTCTCTACAGGTAACAGAAGGTAAGAAACTAGAGTTGTCAGTGCCCTGATGAGGTAACAGCCTTGTCTTTATAGCCGCTATGATGAAGTAACAGCTCAGCCCTGTAGCCGCACTCCCCCTGCCTCCTTTCAAATGCATTCATTCTGTTTGACCAATTACACAAGGGTAAGGGGAAAGGAACAGGTTAAAAACAAGCATTTGAAAAGGTGAGTTGATGTCAAGGACATTAGGTGGCCTACTAGTTGTGGATGACTAATATATTTAATTTGATTTTTCAATATGATGTGTGCTTTTTTTCTGCTCCTCAGAAGTGAACATCCACTAGCTCAACTGTACTGCCACTCAATCATGGAGCATCACCATTTTGATCAATGCCTTATGATCCTGAATAGTCCAGTGAGTGCCTCATTTATGTGCATACTGAAGGAAGCTGTTCCCTGTTTCACTTTTATTTTTAGCTTTTGGATAAATTCCCACCCTTATACATTCCTAAATGAACTTTATTCCTTTTTGGGTAAAGAAAGCAAAAGCAGCACTTTGGAAGTTACAGTTCCATTTCTGAATGCCATCAAACATTTCCAAGTGTTGCCTGATAAGGGAAGCTTTGGTGATATCCTTTTGAGTACCTGCTTCTTTGGACCAAATGAAACAAAAGGCTTTGTTGCCATTTCCATGGCCTCTTATGACCCCCCATACAAACTCCTGTCCTTGTTTTCATTTCAAGAAAACATTTCCGCCTCCGTATACACAAAGCAGTCCTGATGAGACCAAACCAAACATGGCTATTGTTGACATTCCAAAGGCCAAGTGAAGCCAAACCAAAGCTAACTAAATACACAAGTAAAACTGCATTCTTCTTCTCCTATATTATTAATTAAGATCAGTTATTCAGGATGTACAATTATTTCAAAGCAGTATATTTTCACTGTTTGTTTCCTATCATAGCTTTGGTAGTTTTGGCACCCTTTATGTAAGTAAGTCTCTTATTCAGATGGGAAAATATGGTGAAAAAAGCAGAGGCAAATTGCTACTCCATCAGCTCTGTAAGGCTTCAGTTTCACAGTGGGCAGCTGATTTTAGCATTTTATGTAATAGTTTGTTATTTATGTTGCTTAATAAAATAAAAATATTTTAAGTTATATGAGTTTTATAAGCAGGTATGTATGAGCTTCCTTTAGGAGAGGAAAGAAAGAAAATAAATGTTAGAATATGGCTAGGAGCAAACTGATTTCTGGTGGATGAAATTCACAGGCTTTGACATTGCTCTGACTGCAGTTTCATTCGATTAAGAAACTGCTGCTGCAGGACTGTTTGCCATTACTCAAGAACAGCGGTATTTTTGTTTTCTAATTGAGGAATCTGCACAAGGTAGCAGGATAAAAGCATAACAACAGACACTAATAAACAAACAAGAACTCAGCATTTAAGAGAGATTTTAGTATATTGGCAAGTTGTTGTTTATTTTATTGTTAACACTGTTTTGTTTTCTCTAAAGGGAAATCAGATTCTCAGCAGCCTTTCCATTGAAGAATACAAGGCCACACTGAAAATGATAAAACAAGCCATTCTTGCCACAGACTTAGCACTATATATAAAGTAAGTCTATATATACACTATATATAGCACTATGTATAAAGCAGGTTTGGCTGGATAGTCTTAGTTGCATGTTTGGATTGTGTCAGCATGCTGTAATTTTTTTTTCCTGTTTTTACTTATTTTTAAGGAGGAGAGGAGAGTTTTTTGAGCTTCTAAGGAAGAAGCAATTTAACTGGGAAGATCCTGTGCAGAAGGAGCTATTTTTGTAAGTAAATATGGATGAAAAGCTGAATAATAACCACTAGATTTTCCATGCCTCATTGCTGTGAATTTCAGTAAAACCATCAGATCTGTATACACCAGGCCTGTGCTAACTAGCACAGGTGACATTTGTCACTGAAAGAGTTCCCAGCTCTAGCTCTGTAGCCTGCATAATCATTTTGCATAAGAAGCATTATCAAATCACATTATCAAACCCAGGACATCTTCATAACTTAGTATTTTTCTGACCTTGATTTTTCTTGAAACTGGATATTCTGTTTAGTACTTGACTTGATGGCTACATAAGTTTCACTGTGCAATCACTGACAGATTTCTTTCTATACATTTTTTTCCTACAGAGCAATGCTGATGACTGCTTGTGATTTATCAGCCATAACCAAACCCTGGCCAGTTCAGCAACGGGTATATGCTTAATTTTAAGTTTTCCTAAACATAAGCTCTACATAATACATAATAGCCTCTGCTTCTTCCACCTAGCCTCCCTTATTGTAAAAGTATTGGTAGAATGCAGAGCCTTAGGAAGCAATCCTTCAGAGCTAAAGAGAGGTTGAAGATTTTCTGCAGTATTTACAGCAGGATCTGTGCATTTAGCTATGTCATAGAGTGATCGGAAGGTACATTAGAATATTTTTTGTAGTTTTGAACATTTCTGTGTTATCACAAGACAGTGAACTAATGCAACACGCTACTTTAAACAACTGACCTTTGTATTTATTGTGCCAGCTACTCAAGCTATCAAATATTCCAGCCATTTTACTCAATTGGCTTGTACTGTCAAAGTAAGTATCACACATGCAAGTGATCTTTTTTTTTCCCTGCACAGTGTGTGATGAAGAATTCTAAACGCAAACTGTTAAGCTGGAGAGTCTAATGATAGCAGCTCCAACTTTGACATATTCTAAACTGAAATGATTTTTCAAACAGCAGGTGCCTAATGATTTAAGTGCAAGGTATCAGACTTCATAGGTAGAATATCTAGAAAGTAATAATTTAAAATCATGAATGATTTTTGAAAGTCATTGCTTTCAGTTCTAGAATTAAAATACAGTCCTTACCATTTATATTTTTTAATTTGTACATCAGTACCTTGCAGGATTATTTTGAGATTTAATCACTCAATAGAGTAGCTTTGGTAGTAGGGTTTATGCAAGTCCAGAGTATTATATATAGACATGAGACAATACATGAAATTTTTATATTTCATGTATGTATGTATTCTAATGATACGTTGTATTTATCATATAGGCTAGAAGCTCTACATAGGAAAACTGCTTCAATCATAGGCAGCAATTAAACTTACATAGCTCTCACTGTGTGACATTTCTTACAGATTGCTGAGCTTGTAGCTACAGAGTTTTTTGACCAAGGAGATAAAGAGCGGAAAGAACTCAACATAGAACCAACAGTAAGAGAATTGCACAGAATCACCTCTTTCAAACAGAACTTTGCACACTTTTCAAAAGCCAACTTTTCTCCCAGTAACCACAGAACCAACTCCTTCCTTGTCTTCCTTTTTCTTCTGTGGTTCACAAACACTAACACTGTCTCGTTCTCTTTGAGACAAAAGAACAGACAACATTATTTCCTCCAAAGCAGTACTGTTAAATTGCCTAGGAAATACATTTCTAGGTTGGTGCCTATTTGTGACTTATCCTGAGAAGGTGAGATTATCTGTTCTTTTGGCAAAATGAGCAGTGCCAGTCCAAAGCTCTGAAGGCCAGTCATGCAGTCAAATTACTAGAATAACACACATAAGATACCCTGCTATGCTGAGCTTATTGTGCTTTTTAAGCTGCTACTATGTAATTCCAGCTTTCTCTTCAATTTTCTTTTAATATACTGTATTAAATATATTATACATTTATATTAAATATAAAGGTTACTTACTTTTATTTTTTAGGATCTAATGAACAGAGAGAAGAAGAATAAAATTCCCAGCATGCAGGTTGGATTCATAGATGCTGTTTGTTTACAGCTGTACGAGGTAGAGTACATAAAAAAAAGGACTGCAAATATCTAAAAGCAGAACAGCTCACTGTCACCTATAATAAGTGCAGATTTGAAATTAGAATCAAGTTTGTTGTAGTTCCTTATCTAAAAAAGATGAATTACTTTGGTATATTTTACATACATTTCATTGCTGTGAATATTATTTACCATTAAAGACTTCTGTTATATACATTTTTTTTAAACAGTAAATGCTGGGTTCTGGGAAGTGAGTGTTAGATCTCTCTGCTATATCTCTGGTTCTGCCAGTGAGCTGCTTTGAGTTTTAGGAGAAGGCACAAATACCCGCTTTGCTAACAATGAAAATAATAGTATCCATCTACTATACTGATGAAGATTGTTCTTAAAATACTTTTAAAACATTCTGAATTTGTCAAGCAAAAAGTGACATGCCATACATAGGAAATTCATCTGAGGTTAATATTCCCCATCCTTCTTGTTTTCTCCCCATCTCCTGTCACACAAAAAACACATGAGGGAACTGGAAATGTTTTTCAACCAAGTCACAAACTGCTCCATGCGGGTATTTGGTGAAATATAGTGTGAAATTTTAAGAGTGCTTTTTGCTTGTTAAATATAACCTGGTTTACATGTTCTTAATTTATTTCAGGCTTTAACACATATATCAGAGGCCTGCTACCCCTTACTGGATGGCTGTAGAAAAAATAGGCAGAAATGGCAATCGTTAGCTGAACAACAAGAAAAGAATCTAATTAATGGAGAAAGCAGTCAAGCTAAACGGAACTGAGGTGCTTATTTGACAAGCATAAGCTTAAGTACACACCGAAGACAGTAATCGGGGAGTACTGCATTTTGCTAATCACTGTATGGATTTGGCTTATGTTTTGCCACTGCTGTATTATTTTTCCACGTTTTAAAACATAGCACGACCATGTATATGCCAAGGTTATATAAAGATTATATATTTCCTCTATTTCATCTGAGTGAAATGGAAAAAAAGATTTGCTGAGTTAGTTTATCCTAGCCTGTTCTCCAAGATGGTACGAGTGCAGTTACTTGACTATCCTTGAAAGCTTATTACTTCAGAGATGTATATAGTTGTTCAGGGATCATGTTTGGCCAGTATGTTAAAGACTACTGTATTTGGCACCTTTTTCCTCTTTTGGTCATGTTGTGTTAGGGTATTAAAAATGAGGAGCAGTGCTACCTGTTCTCTTCCCAGGGGCTTAGAGGAAGGTTTAGGACTAACTCTGGGGAGCCTAATCCAGCATATACTATCTAACCTTCCAGGAGACAGAATGGGACTTTAAAATGGAAAAGCCCCAGAATTTGTTTACCCAGTGACTTTTTCCACATTAGAAGAATATTGCAACAAGATGTCTTACATTTGGAGAAGTATTAAAAAAAAAAAAAAAAGAAGAGCCATCCAATTGCTAGACAATCGGGGCTTATGAATCTCAACACTGAAATGTCACGGTTATCCATGGATAAGGATATCTGGTTAACAAATGCTAAAAAGTCGCAACTCCACATAAATTGACAAGCTGACTTGGAAGAAGGCTGCAAGAAGCAAAGCAGGAAAATGTTCCTTGTTAGGAAACTAAACAGATCAGTTTTGTATACTGGCTTTGTCTTCATCCTGAAGATAAATTTAACATCATCATAACCACCAGAAGGAAAGGTAGAAGAGCATGTGACTGTAAGAGCAAGAGCTGAGAGTTTGATTCAGAATGACATGGGCATGGCAGACTTCTGGCAACTGTTAGTGATTCTGATTCCTTTAGGCCAGTGCTGTTGTGAAATGACTATGACCACTTTTAAGAACAGTTTGAGATTTCAGAAAGTTTTATGATAACATTTTTTATAAATCATTTTGAGTACTAGTTACTTATTAATTATTAATGAACAAGTCTTAAAAAAAAAAGGAAGACTGAAAACAAAAAGACCTGAGAATTCTACAGAAATTTATCATTTGTGTAGGAAACTTAACGAGTATTAACATAGAGAAACAGAAACAACTAACTTGCAGTAGGAAAAGGAGGAACTGACCTTTAAATGATCACTGGGAAGCAATTAAAGAAAAAATATATATAAGGCAAATCCAAAACATACTGCCTAAGAGAAGTTTGTATAGACCTCTCTTTCTAGGATTACAACCTTAATGTCATCAGTATAAGACTGGTTAGTAATAGGGATGCAACTTTGGTGCACCAACAAAAATGTTAAGTATTTAAATCTGTAACAACAAATCTTTAATTAAAATTGGCAATAATTCTAGGTAAGATGCATTCATTTGGGATTGTAGGTTGAAGTACAAGAGTTTATTAGTATCAAAGTAATCCAGAAAATTCTATTTGGAAACTACAAAAATTCTTCTTTCTCAGGAAATTATTAATTATAGCAACTGGCCAGAAGAACAATGAAAGCAATCTCTCTTTATCAGTCTCCATTGAGATAGAAAGTACCAGAAGTTACTAAAAGATGAAGCAGATACTTCAAAATATTCTATAATACTGAGTTCTGTAATGTTATTAAAATGTAGGCAGAAATATTCTTGTCGTCTGCAGCATTTCTACCAACCTAATTTTCCTTGTCATTGGTAGAATTCTATTTCAAATTTCCCTAGTAACTACCAATGATACATTATTGCACATAAATTTGAAAACATTTTTCTATGAAAGTATTTACAGTAATAGCTATTTTTTCAAAATTTCCAAAAAGTTATGGAATACTGTAATAATTTAGAATTTCAGAGGCACTGTTATATAGTAGTTCATACATGTATTTATACACATACACTGTACAAGGTGTGTGTATGTTTAGAATATACATCTTATATTTGTAGAAAAACTATAGTGCTCCCCTCAGAAGTTTTCTGTTCCTTTTTGATAAACAGGACATTTCACTTCAGGATTTTTATAGCCCTTGTGTCTTCTTTCTTTTCTTTGGATGTTTCAAACAGTGAAACAGAATCATTAACTAAGTTGGTAGGATATATATTTAATATAGACCTGCACTAAGTATATGTATATAAAGGTGTATTCTGCTAGTACAGCTGAGACTAGAAATTAATGGTAACACAGCAAATTGACCATAGTAATATTACAGTATAGTGACATATCATTTGCATTAAGATCCGAGTATTTATATTTCTCTGCTATATTGTCTGTTCAGCATAACTTTATGACAAACTTGTAACTGTATACAGAGGAGTGCTGGATTCATACTTTTGACTTGAGAAAAATAAACATAACAGGTTGCATTTTATCAAAGTTCCTTTTAAAATGTACAGTCATACAGTATATGCATATATTTAGGTACTCATCTTTACACCTTTAAACCACAGAATTTCTTCCATTTCAAAGATCAAAACAAATATAAAAATATAGATTATAGCAAATATACCATTTAAATGTTGTCTTAATTCACCTGTACTTGTATGTATTTCTACAAAACGAAGCCGTTTAAACTATTGCTGCAAGGGCCTTAAAAGTGTAGTTCGCTCCATAAATTGAGTGATTAAGTTATTTATATGATGTTTTGGTTTGCCTGAAAGTAAAATCAAAGGTTGTGGTTTTGTGTCATGGCTTTTGTGAAGAATGTGTGCAGAAAAACTGTTCTTACATTTTATAATGTATGCAGGTGACAACATGGAAAATATGAGGCTGTTCTCTACCTGAAATATATTGCATTCAAAGCTCAACATTTGCAAACCTAGCTACTGAATTATAGACATGCAGTCATTAATTTCATCATAGGTTGTGCATCCAATTATTTTAGTCAGCTCTCAGACATATTCAGTCCTAATTCATATTACCTACATAAAGAAATCAGCAAGGACTGTGCAAGGTATAAACTGAAATGGAATTTATCAATTTATTAGCTCATTCTTAATTCCACTAGAGCTATTGTGAAATTTAACGTTGAAATTCTTAGGTGCAGAATTTGTGCCACTATGTTTTTAATATATTTCTCAAAAAATGCATCTAAGTTAGGATCCTGTTTGTTCTCAGACACACATGTATTTTCCTGTGAAGTCACTCCACAGCTGAGTTTAGTACTTAGAGAACACTTAACTTTTCCTGTTTTTAAAAATAACACATATTAACATCTAAAAATTTGTTGATTGACCCTAGCTCTAGTTAAAAAGAACAGCAAGGCGGTGTAGATGGCACTTAGTTTCCAAGAAGTTAGTCACTCATCTAATATTAGCTGTAGAATGCATAGGTTTTACACTATCTCACACAGTAGAACGGGGAATAAAATAAACCATCAGTCTTTAACGTCTTATTTGTAATTCAGACAGTATTGCTCTTTGATAAGTAGTTAAGAGTGGATCGCTCAGATCTGTACAGAATGCAAGTGAACTAGTGTTCACTAAAAGTGAGCCAAGTATTCCACTGACTGCTAGCCCTTAGAAGAGAGGACTGCAGCCTGATTTTATGCACTGCCCTCTGCCAATTGGAAACATAAAGGTAAGTTTTTGAACTCCATTCCAACCATTTTATTTGGCACTGGCATGCACTGCTAGTTTCAGAGTAATGTCTAATTGATATTTAACATTTTTCAAATCTTAATAATTGATTATTTCAACCCAGGGTAGAGAAATTTAAGATTAGGAGGTATTGCTTGAACAAACTGGTTTGGTCTCCTTAATTTATACAAAAGAATCATAATAGGGACCGCTGATGGAAAACATATCAAACTCAAAATAAATTCATATACTTGTAAGGATTTTATAGAGACCTCACCTTCAAGGCAAAGTTTTACATTAGCTTTAGAAATCTTGTCTCTGGCACACTGTAGACTCATCATGTCAAATCACATGCAGTTTGCAATCCACCGATTTAGCTGTATGTTACAATTGCCCATTCTACAATACAACCCCAGGGAGCTTCTTCAGGGACATGCGCTAGTTCGAAAGATAAGCTTGAATTTTGGAGCTTAAATAGAAATTTTAGTTTGCCCAAAGGATGAGAAATAAGGGCTGCAGTTTCAGTTTGGATTTTATAGAATAAGAAATATTATAAAGTCTAGCCTGGCAGTTAGTGTACTTGCTTAAAACAGAAAACTGTGACATCAAGATATTTTATCTTTGTCATTGCTAGATGAATGAAAATTGCATGAGAAACTTTACCTTCCACATACAGAGGTATGTTTCCATTGAGAAACTCATATCTAAGTACCACTGTTTGTAAATGTATAATAATGTTACAATGCTATTTGAAGAGCTAGTTTCCATTCACTGAGTTTGTCATGTCAGGGGCTAGGATATGCTTACATGCCCATTTGAAGTTAACTAAATGATTCTCATTTACCTCAGTGGGAGTTTGACAGAGTTGTATAGAAAGTAAAGGAATGGGTCAAAACTACCCTTTTGCCTATATATTTAAAGAGGGACCAAACTCTTACCCTTGGTGACACCTGCTTTACCTATTCTTTAGTGTATTCAGCTATTCCTGCTGATGTCCAAGGTACCTTACAGATGTAACTGAAGTTAGAATTTGAGCCCTCTCTGTCTTCATATGGCAGACACACAAGTGTGTCTCTTAAAGAATGTAGTGTTAAATGCACTGTAAATAGTTTTAATATACACTATTATAGTTTAATAAAAATCTTAATCACAGTCACTAGCCACTGAGTTTGTCTATTTGTATTCTTTTAACTTTTAAAAATCTTTGAACAAATACACAGTTTCTGGGCACAGTATTTTTGTATCAGATTGATGGGGTTACTCTGTATATTATGTTCTGCTCTACAGTAGTAGTGAAGTCATACGAATGTTACAATCTTGCTTGTGCTGTCCCACAAATCTTTAGTAAAACTATTTATGTTAATTTTGTGAATCATTTGTCCTCCTTAGCACACAGCTAGAGAACATAGGTTGTTTTCTGTGGTCAGACTGCTGCTTAGCTACTTATTTTCTGCATTCTTCTCTTTGTATTTTTTTCATGATTTGTAAAATAAAAATGGCCAATATCAATTTAATTTTATGGTCTGACAGTATTATTGAAGTTGAATCAATAATCAGTGATTATCTGATAATCAAAATCAACATTGACTGTTCCTTATTCAAATAATTGCTTCTATAAGTATTTTTTGCATATATTAACAACTTCTCTGGGTCTTCTATTGAGAAGAACTTCACTATTAATAACAATATTCCTAAAATAAACACTGTCAGTGGCACGGTATTCTTTGTCAAAAAGCAGTAAAAATAAAATAATTCACTCCTATTAACCACTAGAGAGCACTACAGCTACACTTACCAGGAATTGTCAGAAAGCAGGCTATTGCTTTCCACAAGTGGAAGTGGCATATACAACTGTAGGAATTATGTGAATAAAACTCATCAATATTCATCCTCACCTTCTGACCTCAAATATCAATTTATTGGGGCAACAGTGTAAAAGATATATTAAAGGCCAATCCAGTGACTTCAGACAAAAACATGAAAAACATTTTTGACAATAAAGCTACATCTTGTGTAAAGTGCTGGTGAAGAAATAGATCAAACCAGCAGCCTTCTTGGCACTTCCTCTTCTTTTCCAGTTAAGTTCTCTGCAGCAACACTCCTGGCCTGATTTTTTTTAGCTCTAGGCAAAACCAACAAGTATGTACATCCCTGACAAACAACAGTGCTATTCAAAAAGTTATGAAGGGCGAGATTTAGTCCAGCACAAAACATGAGCACTGTTTGCCCAAACCAACTGCAATTGGCAAGTGCAACTGAACACTGTCTATGTACATACACATATATCTGGTAACCATGTGCTGCTGGGACTGCAAGCTTTCCACTTCTTACCAGCTTGGTCATGCTCCTGTTGGACTACTTAAATATTTGACCTATTTCCTGATAGGTAGCACAGTTTTTACCAGGAGTATTAGAATATGCTCCTTAGCTGCCCCAGAAAAGAATATAGCCTTGAAGTAGGCTGTTTTTTCTTGAAGAAGTGAAAAATAATCTGATACATCATGCGCAACCACACAGCCTCTTTCACAAATGGAAAAGTCAACAGCCTGTTCTTCCAGACCTATTTTTCATAATAGCTATAACAGCTTTATTAGAAACATATTGCACGTTTCTCTGAGATCTCACCTTTAAAGAATTTAATGAAATAATTTAGATGTACGAGTGCTACAGTGCCTCTTGAGCTTTAAGATTCTTCATGATCTATGCAGTCAGACAGTCACTGAACTTTGAAAGGTAGGTAGCACATCTCAGTTCTTAAAAAAACATAACTTTAGAACTTCAATTTCAGTTGAAAGATATCACCACAATTTATAAATATATTAAGTTTTCATTGCAATTATTCTCAATTCAGAATATTTTTAAATGTGTTGTTGTCTGTTTTCCTCCAATATTCCAAAGCCCTCTTATTTAAGATGGATTTTTTTTTTACATTTTCAAGAGAGTAAGCTGTTCTCTTCATATAGCTGTATTATTTCCAGTTCTGAATCAAAACTATCAAGACAAAATCCCCTTTCCTGATGAATTATCAGGATAATCAATTCAGACATAGTCTGTTTCTGCCCATCCAATGGTTCATAGTACGGTAATACATCTGTACTTTATCTTCGCGTGAGTTTCTTTTGTTTTAACATTAAAGTATGAAGTACGTTGCTGTAGCAAAGATATATATATTATAGTAGATCAGAATGTATACCATAGCACCTGCATATAGTACACCAGAATACCTCCTTTGAATAAACTATGTTTATTTGTCCAACACAAGGTCTTTAAAGAAAATACACACACACACACACACACACACACACACACACACACACAGAGAGAGTAAAATACATAGTTAACTCATACCACTAGGTGTGGTGTATGTGTTGTGTATTTCTTTGAAATATTCTTTGTAGCATTTAAGTCACTGCCATAAGTGATTTTACGATCACAGGAGATTTTCACAGAAGTGTTATCTTCATTAAACAGATAATCAGGGGGATTAAACTGATCAAGGTCAGATGGAAAGTGTGTTTCTGAGCTGGAAGCAGAATCAAGATCTGGGTCCTGACTGTATTTATGCTGGCAATGGGTCAATACCACCCCTTCTTTCCTCACTGAAACTAGGCCAGATTCAACTATTTCTGGTAACTCTAAGACTCATTTTAGGATGAACCAATGAATGAAGCAAATTCCAAAGCTGGCAGAGCTTTAAGAAACTCCTACATTTTGCTTCTAGATTTTTTAAACTGGAGCTACTGGTTCATGTTTTTCAGTTCTCTCCAATAATCAATGCTTAAATCATGCAGCACTTCATGGACCACTATCATTAGATTCAAATTAAAAGAGCATATATAGATGCATGAGTGTAAACTTTAAGATCCAGAGCTGAATACTAACTTACCACACAAATGGATTCTATACTCACAGAAAACTCTCAGAAGTTCAATCTTGATGTTGAATGGGTTGCAGTATCAACAGCAACAAGAATATTCTTCCTGAACAGCAACAAAAAAAAGTGCTTAAGCATGATCTAATTCTGCTGCAATATATCATCCAATTGCAATATGTACTTCAAGATGGTATTATTTAGGCTAAACTATTTAGGCCAAACTAAGCTCCTTATTTACAGATCATCTATAGTTACATTAGAGTTGGCTTACTGATATGAAATCATGCCAACATACCCCAAAGCAACAAACTATCTGGTGTGTTCTGAGTTACGGGGATTTGATTCCATTTCCATTGTGTTTAGCAAATTTCATACTACACCTGCTAAAACTGCAAGTTCACGCACATCTGAGGTACTTCAATTTTAATTCTTGAAATAAACGTGTGAGCCAATAGAAAGTTAACATGAGTATAAGAGAAGAAAAGAAAGAATTAATTGCCAAGTCCATGTAAATATGAGTTTTGAGCTCCCTGGCAGAAATCAGTTAATCTGCATGACTTTAACATGATTCACATTTATATAATTTATATATTTTAATATGTTTATCTTAGCCTTGAGCCAATTATCATTCTGTGGAGTTCTACTATTCTACCTTCTAGGCTGAACAACTTGAAGACAAGACACAATAAATGGGCAGAAGAATTTAACTTTCTGCAAAAGCAATTTTTTCACCCTGATCTTTGAAATCTCATTGTCAAATTTCACAGTATAATCTGATGTGATATGTTCTTGATAATTGGCATGATGAGATTAGTATGACCATATAAGTTAATAATTTATATTCATCCACCTCATTTAAAGATCAAACTTCAAACTTAAGATGTTTTGCAGCCTATTCCTGCTATTCTAAAACTGACAAGTTAAAAAATAAAACACAAAGAAAACACAATGTCCATGATTTGCTTGCAACCAGCAACACTAGGAAAAAGTTTTATTAATGTATTATATAAGCAAAAATTGTACTTGCAAAAACTGTATGCAAGGAAAGGTTACATTACAAAAAGAAGACATCTTGTGGAATATTCAAAACCATTATACAAATAATTTCAATCACAACTTTAAAGTAGAGCTAACCAGAAAAGAGATTTTCTATGGAACTCAAAGAACTTTGAATAAGGTGCACATGGTAAGATTTTTACACAGAAGAAAATAGCTATCACATTTTACTGTGCTAATATTCATAAACAATTCATATAAAATGGGATAAAGGAAAAAAAATATTGCTTCTTGTTCTATGACTGATGTTTCACCAGACCTCTGAGAAAGAACAGTTCTCTATGCTGTCACTGCTACACTAATGTGGAGAATGTAATGTAACTGTATAGGTTATAAATAAAATGCATAATCAGGAATGTAATTCATAAATACTTCATAAATATGTCCTGCATACAAGATTATGATTACAGAATTCTACAGTATTTTAACTATAAATACAAGATAAATTTTTCTTGTCACAAAATAAGTTGTTTATTTACAAAGATCATTTTGAATTTTTTATATAAGGTCTAAGTGATAAAAACTGCATGAAAATGTGAGAAGAAACTGCAAGTAAAAATTATAAAATGAGACCTGAAAGCTTTGAGGTTCTTCCCTTATCACCTGCACTGAAAGAATAATTGGAAGATTTGAGAGAACCTCTGGTAGAGAGACAAGCTATTGCAGGAAAAAACTAGTATGGCTTGGGTTGGAAAATGAGATGTTCATAACGGTCCAACTAGTTTGTACCAAATTCCATGTTTCAGATGACCAAAGGGTCTAAAAAAAAATTTAGACTATAGAAAATTTGAAGAAACTGCTTAGAACTTAGATTTAGAATTCAGAGGAGAGAAACAGAGAAGACCGTCACAATTTTCACAGCTCAGCACTAGACAATAAAGAAGTCAACAGTTCTCTGCAACAGCCTGCATGCACGCAGCAAATTCTTCATTCTATGCTTGTTAGAGCTGAACCCGCTTCCACAACAAGCCCTAGCAGACAAAGAGGTTTGTGTTTGGTTTGCTGAGGAAATACATGTTCTCTGGTAGTATAAAAACTCTCCTAGGACAAAAAATTCTATACAATAGACAAAAAAGAAATCCAATATTTGAATAAATTGCCTTAATTGGGCAGTTGATTTTTATTACAGCTGACATATGATAAAATGAATGTATTATCCATACTTTAAAAATAATAATAAAGATATTGTTATGATTTGCTATTAAGAAGAGAGTCTCAGCAGGCAAGGTGGATATAACTGGATATTTGATTAAACTACAGTAAACTTTACTTTGAAAAGATCAGCAAATCACTTGAGCTTTAGTCAGCCACATCATCCTGTACATTGCTTTCAAGATAAGTCAGTTCATAAATTCTCTTACCAAAGCTCTGCTATTTCAGGGAAGTCCTCTTTCAGAGTGAAAACATGGCATTTAACGGTACTTGGAAAGTAGACAGAAATGAAAATTATGAAAAGTTCATGGAAGCAATGGGTAAGCCTTACTTTTCCAAACTCTTCTAAAATCGTAAGACCACTATTATGGACCACAAACTTTATCTGTTTGTGATCTACCTTCTGGCTATCCTGTCAATTTGCTAACTAGTGTTGTACACTTACATAGTGTCCTGCATTCATGTTCAAAATATTCTAATTTTCCACTCTCAGGGAGGGAAAAAAAAAAAAAAGGCAACTGGGAAAGGTTCTGATATCTACGCTATGTTTATCTAAATGTAAGAATTTGAACGATAAATTTTAAGTAAAATTCTATGGCAGGAATATTACTTTTGATAACATAATAAAAACTGCTATAAAAATTACAAAGAAAATCAGTAACTTACTGTCCTAGAACACAGAACTTATTTTACATCTTAATGCTTACTTTAAACTTGTATAAACTGAGCATAATAAGTTTATAATAAGTAGATAATACATAACAGTTGGAATCTGTCTTATGTCAAATCTGTTCTGCTGAAAATGGCTTCAGGAACAAGTAGAGTAAAATAAGAGTCTGGAACGCAAAAAAAAAAAAAAAAAAAAAAAAAAAAGGTCACTTCACCATAGAAAAGCAACCGAAGAAAACACAAATACAATGCTGTAACATATTTTTTCTAACTGATATTAATTTTTCTAGGTGTTAACTTAATGAAAAGGAAGTTAGGAGCCCATGATAATCTGAAGATCATTATTCAACAAGACGGAAACAAATTTACTGTCAAAGAATCAAGTAACTTCCGAACTATTGAAATTGTATTCACTCTAGGAGTTAATTTTGACTACAGTCTGGCTGATGGGACCGAACTTAATGTAAGAGATTTTTCATTTGAAAACAACTTTATGAAGAACAGATTTAAGATGCATGATATGTCTTTCTAGTTCTAACTTCTAAGATCTTTAAAGGTGTGACTGTGCAGATACGTTTGTAGCTTATACAGAAAAACACAAGGTAGTCTCTATTGTTAACAAAACATGAAGCTCAGAGCTAGATAAAATGCTCAAAAAGGAGATTAATCAGCAAATTCCAAATGCTGAAACTCATTGCAATTGTACTGCTTGTACCTAAAGCAAACAGTGGGTATTTCCAATAAATAACTTTATCATTTACAGAATTCATTAAAATAAGGCATACTATATATATATAAACTACCAGCTTGACTAACACTTAATTAAAAGTAGCTTTACTAAATATTCCATTTTTACAGCATTTTCGACAAATTCTTCCTACTCATAAGCACTGACACAGTCTTTATGTGAAATCAGTGTTGTCTTTATTAGAAAAAGGGTGTTTGTTCTATTATATGCTTTTTCCCCCCTTCACAGGGCTCTTGGACCACAGAAGGAAATAAACTTGTAGGAAAATTTACTAGAAAAGACAATGGAAAAGAGCTCACGACATTCAGAGAAATCATAAATGATGAACTTGTCCAGGTGAGCCAAGCAATAACCTATATGCAACTTAAAACTACAGTGAACTGAAACATTTTCAAAGCTGTTGCCAAAAAGCTAAATACTCACTTCAAATTACCTACCTTTAATTAAAATTCTCATAGTAATCTATCAAAATGTAAAACTTTAGAATGAAATTGCCAAGATATCTTTCCTACTAATGTGAACTGTCTTACCAACGCTTTCTGAACTATGTGAAAATATTATATTGTGCCCATGCACTTTATGACTCAAATGCGTCTCCATACCAAAGTCTTGCAATGCCAGCATCTGTGTACTACACATGTACAGAAAATTTATCTCAATAAAATCTAAAATGAATTGTCATAGTTACTGACTTTTCCCCTTAATTTCCTAACAGACCTACATATATGAAGGAGTTGAAGCCAAGAGAGTCTTCAAAAGGGGCTAAATACTTCATCCAGAGCAGGACCAGAAGGAAAAAAGGCACCTATATTTTGCTACATATCTTCTTTCCCCACCTCCTGCTTTCACTCTCTCACAGCACCAAGTTGAGATTACTTGCCCTGATGAAAACACAGGCTATTTCCTTGTATCTTTTGCCGTGACTACAAGACATCAACTAGAGTTTGCTAAAAGTATGTTGTTAGTACCAGGCCCTATCTGAGTCCCATAATGTTGAAGTCTGCAGAGAATATTTTCTACAGATGGAAATAAAGTATTTTGAGACTGTTTCTCAAATGACAATTTGGTTTCCTTACCATAATATTCATGTCAATAACAGATGTCATTATGTATTGAATATTGTATATTAAAGGTTGCAAAATATAAAGGAATCTCGAAAATAGACAGCCTCTAATATTACTATAGATATTATTATATGTAAAGAACATGAATAAAAACATGGAAAGTATCTTAGAAAGATAAGGAAAGACTTGTCGCTTGACTCTTTTTCTTTACTTTCTTTGATTGTCCTTTTCCAGGAAATAAATAAAGGAAAAAATAAAAATATTTTTTCTCCTGTTGTTTCTTTATTTCCCTAGCCTACATTTTTGTTATTTTCAGAGTGTCATAGCTCCCTCTATTGGTAAAATGTTCTCATGAAACAAACAAAAAAAAGTTTTAACTACAATTAACACATAGCATCCTTCATCATAAATTGTTTTTTCCCCCTCCAAATATTAGTGGCATACAATTTCCTGTGCATAGGTATTACACAGAGTTTAATTTTAGTAGACAGATATACTGTATTACAAAGAAGAAAATCTTACGCAGTTCTTCAGCAGAGAAGTAAAATGAGAAACTATGAAAGAAAAAAATCTGAAATTAAAATACTACAAAATCCTCTGCAACTGAAGGTTGTTTTAAGTATTCAAGTCTCTAAAGGGGAATAAGAAGACTACCACCTTGCAATAAACTCCATGACAGCTTCTTTCACTAAGGCTATATACATACAATGCGAGACCTAAACTATAAAGCAGAGGCCTAACCATTAAGTTTCCATTACAGAGTTTGACCTTCATTATCAGCTGTATGTCATTATTGCGTCCAAACTACATAGCAACATATTAATGACTAGACCTCAAAGGGTACATGAAACTGGAGGAAGCCATTTTATTTCCTTAAAGACCTCATTGGCTGAAAGCTTTATTAGGTTTGTTAATGTGTTCTGTTTTCTCCCTGACTGTGCTGACTCTGTAACATCTCATACCCTTCTGGTTCAGAAAGTCAAACTCTACCCTGTGCCTGGTATCAATACAATTATCTCTACCACACCTGCAGCATGACGTACATTGGCCCATAATTATTTTCATCTAGATTACTGGACTTCTTTTATTGACTGGCTGTAATAGGAAGGCATATTAATAGGATTTTATTTCTGTGAAATAGTTTAGAAATTATTCTAGTAATTTTTGGAGGGATTACATACAAGACCATGAACTGGTCTAATGAAAACTAATGTTTTCATTAAAAAAAAATCCAAATACATAATTTGGAAAACATTTAACAACTGCAAATATTGCAGACAGAAAGTTGAGAAAAAAATCTTTAAAAATTCACCCTGTAATATTTGAGCAAGAATGGACAATAAATTTGGGGAAAGCGAAAACTCTGGCAGTGAAAAAGTTGGGCAAACGAAGCAGTAGGGTCATTATATTAAAAGATGGCTGAGATAGTCTAGTAAATTTCACTAAGAGATTTCTGTTTTCTATTGCTTACATAATTGCAACATTTTACAACCTAAGAGGAAACAGTTTACCTTGAGAAAACTGCAAACTATGCTCTTTTGCTCTCGTGAGATTACTGAATATATTTCAAAATAAAGAGGGAAATATTGATATTATTACTGTTCCTCAAAAACTCTGTGGACTAAAGTTCATACTTATTTTAATTGTTAACATTGATTGAAGGAAAGTAATTATCCCTGAATGAATGCCTATGAGATAATAAACTTTCATCTGATACTTCTCACTTGCTACCTGCATAAGTACTGCTTTGTCTCCTGTTAGGATGACATAGTGTGTTTGTAGTTATAAGGATACAAGAAGTTACATTCCTTTGAATACTGGCCAAGCCGACCACACCTACCCAGGCAAGAGCAGTATGTCTCAACTGCAACATCAGCTTATGCTATCTCTTTTAGCTCATCACCTGACCCCATACAGTTATAAAAATAAAGCTCACAGGTTGCACAAGTTACTGTGGCTCAAATTTAAAAGCTCCATTAACATTTCAGAGAAATGTAAGCAGAGAAATACAGCTTAAAACTAATTTAAAATCCTTAAATATCGTTGCACAAACATTTCCTATGGGTTACTTCTGTTTTATCAAGGGGATGATCTGCTCTCCAAGACACTGCATCAGGAAAAAACCATCTTTGTAGATGTTTTATTTCTGTAAAAGTCTTAATACAGATTAACAGCCCAACATGATTTAAAATGACTGACCAAATGCCTTTCCTTGCAGCTCTGTCTCACCTGGCCAAGTGCCCAAGGACCAGCAAGTCCTGCTGCCCATGTGCTACCACACTGGCTAACACCAGCCACCAGCTCAGGCAGGCTCACGGCGTCTCCAGAAACCCCACCCTCTTCTCAACACTAGCAGTGGAAGCAGCACATCCACAGAGCACATTTTTAGCCTATCATGGTGCAGCTCTGTTACACGGGGGTCTGTCTGCACCACCAGCTGCCCAGCACTCAGCCCCACTACACGACGTGGGCACGTTCCCACATGGAACAACTGCCCTCTGTCATAGACACTGAGACCGCTCACCCTGCACAGGCTTTTGTGACGGGCTCATGACCGAACTGCCACAACAAGCACGGTGTCACCGCGGCAGCTGCCGACCAGCAGACTAACGACAATGGCAGCGCCGCGCCCAAGCGTTAATCGCCGCTAACGGACACTAACGGTCGTCGCGAGGCACCACGTAAAGCACGTGAACCACGCACGAGTGCGCTTGCGCCGAAGCACAAGTCACGTGCGCAGTAGCACGTTGCAAGCGTGGGGAGGGTGTACGTGCGCTCTGCTCTGATTGGCCGTAGGCGCGGAGCGGCCGTTGGCGCCTGCGCAGTGGGAGGGGCGGTGCATCTCGGCGCGCCGCGCCCGCAGCAAGATGGAGGCAGCAGTGCGGCGGCGGCCGGAGCCGCTGGAGGGAGAGCAGCAGCCGGCGGTGGCGACGGGAAGCGGCCGGCGGGCGCTGTCGGGGCAGTCCTACTGGCTGGACCTGTGGCTCTTCGTCCTCTTCGACCTGGCGCTGCTGGTGTTCGTTTACCTGCTGCCCTGAGGGCGCGGTGCAGGTCAGCGCCGCGCGGGGAGCGAGGCGGGCGCGGGGACCGAGGCGGGCGCGGAGCGGCCTCCGGCGGGCGCGGCGCCGCGGTGCCGCTCGGTGAGGCCGCGGGGACTGCGACAAGACGCTTCGCGGCCCGCGCAGGGGCCGCAGAGCGCCGGGCGCCCCTCGGAACTTGCGGGGCTGCCTGGGGCCGCGGCGGAAACGGGAGGGTAATTCCAGGTGGCGAGCAACTCTTTAAAAAATTGCATTTTCAGGAAAATGCATAGTAACTACTACTAGATTTGAACTATTTTTTCATGCTTTTTATGTCTTCCAGAAGAGCGTGGACCAGTAGAAAAGCAAAGGCATGTTTTGTGCTGCCTTCTCACCAGGCTGCTCCATGCGGGACCAAGGAGGGGAAGACGAGCACTGTGTGGGCAGCACAAGCAAGGCGGACCGGGGCGCAGCTTGCACCTGAATTCACGGGACTGTTTATACATATATATATATATATATATACATGTGCTAATCACAACATAACCCTGGGTGTAGCACAAGCAATATTGCTTAGGGGTTTAGGGTCATCCATATCCTGTTATTTTTTTTTTTTTTTCCCTTACTCTAAATTGTGCCTTATGGTACTATAAGACACTTTAAGTGTGTTTTTGCAGTTAGTACCCAGATGTTTTAAGTGTAAATGGAAATATGTACTGTTTGAATAAAATAACAGAAATGACAGTAGCAGGGCTGCGAGTAAAAAAGAGCTCTTGTATAGACTGAAAGGGCAACTTGAACCCTTTTCTTTATAGGCCAATTTTTATTCCTTACTGCTCTACCTTCAAGAAGTTAATCATGGGACTTGGATGCCCCCACCGTGGTTTTCTGTTCTGCCGTTCTGTCTTTTTAAGGCAGAGTGTGCGAGTGCAGAGTGTTTTGTCAGGTACCTTTTGGAATATGTCATGGCAGAATACGACGTCCTGTCTTCCTGTTGTCACACCTGTATGATCAGAAATAAATTCAAGCCTTCTCTAAGGACTGAGATGCCTTGATCTGCTAGTGCTTTGGGTCAGAAACACTGATGAAACCCCTGCTGCACAATCCTAAAAAAAGCTGAGCTGCGATTCATCAAATTCTCACTTATTGCAATGTTTTTTTCAAATGAAGTTATTTAAAAAAGTACAAGATTGCTCATATTTCTGACCCCTGTTATTCATGCATAGTTCTGTCTTCTGCCCCTAAACAAAAGTTTTAATAGTGTAATCTTAAGGGAAGAAGGTATGAGGAAGGCATTGTAACATTGCTGCCTTTCTGCATTGTGAAGATGACAGACACCTCAGAATGCATCTTGACTTTTAGCTTTTGGAAAGCTAAAAGATTTTTTTTCCACAGAGGATTCTGGCTAATTCAAGCCAGGTATGACAGAAATTTTAAGGAGCATCAGGAAAAATAAAGGTAACAAAAGCAGACATAAGATGCATTGAGCTCAAGCTATTTCATATGCTCTGGAGCACTTGGGACATGTATACCCAAGCCAATTTAACTTACCCCTCTTTGAACAAAACTGGTAAGTCAGAAAGATACCAGGATAATGAATCAAGCAATGGGGAGTATAAGGGTAGTGCAATTGCTTTATGTATTTCATAGCTCTTCAGAAAGCTAAAAGTAATTTTACTAGCATTATAAATAAATTTTTCAGAAAATGAATTTCACTGTTAGAATATGATAATTGAGCCTCCAGCTCTTCAAATATTCGATTATTGCTAGCAGTACTATCTTAGTGTGTCAAAGCATAATTCTGAAAAACCAGAATAGTTCAGAAAAGAATGCAAGAGTACAAAGAAAGCACAAGAGAAAGACTTTTTAAATTTTATCTGATAGTTCGAACAAGCAGAACTTTGCAAGAAAATAATTCTAAGGACTGAAAAATATATTAATTACAAGACTTGTTAAATGTATTTACTGTTACAAAATTTATCTAGGCTCTTATACAAATCTATAGCCAGAAGGGGACACTTATAAAAAAATAAATAGGCACCCTAGTTAAGTCAAAACAGGTTATCACATATTTGTTAGCAAATATTACATACATACATGGAGTGCAGATTCAAATATAAAAACAAAGGTGTCTCAAATAGCTGTCTATATACTATTGTAATTAAATACCTGGTAAACACAGGTCACATAAAAAGTTGTCTAGCAAGATTTCTTTCAGGCAAAGCAAGGAGACTGAAGTACATCTGAATTACTGCAGCTACTTTAAAAATCGCTAAGTTTACCAGTTGTGCTTACTGGAAACCAGAATCATTGGTATCAGTAATAGGCATTCATATTGCTCATTGTACAGAAGTATTAACATTGCTATGCATGTTTAAAAATAACTTTTAACATCATCATTCACAGTAGTGGCTCTGCAGTTTATACATAAAAATACTGTTGTTTCAAATACAGGTTTTTTGCACATTTTACAAATTATACATTATTTACAAATTCCAATACTAACCTTCATTTTTACATAAGTATTAGAAGATAGCTTTACTTAACTGGCTATGCATATTGTGTAACATTGCTGGGAGTAAAATAGAAAAAAAAGTTTTTAAACAAGTTTTCAAATCCTTTCCAAAAATACATAGGAATCTTCCAAAGTCTTTAACATTCAAGATATTTCCTCTATTTACCTGAATTTCTTATCAGAGGATAGTTTTGTTAGGTTGCTATTTACTAGCAAACATATTGACATAGGCAGAACTATTTGATTATTAGCACTACAAATTCCAGAAATCTTTTTTTAAGTGCTAGAAGAAGTTTGAGCAAGAAGGTAGAAAAAAAGATTAATCGGAGATACCTGATTTGTTGCATATATCATGTTCCAGTTTTGCTATATGTTAAAGTAGTTATAAGAATTTAACTTAGAGTAACCAAACCTAATGTTTAGATGTATACCTTGGATAATCACACTAAAACAATTGTCAACATTTTGTTGAAGCACTCAGACTCTCATAAGATACATAAACGTATGAAAGCCTTTATGACCAACAGTGCAAGCATAAGCAAGAGTGTTTATCGTGCATATTCACCCTCCTGGTTTTAGTTTCATAACTAAAAGGCATTTATATGTAATCAGCACCACCTGAATTTTAAGTTAACACTCTAATATGAATGATTACAAAATTCAGTCTTTACAGACAGCGTCATTCAGGGTTTGCTAACACTACTTCTAAAGAGTACATGACTCACCAGTAAGGTAGACTGAAGGTATATAGGAATTAAGGTAGGCTGAAGGTATACAGGAATTCTGAGCCTGTCTAAGCCTCCGATACCACAAGGTGTGGTGAGTCATTTCAAAACATTCAACAGCTGCCACAAAGGTTAAATCCTGTTCCCCTTCCCCTCACTAGGCAATATGTCTGTGAGCTGATTTAACTCACTAACCATATGAAAGCCAGATAATCTTCTTCTTTATTAGTCAAATAAATCAGGTTTTCAAAAGGCATGATAAATGTCTGAGGTGCCAAAACTGCAAGGCAGAGCAGAGGGGAACCTCTCCTCCTTGTACTGTCTTGGAGACCACAGTCTCAAGCGCTGCAGGTTCAGCCTGATGTGCTAAGATGCTATTTACCATTTGTAGAACTGCTCTAAAGAAGGAAAAAATTATGTCAGTAAATCAGAATGTCTGATCCCTTAAGCTTAGTTCAAGATGTCAAGCTGAAAAAAGGGTAGGAGGTTCACTAGCAATGCTGCCTGTGCATGCAGGTAGGGAATCAGTCTGAACTGAACCTAGCAATATACCTAGGCCCTTACAGAATGTGTCTTTGACAGCTGAATATTATTCTGTCGTGTCACATCCTTTTGTGGTTAAAATGAATTTTAGTAAGTTAAAGTAGATACCTTATGGGGAACAAATCTGATAAGTGTATTAGTTTAAAAAATGTATACAAACACAGGTGTATTAATGTGATATTCTATTATTGTGATTTATTTGAATTCCCTTTAAAAATCTTACCTAATATTTGCAAACCAGAACAGTTCTAAAAGAATAAATTATTAAGGCCTTTTAAATTCCAAGTTATAAATTCGCTGGGTAAACTAGTATTAAAGACACTTAAAGGTTTGTGAAAGCACAGACTCTCACAGAAGTCAGATGAAAAATGAGTAACAGCTCCTGTTATCTACCAGGAGAAATACTAATCTTTATATTTACTGCACTATATGGTAGTATGCTTATCCTTTTTGTTAGTTTAAATATTTGTGAGTTTTGTTTAGAGTTTTCAGTCTGGTGGAATGCTCCTTAAGCTGCAACTATTTAAATTCTCTATAAAAATTAGTAACATCTAGTTGATCCCAATGCTAAAAGATACATACAACCTGAAGGGACCATTTACAATATAAACTATAAAAGACAAAGCCAAATAACAGAGGTAAACATTAAGGCAACAGGAGTAACATATCAAAGAAACAGGATCTTAGCACCTCTTCTCTTTTACTTGCATATTCACTGAAACAGTCCTAACGCCTAAGCAGGTCCCAGTTGCCCGTATCTTGCTTAAAACACAAGCAGACTCAAGGTCCCCACTCATGTATAAACTCTAGGAAATGCAAGTCAAATCCAGTTCATTTTCTATCTATCTATTGCAGTGTATGCCTTCTGCATTGGCCTTGTATCTTTGCTCAGACGTGGGATGACCAGGCCCAAGGGGCGCGTGGTAGGGAGCACTCAGTTCTGGTGCAGTTGAGGGTGGGTGCTTTTCTTTGTGAAAGCCTCCAGTGTCTGTCAAGTACAGCTTGGGTCGCTGATGATACTTCATCCTGTATGTGTCTGTCATACAACTATCTACTGAGAA
This sequence comes from Nothura maculosa, assembly GCA_032353885.1. Taxonomy (NCBI): domain Eukaryota; kingdom Metazoa; phylum Chordata; class Aves; order Tinamiformes; family Tinamidae; genus Nothura; species Nothura maculosa. Next base: position 2,993,317 of record JAUBOD010000658.1, on the reverse strand, counting down.
GTAAGTTGTTAGAGATACGCTGTCGTTTGCATCTGCGTAGCTAGCACTTGGTCCTGCATGACAGGATCCTTTCTTTAGAAAGTTTTCAGACACAGTCCAAAAGTCATTAACTGGTAAGCTAGGTGGAGAGTCTGGTTTCTGAACGAGCAGCTCATTCCCTTGAAATGGCTCTTTAAATCTTTGTTCGCTTATAAATACATTTGCTTCTGATGTCGATTTTAAAGGTGCAACTGCTTGCCTTCCGAGATTATTTTGCAAGACATCTGTCAATTTTACATCTGCTGAGCTATTTTCTGATCCTGGCAAAATATTCAGAGCATATTTCTTTGGAGGTAAAGGAGGAGGAAGATTCTGGTACACCACTTCAGGCACCCAGTGCGCATCCGCCCTTCGGAGCGGGTGCCCGGGGTGCTCGCCCGGAGCGGGGAGCCCGGCAGGCAGCTCGGGCATGTGCTGGGGCACCAAAGGCGACAAGCCCAATCTTGGGACAAAGGTTCTTGCAGGATGAGCCTGAGGCTGCAGCTGAGAAGAGCAGTGAAGGTCGTTGGGGGTCGGCCTCCTTCCACAGATGTTTTCTGCGTAAGGGCGGGCTACGCTCTCCATGCAATATGCTGGCATGGTCGTCCTCTCGAACCTCTCTGGATTAAGCCATTCTGAAGAGTTTTGTTCATTTGCTTTGTTCCTGCTTTCCATCCTAATGTGGTCTTTAAGAACTGGCTGTAGAGTTGACTGGAAAAGTTTCCTATTAGTCTCAGGCCGGTCAGCTCTAAAATACAAAAGCACGTGGTTATTAAGGTAAGCAGCTTTAAAACTATTAAACCATATTAAACCATTAAAAAAGCACAAATAGCTTGAGTATATGTAGTGACAGCTGTAGTAACACTGTCTAAATATTCTGGAGTTGATTAAAGAGCTGCTTAACATAGATCCATTACGCTATCAGTTGTATCAATCATTTCAAGATTTCTTTCATTTGAAATTTAGGGTGCCCAAAGAAAAGCAACAAGAGATTTCGTTTCCCTAGGGTAAGATAAATGACATCAAAATTAAGGACTATATCAAATACAAACCCCATTCTTGTGTAAGCATCCCTAGGACTGTCGGATGCATCCTTTTTAAAAAAGATTAGAGATGTTACTTCTCAATGTTCAGTTAGCTTTTAGGCACTTAAAGGCCAAAATAGAAACTACAGGCATATACCAGCAACCTTCTAGGCAGAAGCCCTTTTCACTCTTTCTAGCAAAACTGATTTGTCTAATCACTACCTGTTATATCACATAAATGCAAAACAAAAATAATAGGGTCCTTTGCTCAGAGTAAGATGCTTTAAAACAACAGT
>JAUBOD010000658.1:2912220-2984427 GCA_032353885.1 Nothura maculosa | reverse complement strand
TTTTCCCCTGCCTAAAGTCCACAAAAGAACACTATGCAAACAGTACTCATGGTCTCTCATTTATCATCAGTACCGCCTATGTTCAAAACAAAGGCATGTTTCAGCTCCAATAGTTTACATTGTGATTATCTCAAGGTTAAGCATATGGCTGGATCTGACTATGGAGCCTAAGCTTTCCAAAAACACACATTTCTCATCAATATCTTAAGCACCTGAAAATTGTTAGCTAACATTTTAGCTTGCTGTCCTAGTTGGACATTTAGCTACTCGTTATCACTGCCTGGCCCAGCACACATCATTCCTCTCAGTTGTGAATGACCCCTTGTCTTTCATTCACACCCTATTACATGATTTTTCATTTAAATTTCTTTTCCTCAAATTCACTCTGGAAGGGTAGAAGAACAGACTGAGATTTGGTAAAACTTCCTAGTGTACTAAATCTTTCTGTTTTAGTCAAGCAAGAAATGGACATTAGCAATATCAATCCAGATAAGGAGCTGACAAACACCCAGCTAGTTCCTGCCTTCTCCAGAGGGAAGGGGGTCCTCTTAGCTCCTACAAAGATACACAGTGCCAATTTTATGATTAAGAATATCTCTTATAGAAAAGACAGGAAAATACAAAAAATGCTGAAAGAACCTGGAAGAGAAATAACCTAACAGAAAACAAATACATAAATCTTCTTTTCCACCTTCTAAAAACTTGCAAGAATTACATATATATTATTTATGTGGTTAGAAGGAAACCAGTAGGCATTATCATCAGTTAACTTGTGCATATTTAATCATGCAACATCATTCTGAAAGTGATTGGTCCAAGCAATCACTTGTATTTTGATAAAAGATGCTTCTCCCCTGCAACTTGAGGACTACTTAAGCCATAGTGAAAGAAGATCCATTATGAGCTAAGCTGCTAAAACCTACCATGTTCTCTCTCATACAACAGCATATAAACAGAACTTAGCATCTCATGGGGCATTAAAAAGTAAAAGATAGAGATGACAAGTCTACAGAGAAAAAAAAAGTAGCAATTACTCCAAATTAGCATATTGAGCCCCTCAGCAGGATTGAGTAGTTCTGGCTCAGTGCCATAACAATATTGGTCAATGCTTTCCAGACAGAACTAAACAGTGCTGCAGCCTCAGAGTGCAGGTGAAGTTAAAACAAGATTATCTGCAGCTGTATTTGTAGATACGTTGCTGGCTTTCTACATGGAAAGAACACAAAGTTCTCAAAGCATGTTTTCCCAACTGCAATTGAAACATCAGATAAAAATTAGAATAGCTTACTTTTCTGTTAAGATAATCTATGAAGAACATTAGCATTACCTGCAGGAAACACTTTCTTTAATGTTCCTGACATCTGCCGGGCTGATTCCCTCAATAACAGGAGAGTCCAGATTTGCAGATCCATTGCTGATATGATCACTGCTTTCATACCCTGATTCTGTCCTCTGCATTTGCCAGTTATCACCATGGATTTTTCTCTCTGTAAATCCTTTGCTTTTTTCAGCATTCCCTTTTCCCTCTGAATCCAAAGAACTTCGGCTTCCTGTATCCTGTTTTGTTTCATCTTCGTATATAGTCATTAAACCTTTCTGGACTTGGCTCTCTTTTGGCCAGTGGTTAAAGCTCCGCTCTTTTTCATGCTTAGATTTACTGTTTAGATTTGGTTTATGTTTTGGGCTATGCTGCCTCTTCTCAGCCTCACTGAAAATACTGTCTACATTGAGTGTCTCCCGCATGGGTTTCCAGCCTCTACTTCTGCTTCTGCTGCTGCTGATACTTCCTTTGTCCCTCGAGTCTTGGCTGCTGTCTGTGTCATAGCCAGTGACACCATCGGTCCGGGTCCTGACCATCCCCTTGTCCCCAGCAGGAAGGGCTTCTGTTTTGTTTGATCCTAGCACCTGTACAGAAAGTTTGGCTTGGTGAGCTGCACTGTCATGCTTATATGGTCCTTTTCCCTGGCTGCTGTATATTCGCTGATCAGGATATTGTCTAAGTCCATTTCCAACCGGAGGAGACCCTGACTTGAAATTGGAGCGATCTTCCACAATCAAATCTTACAAAGAAAGAAAGAAAGAAAGAAAGCTCCATTAATGTTTATGTTAATTATTAAGTTCAATATCATCATACTACATATTTTCATTTATCTCCAACTTAAAATCTATAATGTCTTATGAACTTCTTAAAAGGAAAATAAAATAGGACATCTAGTATTGATGCTACAAACCTACTGAACACTGTGGTGCTCCAATTGTATTTTCCAAGCTTACCTCTTTGTCTCCCAGATTCTTTTCTCTGTCCTCTGTCTGCATCTTTGCGTAAGGAGGAGAAGCTTTTCATATCGGCCACTTTCTGCGCGCACTCTCTGGATATGTCCTTTAGCCTGTCCTTTTGATCACTGTAACTTAACTTAGCTGCAAAGAGAGTATTTCACGTGTCAAAATTCATTATGAAAAAGATGATCAAATACAATTACAATTACGTAGCATTAAATTTCAGTATTTCTTAAAAAGGATACAAAATTATATAACCACAGATTCCTAACCAGACATAAGTTATATGTTATAAGCAGGAATAAAGCATAGCTTCTTTACTATTCCTTATAAATATAAAACTCACTTAAATCATAGGACTAAAAATAATGGTGTCTATGGCAATCCTGCAGTGAAAGAGCATTCCTCAAATAGCTAGTGATCACAGAGTCACACCACATGCGCCACAGGACCAAATCAACCTTTTTTAACATATGTTTTAACTGATAATACAATTAGAAGGCATGGTAATTTTTGTGAAATGAACTAAAATCTCAAAAAGTGCTTTGGAACAGGAGTAAGATGTGATAGATTTTTTAAAAAATACAGATAGATAGATAGATAGATAGATAGATAGATAGATGCATAACAGAAAAGTTAATCCTCCATGACAAACCTTACCCAACCATTAGCTGATATTCATAAATGCATAAAACCGAGTGTTGGAATTATTCTTTTAGAAATAATTCTGTTCTGAAGGTTAAGACACATCTAAAAGCTATTCACTGAAATTACTTCAAAATAAGCCATGTATTTAGAGGAAAAACATAAAAGTAAAAAAAAGTACATACCTGGACCTTTACCAGCACTAGCCTGAATATGGTTCCTGCTGAATGCTGTATTATCTGGCTGAAGTTTTTTATTACTCTTTTGATTACCAGGGTCTCCAATTCCATTCTCTTTCACGTGATCTGGTTTTGGAGCAGATTGCTTTTCAAATCCTATCAAAGGAAAATGTATATCCAGAAATGAAAGGCTTCCTAATTTAATTTAATTTCCTCAACATTTAAGTTCCAAATCATTAAAAGATTGTCATATTTTTAATGGTAGACTGCAGTGGGATAACTTCAATTCCTTTGCAGTTCATTATGTTAGTAGTAAGTCAAATCTAGTTTGCTTTATTTATTTATTTGTATGTTAATGTCAAAAAGAGAGGTAGAAACTATAATACCAAAGAATTGACTTCTTACATGCTGATGCCTCTACTATAAAAAAAATAATATAATCTAAGAACTTTTCCACAGCTTCCAGTTTTCCTGAAGTTCTGAATTGGCATTTAGTGCCTGTGCCTGTGTAGATATGCATAAACTTACTCACATACCAATACTTTTATATAAAAGATACAAATGTATTTTCCATTGTTTTACCTAAAATAACTATTTTGTAGTATTTTTAAGTTTTTTTTAAATATACAAGTACAGAAATTACATTTTAACTATTTTACAAAGAATTTTAACAATGACTAAACAATCTACAACAGAATATAATTTCCCTTCTCATTACCCACGTGACTCAAGTATTGTCCTATCAGATACAAACCAGACAACTCTCAGGTTAAATGTACACACTAAACTTTTGAGACATTTTAGAGAATTATTTAAAAAGGACGTTTAAGAGATAAGCAGCTAAGGTGCTATTCCTCCTTTACAACTGACATTTTATTATAAATATAACAGAGAGTGTGTTGTTATTAAAGAAAAAAATTACCCAAGTCATCCCCACTTCCTCCTCCTGCTTTGTATTGAGAACAGTGAATAATCTGCTTTGGAGCATCTTCTGGAGACACAGCCGTGCCATCTGGGTTAGCATAAAATAGCAACAACGGCTGAAAGTGACATCGAATGCACTTGGAGACCACATCCTTCCATTTTGTTCCAAGCTAAGAAAAAAAAAAATTCTATTTGCATCAAAGTCATTGAACTCAATTAAGGAAAAAAAAAAATCAATATCTACAGCTACTGAATGTCTAATTCAAAAAATTACATTGAAATTTAACACTCTAGCTTTCACATTTATGTAACTTGTAGCAAGCACCAGCATTTACACAAGTTAGCAATTAGAACCCCAAAACTATGAATCTAGTCATTGATGATTTTTTTTTTCTTATTTTTCCTAAAAAGGAATTCAAAAATAGACAGGAGCTGTACAAACATTTTCACATATCCAAAACTGGAGAACAGACTGTAAAGAGGTGCGATCAGTTCTAAAACTGATTTGTAAAAACTGATTAATGACCCTGTGAATGCAGGGGGTTGGACTAGATGATCTCTAAAGTCCTTTTCAGCCCTAAGGATTCTATGATAACAAAGACTTATAAAAAAACTGAAATTTATTGATTCAAGTCCAGTGTCAGAAGAATCTATTCTAGGAAAGTACCAATTTGGTGGCAGTAAAATTTACCTCTTTTACATTAGCATCATCAAACAGCACCCACTTGCAACTCTTGGTGTGGAAGGCAAAGGCACAGTAATGTCGGCTTGTGTAGCAAATCATTCCCACAAGAAAAAGTTCACTGTTTTTGGCATTTTCATCTGTAACCCTATAAAACAGCTGTGAAAAAATGATTATGTAATTTTATGTAATACATGTCCAGTCCACTGACTGGAATTTCACCAAGGCTGTATTAAACATCCTCTTGCATTATATAATTTTTAATTATTTAAGTAACGATTTTTACACTTATTGGGTCTGTTAAAATATTTATATTCAAACAATTAATAGGTCAAATCCATATTTCTCAAAAGAAATTCTGCAAATTTCAAATTGAACAACAAATCAATCAGAAATTTACCTACATTCATCTTTGTAGTTAGGTCTTAGACCAGCGCTATTTTTTTTCTCTCACAAAAACTACATCAGGAATTACACTATGAAGGCTATCAGAAGCAGAAAATCTTTGAAGTTAAGTAATAATAATAAATATAAATAAGAAATTTAATTAAATTCTAGAATAAGCAGTTCTTTTAGTTTAGATACCCCAGGAAGATAAAGTTGCGTTGCCAGATTCCGCATAACCTCTTCTGTCAGGTCAGAGTGTTCTGAATCCCAGACTAAACCAATTGTGACAATCTCAGGGCAATTCATAAGTACACGGCGAATTTTTATTTTTTGACCACAATTACTCTAGAAGAAAGAAAAAAAAAAGTAGAGAGTGAAAAACAGGATGTAAAAAAATCTGGAAAATCAAAGTGGAGTATGAAAAAAAACACAATAATAAAATAACTTCATAACTTCTTACAGTTCTGAAATATGTTAACTGCTGACAATATGAAGATAATATTCCTCATCACTTTTTTTTTTAAATAAATGTCAGAAAATCACCTTTGAAGATGACAACTAAGCTCCCATGTCTGATTATTATTTCTGTACTTTCTTGTGGACTTTGTGGACTTGAAATGGAACTGATAAAGGAAGACGAAGCATAACAGCTACTTGAAAGAAACTGGGATTTTTTTTGTGAATATAAGTACAATATTAATGCAATGAAAGATTTGTAAAGTTGTCTCTCCTTCACGGTTTATGAACGAAAGCAGTTTCACTCAGACACTACACTCATTTAGATTAAACCAAGACAACTAGCTATACGTTTGAGAGGGCATGAAGAATAAAGCAAGGACCTAACACCCTGATTTTCTAACAGTTCCCACGCATTTACAATACAGACTTTATCCCTATTGGGAGCAAGAGAATAGGCATGTAAGGGTTTTCTTACCCTAAGCTTGACTGCATTGAAGTATTCACAGGCAATCCTTTTAGGGGAATAATTTAAGTCTGATTTATTATCTTGAAAGAGTCTTACTTCCATCTTAACCAAAGCAATGCAAAATCTTTCATTGTTGTTTACTTACAGGACACTTTCTGTAGTCATCAGAAGTATTTGCTGCTTGCAGCAGTTCCGCAAACATTTCTGGCTTGAGACGTTCATGCCTTTCCATCATTCTATCTACTTCATTACTAAAATAATAATAATAAAAAAAAGTAAGTTCATTCCACCATAGATCATCCTTCAGAACAAACAGATTTCAGTTAACTCTCAACTATATCTTATGATTAAAAGATTCAGAAACAATATAAAACAGCAGAAATGCATGTTCTTTTGGTCAAACTCTTATGTGCTTTTGAAATCAAAATGTTACCTTTGCACAGAATTTCAATTTCTGCTTGTTTTAAAGTGTCTTAAAGTGATTCATTTTAACACTTGCAGCATTTGCTGGCCTATTTTGACTTCCCTATTACTGGGAAGGTATGCAAACAAAAATGAAGTAGAAGGGAGATTAAAAGGGCTAATTACCATAGGGCTGTGGTAGAAATGTAACGCACAAACTCCGTAAAAGGCAACGGGTCTGACGATGCTCCGCAACTGCGACACACACACTGTGGAAAGAAAAGTCTGTTAGTTTTTATTTACTCATGACAGTGAAAATAATTTATCTATTAAAGCAATGAAATGACAGCCTGACCTGTTCATAAAGTGTCATAGCAAACTTCTGATGAGCAATACAGGACTTTGAAGTGCACATATCTGTTTCACTGTTTGGCACTAAGTGAAAATGAATCCTCTCAAGAATATTTTCCTAAATAGAAATAACAACATAAAGATAAAGATAAAGACAAATTTCACAATCAGTGCTACAGCCTGATACTGCAGCAACTGCACAACTGCTTACTTCAGCTTCAAGTGGCCACTTACAAGCTAAAGTCATATTTAATTCTGTCCCTGTTCACAATGAAGTGTGAATTCTTTGCCCCTAAAGGTTTCCAAACATTAGCAAAACGGCACTAAACCAAGTTATCCAGGTTTTCTTTACAAGTTTGTTCTCCTTCAAAGAAAGTTAGTTTTCAAAGAAAAATGAAATAGAGTTGTTATAGTAAGACAGGATATTTATCATATTGCACACAGTTCCTGAAAATTATTTGGATCAAATCCTTAGAGTTAGGTTATCTGCAGCAGGATCAGTACAGCTGACAGAGGACTGGAAAAAGTTCAGAAACAGACATACTTACTCCCACCCCAAGTCTCTATTCAAACTTTTTTTTTTTCCCCTAAATAGTACTATGATCGTCATCAGTCTCACTACCTTAATCAGTATAGCTCATTTTTCTCTTTTATCAAAAATGTCAGATGTAGTTGGACAAAGTGGCCAGCCCAGGTAGGTAATTTAAGAAGCCCTTTTCTTCAGAGGTCCTGGTATATAGCCTGGTAAGATGGAGCACTGACCAGCGATGCTCTTTGGTAACTGCAGAAAATGGAATTCCTACTGCAGGCTGACTGGAGAGTGAAGAAGAGTGACTAACCACAACAAAACATCTTTCAGTACATGAGGAGAGGGCCCTTAAAGTGGCATACTGAATACCCAAACTTATACAGCAGTCAGTACAAAGCCAACGTGGTTGCAAGGAGCTTCACTCACAAAGCACTCTGCTGCATCATCCATGAATCCCAGCTGGAAGCGCTGTTCATCCTTGAAACTTTCTGCCAGAGCATGTCTCATGTTATCGGATGGCAAGGCTTTCTCTCGGCTGTGCTGAAATTGTGAAAAAATCGCCTAGGAAGAAATAGGGTTACTTAGTTGCATTAGACACCAATGTTGTGGTCAAATACCTCAGTCATTATGTAGCCATCCTAACAGCAAACACATAGAACTTGTAGAAATATGTCAGTTTCTCCCAAAGTCTCTGCAGTCCTTGTCACTTGCTACATTATTAAAATGTTACTGAACTGAAGTAACTGAATGTTACTGAATCCAATAGGAAAAACCATAGAAGGACAGAAACATGCAAACGATTGATTTAAGCTCACAGAAGTGATACGAGTTTGTAATTATGTAGCTTTTAAAATGTAGCCAGTGGAACGGCCACTTGTGCATAAATGTTTCTCTTTACAGATAGTACCTGCTGCATAGGGCATGTTAAGCTAAACTAAACTGAGAGATATTGTATCTATCATTCATTAAATAACACAACACTTACAGTAACGTTGAAATAGAGTGTTACCCTTCCTGGAATGATGGATATATATATATTATGCAAATAAGAACCTATAAATTACACAGAATGCTGAAAATGTCATTATATCAGCTATTCTCTGTATCAGTACATGCAGGAAGACAAGAGAGCAAGTCAGTATTTGCAGCATTTGGTTTTTCCTTCTTTCTTTAGAACAGACTACTACCACTCTTCCTTTTGACACAGAATCATGTTCACAAGAGACAATATTTAGTAAGTAGGAATAGTCAGTTTTAATAGACCTCAAACAGTTAAAAGCAATTCAATGGATGAAAGCTTGAAGAGGTTAAAGAATGTGTTCCAACACCAAGTATTTCCTGAAGTCACAAATGCTAGAAAAAAAAAAAAAGAAATAAAGACAAAAACAACAAATCCAGAGAAATCACGTGAAATATAAATGAGGATATTCTTTACATAGGCCTAGAGTAACAAATTCTTTCATACAGAGGAAACAAAGAAACAAAAGGTATTCCGAGTTTCAGTGCTAACAGAAGATAATGTTTCACCACGATGCCTGCCACTATAAGTGACTTGTCAAATATTTGAACTTTTTTCTCATGCCTGGACTATTGATAAAAGGCAAAGCAAATATCTCCATACAAACATGAAAAAAACAAGTTTTTAACAGATTTAATACTACAAGTGAACTCTGCTTTGAAATACTGAACAGGTCTTATTCTGGCTGCTAGCTGTCTTTTTATTTATTCTACATGCAACAAAGTATTACATGTTCAGCTAAAAAAAGTACAGATAAGCAGAGTTATGCAGCTATGCACACTCATTTTAGCAATCTGCACCTCTAAAAGTCCTGCTCTAGTGATATTCAGAGAATAGAGTACTTAACTCACACAGAGGAGGAAAAAAAAAGTCTAGGGAAAAAAAGAGATAATGCATTGATCAAAAGTCAAACAAAACGTATTGAATGTGATTTCAGTTTATAGTAGAGGCAGAATAAAAAATTTAAAAAAAATCCAGGACACTTACACAGTAAAAGAAGCCAAATACTCTGGGAAAATTAAAAAAATAATAATACAACAGAAAATGGCCTCCTCCTTTATTGGTAAGCAAAATCAAGAGGTTAATACAGTCCAATAGGACCCTCAAATTACTGAAATGCACCCTTGTTTGGAATGTTCACTGCAGGAAAACCAAAATATCTCTAGCTCTGAACACAGAGCCACCAGAATCCCTGAATTGGTATCTAATAAGCCAAGAAAGCAAAACTAGTAGTACACATAACAGCTAAGGGCAGATAATCAAAGCAAGTTACCTGCTCTGCTTCTGTTTGGATGTATAGACTGCCAGCCAGGCAGTTATAACATTTGCAACCACACTGTTAACTCAGGAGATAGGTTATTTCTAGCCAACTATGTGGCAGGCAGCAATACATTTGCAAGAGCACTGACAAGCAGCAGTAGAACAGAACGAGTTGACAGTCGGGCAATCCAAAACACCAGCAGGACATTCAGACACACTGCACAAGAAGATGCATCACAGGAAGAGTGCATCCCTCAAGAATAAATATTTGAAAGAATAAAGAAAATTACAGCCATTACAGTAGCCCTTGAAGCAACTAAAGCTCATGTGCTGCTTTAGGAGATGGCTTGAAATGATGCACTCTGACTTTGTAATTTTGTAGTAGATATTCAATAAGTATAGGAAAGAGGACAGGGTGTTAGAGCACGACACGCTTAGCCTGGAGGATTTAAATAAATACTAAAAAAGGAGGCAAGGGGAATATTCTCAGAACTGCCAGAATATGAGTTCTAATTTGCCTTTGACATCAACCCTTTCTTTTGCCCTCTCTCTTCTCCTCATACACTATCAACACCCTTTGTAGAAAGTACTTTCATATCTGTGAGCATAATTATTATACACATATGTAGACTACTCACACTCTGAAAAAATAAGTAATTTTCACTGCAAATGGGTCTTGAATCAAAATGTTCACTTAGTAGAAAGTTTTGTGAAAATTTTAAAACTGAAAACGGTGAAACTCTGCAAATAGTGAAAAATTATTTTTTCTTCATTTTGTAGGATGTATAAAGGAACAAATACATGAAGACGTATCTGAAAATTATATTTACCTTTAAAGCACAAAATATGCAAGCATCTCCCTGACATACGTGTCCAGTTAAGCCTCTTAAACTCCGCCGAAATATGTCAAGTTGCCACAACACCTATAAAAATAAAGTTACACAAAACGATAAAGACTGTGTTTGGAAGGGCTTCAAGTTTAACACTGCAGCATACAGTAAATTTTTTAAATTTTTACATAAAATGGACAACATGAACGCCACGATTACTACAAGAATGACAGTCCTTTTGATATTGATCTGGCAAACTGTGGAGGCAGAAGTGGAAAGTGTGCATTTACCACTCAAATGTGAATCGCATTCTTAATTTTATTCTCAAAATAATGGGTTTTGGGTAGAAAAAAGTTGAAATACTCTCAATGAAGCAATTAGCAAAGTAAATAACGTGCAAAGGTTTTAATAGTCTTATGAAGTAAAAGAAGGAATTAGACAGAAAGAACAATCCCCCCCAAATCAGTTTTCAAAAGGCACAGTGAGACAACAGCTGTTAAATCCAGAAAAATAAAAACCCTACTATAAATATAAATGCTAAAATGAATTAGGATACATTAGAAAATGAATGTCAGAACCTCAGTTCTGAAGGTTAGACAGAAGAACACAGAAAAGAAAGGAACACAAGGAGAAATTGTGACTGTCCTTTTACAAGGAGGAAGCCTATTAGCCATCATTTGCTAAAAATCATTAGGTTGCAAAGGAGTAGGATTGTCCAGAACTATAACTAAAAATGACTTACAGTTTAATTTTAGGGCACCCTAAGGGAAAACAGTAAAACCAAAACAGAATATAGGTCATGCTGTTCCCATTCAATGTAAACCAGCAAATTCACTCTACAGAATCTACTGTTCGTTTTTGCTTTAAACATGGTATATATATACACCATAGTTACACACCATGGTGTGTATGTGTATATATATATATATTTAAATCTATGCCATTTCTATGGCTTACACTTTTACAGAGTCAATGTATCTATTAAGCCTTCTGCTTATTTGGCAAATAATTCTGTACAATTCTCCATCGTAGTCTAAGGAACATTATGAAACTCATGAAACCATATACTGTTTTGCATATCCTAGAAATCTTAAAATATTTCAAAGTTTACCCTCTGAGATTAAAAAGCCATACTATAAATTCAGTTGCAGCGGATATTCTGACCCACAAACAAACTGGAAAGATTAACATTTCTTTGTCACAGAAATGCTTAGATTCCCTGTCAAAAGGAAAGCTACATTGTAAAAGCTCATTTTTTTTTGTGCTACCATTAAAATATATTTTGTAGAACTAAAGAGGCAATATTTTCTCATTTACAATTATGTATCTGTGTAAGCAGATATATGGTCAAGAAGTTATTCTGTGATAAACATGCATTTAAACAGTAAAAAGAATCCTAACTCATATTATTTTTGGTATCAAGTGTATTTCATATTCTAACCATTTTATTAACTTTCCTAAGATTGCAATACAGGCTTTCAGCTACATCTGCATCTTCTGATACACCCCAAAAACAGAGATTTGTATGCTAATTCTAAATAAATAACATATGCTATTCAGTATAAGTAGCCACCTCACTACTTAGGGCACTAGCTGCCCCAATTTAAGAAGTATTTTATAAACTTAGCAAAGTAATAAGAATATTTACTCTATTTGAGAAAAATAACAGCTTTAAAATGCAGTAAATTTTAAAGTCTTAAGACTTTAAGCAAGCTTTCAAATATGAGTCTTCTTGCTATTGTTGATTCATACACATAAAACAAAATGTTTATTTTTCTTTAAAACATCACCTTTTGCATAACTATAAATATTTATTACCCACAATCAATTTTTGTAATCAAATGCCAAACCAAAATTACTTCCACACAGTTTGCCTGTTTCTATAATCACCATCAGGATGTTCAGGAAAGTCCTGTGCAGCAAAGCATGCTATGCTGCCTTATTTAGCATCAATGAACAGTTTAATGAATGTAGAATCAAATTCAAACCATTGAAAATCATGCTGTATTTTTCATGATTCATGTAGAATTCACATACTGTAATAAAAACGGTTAAAAATCAGCATTCAGTGAGAACTTTTCTTACTATGACCATTTAAGCTGCTACAGAACTAGAGTTGCTTTAATAACTGGAACACAGAAGTATACTCTTACCTGAACAGCACTATTAAGGAAGCAGCTGTTTTGTCCTGGTTCATTTAATAAGCCTTTTGTGGGGGCCAGGGACAATATGCTACCAGGCTGATAAACTTTTCCTAGGTTACCCCCAGGTTTTCTTAAGAATTTCACCCATGCCATTATTTTTTAGAATTTATAATTGCACTATTTACACATAAATATTTAAGGATATGATGGGTGCCAGGCAAAGAGCAGCTCTGAACTCTTGGCATTCCATTCAGCTCTTGTCACAGTGGCTGTTTCAGGGCATTAAGTCAATATTCCACGTGCAGCTGATGGCCACCTATCACAAACAGCTTGTCAGTTAAAATAAAGCCACACAAAGTTTATAACTCTGGGAGTAAAAGAGGTGTGTGGGGGAAGAAAATATGGAGTCCAGTTAATTTTAAAATATAAGAGCTAAAGTTATTAGAAAAAAAAAAGTTCTTTTCAGAAAAGGTCTGTAATAACTGTCTTCTTCCACAGATATCAGTATATTATTACTGTAACTCATGGGTTGTATTATGTCATGAGTTTAGATGTAGCACAAAAATAGAAAATTCCTGAGGGGCATTATACTCCTGCTCTCTCATCTCCTTCTGTCTTCTTTTTCCTTTTAACTATGGCCCATGAAATATATTCCAGTTTAGAAAACTCCATGTTTCATTTCATCCTTTTCCAATGAATCTGCAATAATAAAAACAAAGACAAAAAAAAATTGTATTATCCAAATTTTAAAAATTTTCTAAATCAGAAAACGTAGTCACACACACACACACACACACACACACACACACAAAGGCTAATGCACTAAGCAAGAAGAGGAGAAGTAACAATTATTACTTAAAAAAAATTCTATCTACAATCAATTGTAATTATATTCTAACTTGTTATACATCTGTATAAGTTCACAAATGACTTTAAAGTAATTTTAAATATGCAACAGCTTGGAAAAAGACCACATAACACAGAAGTATTATTTTAACTTCCAATTCCAACAATGACAGTCGGCTCTCTAATTGTGTAATGTACAATTTAAGGCTGACTTCTCACCCAGAATTCCATCACAGGCACCCAGAGAGCCCATACTGTAATCTCCAAGCAATGGATTATCCATTTGGGCATTCTCTTACCATTCGTATAAACGTTTAAAGTGCTTACTTAAACATTTAAAGTAAGACACACATTTAAAGCACAAAACCGAACGAACTTGAATAAACCAAAGTAATAAAGGTTGAGTATCTGAGAGGTGGAAAAGAAAAAGTGGGCCTTATCTTAGAGCCAAGATATTGCTTGCAAACTCAGGAGTACACAAGATCCTAAAGACATGAAATATACTTCAAAATTTTGCAGTCTCTTCCCTGTAATTTCTTCTGCTGCACCTGCCTTTTCAGATAGGCCTCCAGCATTAAAAAAAAGTAGTTGCACCCCTAACTCATCCCCTTTAACCAAAAGCAACATTGACACTTACTTGAATTAGCAAAATCAAAAACCCAAAGTCCCTCTTGCCCACTGCATAATGAGATGATTTTCTGTTTGTTTACTGATGTTACTGTTTCTCACCCGTAACTGATTTGATCTAATCATACTAGAAACAGTGCGATTTGTGACAGCACCAAGCAAAGCATCTCAAATCTGACTGAACGCCGACCTTGACAATCTCAATAAGAGAACATTCATTAATAGAATATAGAATGAAGCATCAGAGTCAATTGAATTATTTTATCAAGGCCTCCAAACCTGAATTCATCACTTAATACACTGCTACACCTCTCATCTCCCCAAACTGCTCACTGATACTTCTCCTGCCTACTCTCTACTGTCTGGATCTCAATGGTAGAACTGCTCAGCCTACAGCAGCCAAAAGAGGCAAAGGGAATAGATGGAATGTAAGGTAAATTGTATAACAATAAAAGCAGAAGTTAGTGCAAAACAGCTCTGGTCTCTAAACCTGATCTGGGAGTAGCTCATGTATACTCAGTTATAAATGCACAAACGAAGGGTCTGAGATTGGTTATAGCAGTTCATCTAAAGGAAATTAAAGACACAGAAGAATACTAAGATTCATTTGCAGCCAAACCAAGTTAAACATTTGCTCCATAAGTAAGTTTAGCTAAAGATAACAATAAACACAGAATTAGGTTAAGTTTGGCAAACACTTTTTTTTAAAGCAAAAGAGATATATTCCTAAGGCACACCTGTTAAACAGACCACTAAGATCAATAGACCAAAAAAAATATTTTTGAATATTTCTCTTTTTCTGAACATGAAATACAGCTTCGGAACTTGCTAATATTTAGTGAAAAACGTAAAAAAAAAAAAAAAAAAAAAGTCACTATCACTCTTTGTGTTTCCTTCTCTTTATACTTTCAAGCAGTTTCTCCATGTTTCTGAACAACAGACTTAGGCACAGGTACAGAGGGGGAGAGGAAATGAATCTCCCAAGTTAACCAAAACTTTGCACCTGACTGACTCTGTAGTCACTTTGAATATCCCCACCAGTCACAAACCACGCACATGTTTTGCAGCTGATTTTTATCCCCTATCCCCAAAATAGTGGGACTCTCAACCCAAAGAATACAAAGTTGCTGAAAAATACTGTTTCTTTAGATCTACATAGCTCTCTGTCCAACATGGCCAATCCATCCTAGTCTGTAACAGCACATTTTTTATTGCCCTTTCTCCATTAATACTCTGTATCAAAGACCATGCTAGTTAGTTTCTTATTCACTATTAAGATGTGTATTGTCGAAGACTCTTCCAGCAGTCGTAGTGAGCAACATGGCCAACATCTGTTGTCACAGTTTATCTGAAGAGAGGAAAAATTCTAAGTGTTCTGTTTGAAGTTTGAATCATACAAGCATATCTGTTAAAAAAAAAAAAGAGGGAAAATGGCAGTATAAAAGAAAACTACTTGAGACTTAGAAGAGAAGCTGGCAAGGACACGTGCTTTTCAGTCACGGGGTCATTGCTGCATCCGTAGGGTGTGCAGCGAGCACGGCCTCTGTGCGGAGGAGCCCTCTCTGCTCTTTCCTGCCCCAGGGCAGGGGTGCCTCTCATCCTGCGGACCCCCATGGGGTTTGGCTAAAGTTTCTATGTCTGGCACCCAAACCACCAGCTGCTTAATCTGAATTCAGTAGTCTGCAGGACTATAATTGGGAGGAGCTGACAACTTTTACATCTCTGTCGCAAGGCAGTGTTGCTGAGAGCAGTGCGGTGTTCATTAGCCCTGGGGTTTGCCAGCTCTTTTCAAAACCCATCTTGACAGAGGTGCAAGTGACTCAGGATCACAACTCACATGAATGACACAGAGTCTTGAGGAAGGACAATCTTCGATCCATTCCATGAGCATTGCTGACTGGTTACGTTAGATTTTCAGCACCTGGGCATTAAAAGATCCCTGCCATACAGACCAAAAGGATTTAACTGCTGCTCTCAACCAAAGTCTCTAAGCAAGAACTATGAGCTTTCGAACCAGTTTACATTTATCCCAAGTTCTACCTTGCTTACCTTCCATAAGTGTTCTTCAGTCATCACAGATCTCATCAAGTACCAGGCTAGCCATAGTGGTGCAGCCATACAGGACAAAACATCCTCCTGTCCCAAATTTCTGACACTCGCTTTTATGTCATCCAGACCAATGAATGCTTCAATCTATACAGATCTAAGTTATCACCTGTTTAGTGGGAAGACCCTGGCATGGAGGTAACTACAGCCTGGACAATTGTTTTTGCAAAGGAAGCAGTATTAGTAACTTAACAATCGGTATGCTTGCAATTTCAGCTCAAGTATTACTCACATGCACACTCTGGCATCTTTTGCACAAATTTAGCTAAGCTGATGAGAAAGGCAAGTAATTATGTGAATACTGGAACTAGCAATGCCCAATTCCCAATAGATTTGGGAGTTCTCTTAGCTGAGTTCTCTTCCTAGCCGAGCTGTGCAGCAACTCTGCTCCTTCTGACAAGGTCAGTCTCTTCCATCCAGCCGCCTATTTTCATGTAATTTGCGAGCACATAATCATCTTTAAGATTTTTATTCCTTCTGTCGAATTGGGTGGAAACCTGCCAACGGGTTCAGAAGTAGTTGACTCTGTACAGCTGAAATTTTGCTGAAGGATCATTATTTGCTTCCTGTCGGTCTCGCTCGCTCTCTCTGTCCAAGGAAGCTCCCTGTGCTGTGCAGGTGAGCAAAGGCAACCTTGGTGGCGCCCCATGCTAACCTTGCTTTTAAGCAACAGTTTTTGGCTCCTGGTGGCACCTCAGACCTCTGTTACTGAGCTTGGCAGCCAATGCAGTGGTCTGACAACTCAGGTAAAGCAATTTCTAAACTGACGTATAGCTTTAGGGCTTAACTTAGGTATTTAAATATAAGACAATGAAGAATAGGAAGTGCATATATTTATATATCGGAAGGGTGACTAAACGCACTGAAAGGTAATAAGCTTATGGTGAGCAACCACTAGAGTTTTCTGCAATGAACCAGCATTGTTAGGGTTGTAGTCAATTTTTCCTCCTCACCAGAAAATCATAAAAAAAACCCAACATTTACAACTGTAAGAATTAAGGTACTTCCTGCAGCACTTTAGATATCTTTTAAATTACCAGATTTTTTCAACAGAACAAAAAATATTTGTTTGTATCACAACTACACTGGGGGACACAACATGTTTTGCCCTGCAGTTGAAGAATCAATGATGCTGCTTCTTAAAAATGTAGATTACTGAAATTTGAAGTCAGTAAATGCTTGCTTCCATCAAAAATAGACTGGCTCATAACTGTTTGGTCACTGTACAAATCCCATTCTCTTTTATTGTTGCATGGAACTGTATATGTCAACAGATCTCATTTGCTGTGAGATACAGTTAGTGTTTTCAGTAGAGGCACTAAAATGTCAGCCTTACTTTGTCTTTGAGAATACTATTCACTTCAAAAGCTCATGAAGAAATTTGTTTATAACAACAGCCAGAGCAAATAATCACCTTACCCATGCTTACCCGTACCAAGCGCGCACTTCTAGCGCATGCAACTTGCAACAAGAACAGCACTACAGGAGCAAGGAAATCACATTTCCCACAGCAACCGTGTGCCCTGCTCTTGTGAGCCCCACCGTGCCGAGGCAGCGCTCGGTGACACTGCTCCGACGCGCTCCCACTGCCTTGCCTCACTCACTGACATGTTCCCAATGGGCAAAAAGCAGAATCCAGTGGCCACTTCTTTAAAGAATTCTTCACATCACTGTGGATTTTAAAAACAATCTTTTGCTGTTTTAAGCATCCCTGCTGTCTCTTCTCCAGCCCTAATCCATTTAGCTGTCCCTCATAAGCCAAACCACGACAAGTCATACTACTTGGTAACTTTCCAATATCCTTCAAACTGGAGGAGTAGACGTTACCCCAGGTGGCAGCTTCTGTACAAGTATGCGTTCTCACCTTTAAGTTATTCAAAAGTTTAATTCTCCCTGTTTACTTCAAAAGCCAAACAACAACTTCAGAGTTCGGTATCTAATCCCTGGAGTGTTAAAACTGGGAGTCGACTTTTGGAAGAGCCACAATGGGAACTCTGAGCAAAGATTTTAAAGAGCACAAATTCCCAGCCAATGACATGGGCCAACATTCATGGTGAGTCATTGTGCAGAGAAAGGCTTTGACTAATAACTTCTGCTGTGGAGGGGAGACACAGGCAGCAGCAAAGGGAAGTCAGCCACACGTCTCAGCTACAAAAAGTTTGGAATCCCAATGCCCCAAAGCAGCAGGTAACCTTCGAATTTGCCATACCACTGTTTCTTTCTGCTGAATTCAAATATCACTATACAGTTAGTATAAGAGCTGACAAGAAGATCTCAAAACAATCTAAATGCGATGAACTCTCGAGAGTGCTGTTGCTGACCTTCCTCCTCCCTGGCGGCTCACAAGTACCTAAGTACCATCAGGAATATTATTAAACAAAATCACAGGCAAAACCATGCATCACATCCTATTCCTTCATGAACTTTTTTTTTGGTGCAAAGACTACTCTATATTTTCTGTCATCTCAAAAAAGACATACTATATATTTACTGTGATAATTTACACACTTGCCTTTTTATCCCAGATGAACTTCCCATCCAGACTGTAACCTTAACCTTTCAGATTTCTCTACAGATGCTCAAACATTAGCAAAAGCATAAAGTTTTTTTCCTTCCCAGCAAATGTTTTGATTTAAGTTACCACGGAGAAGATAGATATCTGAGTGAAAAGGAACAGTAGTATGAGCATCATCTCTTACTCCACCCAGGTTTTATGGGCCTGCTGGAAAAGGAGCTGTCTACATCTTTAAACATCATCTATTTCTTCATGCACAGCATATCTGCACAAATCTGCACAGACCTGCAAGCTTCCTTCACACATCTAGAAACTCTGATCCAGACCTTCATCACATTACATCCTCAATACATCACAATTTATCCCTAGCCCAACAAGCTCCAACTTTTTTCCATTTAAACCAAAGTAACGATTTATGATTTTATTTAAAAAAAAGCCTCTGATGGCTTTATTTCCTATCACAATTTCTCTTACTGGGCCAAAGGCCATTAATTGAGAAAAAAATGACCAAGGCCATTGCTACAGAGCCCTTGGAAAGCCACATAACTGGGCCATGTGACAGTGCCAATACCCTGACGTTTCACGGGCCTCTTACCCAAACAGATCTGCCCCTAGTACATCATGCACACTCTAGGACTGAAAAAGTTTCTACACTATCAGGTTTTGGCAGGGAAATTAAGAACATATTTTAGATGTTTTTGCTGTCAGCATCCCACTGGTCTAGGATAATAACTGTTTGGACAAGTAATTTGATAGTAAAACACAACAAGTACAGCTTATGTTGCAACAACTTGTCAGGGGGAAAAAGCATCATTTGTTAGCTAACTAGGCTAATTCACACGCAGATTATAACATGACCACTCAGAATTTTAATTCTTAAAAAAAGGTCAGAGTAAAATAACGATATGAGTCAAAGCAATTTGAACGTGTGTTCAGAGGAGGGGGAAGGAGAGACCACATCATTAACTAGGTAAAATGCCACTCACATGATTAGTTCTTTTGCACTTAAAAATAATCCGAGTAACGTCAGTGTTGAGCAAAAGGGGACTTTTTGTGTGCGCAAAACAGAGCATTAAGATATGCAAAAAGAACAGCTTGTTTCGGGAAAGGGGGAAAACGCCTTGCAGAGAGAGCAAGACCTATTTCTTTCGCAAACACCGTTTTAAAGTGTCTGCGGTGCAAGGTCCAAGCAGGGGCCGGGCCCGGGCGCCGCTCGCCGCCCCGCGGAGCGCCCGGCGGCTCCGCGTCCCTACCTGCCCGCGTCGGCATTTCCTGCCCGGCGCCTCGGGAAGCAGCCGCCGCTGCGCGTTAAGCATTAACCGCGCGCTCCCGCCGCTCGCGCGGCCCCGGCCCCCGGCAGCAGCTCCCGCGGCGGCGGCGGTTGCGCCCCAACGGCCGGGCGCGCTCGCCGCCACCTCCCCGCGGCGGCGGTTACGGCGCGCGGGACGGCAGCCTTTGCTCTCCCCCGCCGCCACCAACGGCCGCGGCAGCAGCAGGTGATCGGCGGCTGCTGCCCTCCGGCCCCCCCTCGCACCGGCGCCTTGCGCCGTCCCGGAGGGGCAAAGCCACCCCCGTCCCCTCCCGTCTCCTCCCGTCTCACCTCGCCCCGCGCCGTCCCGTCCCGTTCCGTCCCGTTCCGATCGGCTCCCGCGCGCAGCTCCGCTCCCGGCCCCTCCCGGCGGCGACTCCGACTCCGCTCCCGGCCCCGCCCTCACAACAACTTTTGCCGCTCCCTCCTCCCTCCCCTCGCCCCGTCTCGCGCTGCGGGCCGCGCGCGCGCCTGTGCGCGTGCGCGCGCTGGGCACGAGGGAGGAGCGAGGGCCGCCTCGTGCGCGCGCTCCTCTCCCCCCCCCCCCACCCCGGCCCTACATTGCGCCTGCGCACGGGGTGGGGGGGGCACAAGCGGGGTGAGATGGCGCCGTGAACGCGCCTCGAGCTCCGGCTCTGCCTGTGGAGGGGCGGGGCGCGGAGCCACGAGAAGGGCTGGGCCAATCATGGCGCCGCCGCCCACGCAGCCCGGCCGGTAGGTGGTGGCGGCGGGCGGCGCGGCGGCGCGCATGCGCGGTGCTGTTTGCGCCACGCTGCTGCTCTGCGCGCGCTTGCGCCTCGCCCGCGCGCACGAGGCGGGGGACGGTGGCGCGCGCTCCGGAGTAACCGTTGAGGGTGGGGCCAACGGTCTGCGCACGAGGGACCGTTAGTGCGCGGCCGTTGCGAGCCAGCCAGGACAGGGGAAGCCGCGTCTGCTGCCCCGTCACCTGCCCCTTAGCTCTGATTTTCAGCGCCTCGCCTAGAGCTTGGGGACAGTGTTGTCCTGAGCGCCTGCACCCCAGGCAGCGGTTCGGAAGCAGATCATAAAGTTGTCCGGTTATAGCCCAGGAGACCTCTGTGCTGGGGCTCTTCCAAGGCCCTGCGTTTTTGAGTTAATAACTTGTTAAAAGGAGCAGGGCAGTAGTTTTTCCAGCAATTGTTCTCCAGTGCTTGCTTCAGGATATCTGTAAGAGCACGTTGGCTCTGCTTGAGGTGCCCGTGGAATAACAAAGGCACGCAGGTGCTGTTGGAATGAGGGCAGCTTTCTATGCTAAATGCCAAGTAAGTGTATGTGTATTTGGAAAAGGCTTTGCATTTGAGTGCCCTGTTACACAGAAATACCATGTTTTGTGCAAGCTACTTTAGGGTTGTTATTCTGTAGTCTTGTTCTGTACAACTTTTATCTGTCCTATTTTATAGACAGAAGTATTTCCTTTTGTTATTTCCTAAAGGAATTTTATTAATGCATTCTCATTTTTCTACTTTCTCACGTACCTTTGATATTTCCTTTTCTTTATAATCATTTTCTTGGATAAGCTTGTAGATTTCATTAACAGATTATAGTTCTACATTAGTAATGATTTACCGCACCCAACATGAGCATTAGTTAACAGTGCTTAGTGTATATATCTGAGCACAACTTTTTTTTAATAGTCATTTTTGTAGTGGAGAGGTGTTTATGCATCTGAAAACTATTTTGTTTACCAATATCATCTTGTACAAGAGTAAAATACTCATTTCCGTTAACCTTCACTTCCTTTATCTTTTTTAGACCATCAAGATAGCACTAAAATTTCATTCTAGAAAGTACTGCACAGAGAACAAGGTGCTACAGCAAGTAAGTTCATTGTTTATTTTACCTGCTTTCATTAAAAAAAAAAATCACTGTGATGAGGTTAACTTCTTTCTGGTAATATTTTTTTTCCGTTATATTGCTTAGAAGACCACAAATAGCAAAGTCTATTTTCTCTATTTTACAGTTCAACACTTTAAATACTAGGTAGCAAAAAGCATCTGAATCTTGAATCGGGATTCTGGCCTTGTTCTGATAACGACGTCAATATGATATTTTTGCTTACATTTTGCATATACTCTGCTTTCTTATTTGCCTTTGCCCTTTCTTCATTACAGAGTTGTTTTTGCTACTAATCTTTTAGAAGCCCCTTATGACTTTCATCTATTTATTTATTTATTTATTTATGGACTTTAGAGGAAATGTAGTCTGTGGGCTTTAGTTAAAGCATATTTTAAGATTCTCTACCAAAGAGGCTTCCACACAGTTCCACACAGTTTGTACAGAGATTGACACAGGTGTGGCACAGGAAGTCTTAAATGAGCTAAAAGAAGGATTTTAAAATTAGAATAAGTGGTGCAAGCTCAAAACAATGCTACGAGGGTAAATGATTTCCTGTGGTAGTTATTGTCAGGACAGGGTTGGTGCTTTGTGTGATTACTGAGATGCGGCAGACTGCTTATGTCCTTTTAGAACTAGAGTGTGTGTAAAATTTGGTAGTCTTAATAACAGGAGTTGACTAACCTGGACAGCTCACATTGAGAAGATGTTAAATGTGGGGGGGGAGAGTCCAGGGAAAAGTGAAATAGATGGTTATATTTCTACCTATTAATCTAACCACTTGATCAGTCTGCAGGTTAAGAGGCCAATATTAATATTTTCAGAAGGAAGGAAGATGTAACATTGGTTGTGGGGGAGTGGGGTGGAGGAGGCAGTGCTAAAACACAGCTGGAGAGGAGTGGGAGGAGAACAGCGTTACAGCCAAGGGCTTGGGGTTTTTTTGTGTTGTTTTGGTGTTTTTTTTTTCACATGCCAAATCCAGGGCAAGTTAGTTGTGGAATGAAAACATAAATGCTTTACTTAAAAGAATTAGGAGATACTGAAAGACTGAAAAATAATTGCATTAAGTAATCTTTATTAAAGCTACAAACATCATCTTTTTTTTTTTTTTTTTTGGTATGTGTATGTGAGTGAGCTGGAAACTTGCTCAATTGTTCACAGCTGCAAGCAAAATGAGGTATTTCTGCATTAGAACTTCTGTGTTCCAGTATTGTTTGTACTGTTCTGCAACTGACTTGTCTTTAAATATGGATGTTATGCAGAAATAGCTTTTAGTTGCATGTATTTTTATATACACCTAATCCCTAAGAACACTTCCATACCTATACCTGTCCTGGAACACCTCTTTGATGTTCCCTAACACTTGCAGCATCTTCACAGTATGTTGAGTGGTGTTATTTATTTATTTATTTTAAATGAAGTTACTATTCTGTATATGTTCAAGTGATTCATAAAGAAATTATACCTATTTTAAAACTCAGAACAGAAAAAAATTAAATCTTGATTTAATAAAGGCAAATAATATTTTATTGATTAGCTAATTAATTTTGACATTGCTATTATTGTGCTTTTGTCTTGCTTGTAATCACAAGATCAACTTTATATAAACAGAAACTATGCCTCTACTCAGTGGTGGGGGAAAAAATAAATTAACCAGTGATAAATATTGAGATTGAGGCATAAAACTCGGGGGGAAAAAATGCAGCAGCAAGTCATTCTTCTAGAAGACCTAGCAATATGGAAGATATTAGAGACATGGACATTATTATGTAGAGACAGAAGCTGGATCCAAATTGAATGAATAAAATAAAGGTTGTCTAAATCGCTATTTTCCTAAACTATTTAAGAATACATCATTTTCCTGGTTCCCTTATCTTTCTGTCAAATCATACTTTTAGATCTATCTGCAGTGAAAGGAAGGAGAAAGATATTTACAAGGCACCTAGATAGTCATTTGTCTTCAGGAGCAGTAGTTTCTCAGTGAATACCAGTTAGGAAAATGCTCTGTAGCCAATGAGGAAGTTAGAGTGGTACAGAGGGAGGCCATAATGGAGTAAAAGACCCAGAGAAAGAATAAATAAAATGTGAGGTTTCTTTAAATTTAGCAACACATGATTTCTATATTGTAGGAGAACTGCAATGAAGCCCCTGCAATGAAGCAATATTTTACTCCAAGATCATCTTTTTTTCTCTCTTTTTTTTTTCTCCTCTCATCTGTATTATTTTAAAAGGATTCAAAACAAAAATAAAAACAAGAGAAAAATCCTTTCAGGAGGTTAAGCAAGGATATGTTCTTTAATGGGTTAATCCTACCTAGCTATGTGCCACTGCTCTGTCTTCCCCTACTATGAGTACCTATGCCCTTAAGCCTTAAAAAAAAAAGAAAAAATACTCCAGCAATGTTTTCCTTTATATAACCTCTAGCAAGCAGTCACACGACACTTAGTCATCTGATTGCTCTTATTCCCACATCCTGTATAGTGCCTAAAATTTATACGCATATCCACATCCATTTTCTTCAGAATAGCCTAGTGGAACGTTTTTCTAAAGCCTCTTTCAGCCAGTCACATGATGTGCAGTTGGCTAGTTTTTCACTCTGCCATGAATTCTATATGGAGCTCTATATTTAAAAAGTATTTTACTCTTAGTAGCCTTTCTGGCTGTGCTTCTGCTTGTGGACACGCTGCAGCTGACTTTGAATATTGGAAGTATAAGGAAATGCTAAGCAAGAAAAGAGAGGGAGGGAAAAAAAAACAGAAAAAGGAGGAAAAAGAAATAGGAAAAGGACTTGAGAAGGAGAGTATGAAATAGCAGTGTGAAAAGTAAAGGTGAAAATTAAGAACAACATACATAACAAGTATTAATATTAAGATTAATACTAAGATGAGAAGGAAGGAAAAGGAAAATCGCGACATTGGAAGTAGTTTTAATTTTATCCTTTTATTCACTATCTGGAAAAAAAAAAGTCTCTTTTAGTTCGTAAAGCTCTGAGTTAAGCCTTGGAAGGAATGAGAATGGCAAGATCACTTGCTTTATTTTAGCTAGATTAGAGTGGGAAAAAAAAACCACTTTCCAAAAATGGAAGCCTGCAAGAGGTTTAAGTAAAGGAGCATGATGAGTTTCTCAGGGGTGGACTACTGGGCTCCTTTTGTATGAACTAAGGTTTTAAACTTCTAAGCATTTCTGAAGAAATTTCTTTTCCTTTCTCTGAATTAGCTGTAGACACTTTCACAGAATATAAACAACTTTTTTTTTTTTAATCTTTCAGCACATGAGCAAATAGAATATATTTTACTTTTATAGTTATTCATTTTACATTACCCTGACTATAGTTTCTCTCTTGGTGTTTTTTTTCTAGTGTTAAAGTGTTCAATAGGGTGCCAAAAGCATTTCACTGAAGTCGTCTAGAGTTTCACCCTGATAGTAAAAACATGGGTTTTCTTTCTTGTCCAAACCTATTGATGATAATGGACCTGGAACAAGATCTGTGTGTGCAGGCCTGTGTTTGTCATGTAGGAATGAAGGAAAAGGTGGGGGTTGTATAAATATTGCAAGTGAATGATTTTCCTCCTGAATAATCCATTTTTAAGTCTAGTAATCTACTTCTCTGGAAGAACAACATAGCCAAAATCCTTTTCTATTTTAGACCGTTACATTTTTGAAACGCAAAACAACATGAGAACCTTCTGTGCATGTATTGTATATCAGGTACTTTTTTGAATAACTGTCTTCATCTGGGTATTATACCTAATAAAGTTTAATCATGATCTTTTATTTTTTGTCTTGCATCAGTCCAGTCTTGCAGTCCTTCCAAATCTGTGATTCTGGTTTGTTGTTTCCGATTGGGATATAGGCCAATGGGAGTGGGTGCTTGCAGCAGAAAAGGAAAACGATGAGAGAATGCACTTCTCTTAAGCCTATTTCTCATTTACTTGGCCCACCTCTGTGATTTAATTCAGTTTTCATGAAAAACAACATGAAGAGAAAATAAGACAAAAAGTCAGTATTAAAGTCAATATAAAATTATGAGTTATGTAATGGTTAAGATTACTTAATGTATACTCTCATCTCATTAAAAGTTGAAAGTACATGCAGTACCTCAAATACTGGAATACAAACCCATTTGAAAATATTTCAAAATCTGAATTTACTGTGTCCTTGTCCTTCATGAGAAAAGAAATGTAACATTATTTGATTTAATACAAATTGAGTTCACATCTCAGTGTATGCTGAGGCAAACTTTAGCAGGATTGTGTTATGGAACAGGCTGATTTTAAAAGTAGAAATTAAGTGCTTTCAGTGCTTACAGCATCTCAAAACCTTGTTAAGGTAAAATGCTTTATTGTGGATAGGGTTTTTTAGCTTTTGCTAATACTTCTCGCCCTTAGAAATTCTATGGGAGGGAAAATATTCAAGTAGCAAATAGGAAAAAGTAACTTTTTTTTCTATAGGTAGGTTGTCCCATCTGTGATACTGCTTTGTCCAGACAAGTGATACTACTAAACTGAAAGCAAGAGGAATTTGTAAATTAACTGTTAAGTGGGTAAAAAAGTATTTAAAGGGGAAGGGTGGTAATGTGTTTTGAGGAATTGGATATAGAATTATTAGAACTTTGTCAAAAGATTGGAAATGTTATTTTTAATAATTTCATGAGTAATCTTGGCATAAAAGTAGCAACTGCTAATGAAATATATTTGTATCAGAAAGTTGGATAATTTTCCCTGCACAGTGAATGTCCCACAGGAGGAATTGATGGCCCTGAGGAGTAAAGAAATAAAATAAGATTAAATATAATAACACAAAGTGCAAGGTCACATAGAGACTAATAGCAAAGACTTTCTGATATAAGCTCAGGACTAGTCAGATGAATGAGGAGAGAATTTGAAAGAAATAGGTGTGTAAGCTAGTGAAAGACTAGCTGGGAGCCACCAATCTGACATTGCAATAGGAAAGGTAAATTCAGCCAGGTGTTACTTATAGGGATAAGGATAAGCACCACTGTACTGGTGCAGCTTTATCTCAGATCTTGATAGCAGATCTGTGATAACACATTCAAGAAATTGGACTTAAGTTGTAAAGAAAATCTAAGTAAAGGAATGGACAAGGGATAAAAACTTGGTCTATTTAGCTTAGCCAGGTGACACGTAGAAGGTGTTATGTCCTTGAAGATACTGGGTGAAGTAAGTGCTGTGGAAGAGAAGGAGCTTTGTAGTCAAAACGCAAACATGGTGTCAAATTAATAATTGCTGTCCAAACCTCTCAACACTAAGATAAAATGTTATGCAGTATGATGATCTAGGATTTACGATGCATTTGATAATTTGGTTTGGGAATTTGGTTTGTCCAGGATTTCGTTAACCTGTAGTTGGGGCATGCTCATCTCCACCTTGAAACAATGATATAGTCTAAACCCAAAGTGCTCTTAGAAATGAATTGATGCATTTCTACACTATGCTGCAAGAGATGAGTATGAGCACTGAGGCTCGTGAGAGAGTATTTTATTAGTGATTTGTTTTCCTCCACAGTAGGCAGGACCACAGTGTTGGGGCAAATGCATTATGTGTTCCTCCCATGGACGTGTAGTGGTGCATGTTGCCTTTGGGGCTTCCTCCCTGCTGTTTCTCATTCCCCACTGTCAGTTCTCCAGGGCAGCCTTGCATTACTGAAATCTGTTTGTACCCTTGCAGAAGCCCTACCAGAAAAGTTGTGTGTTACATTTTAGTTCAGTAATGCTTGCTGGAGCTGGTCAGCATTTCTCTCTCCCTCTTCTCTCCCCCCTCTCCCCCCCACTTTCAGCCTGTATTTAAAATATTTTCCTTAAGAACTTAAGGAATGACATTTTTGTAGAATTCAGCTGCCAGGATGGGTGAATCTAGAAAGAGACTAATGTGCCTTGAACATTTGTTTATGTTCATTTGTAGCTGTCTTGCGTAGTCATCTTTCAGTCTTCTTGAGTGTAATGACTACTGTAACTGTTTAAAGTTAATAATTTGCCTAGCTGGAGTAAGTCAGCTGGGCAGAGGAAATATGAAATGGAAAAGGAAGCGAAACGATACTCTAGACTACTGTGTGGCTGCTTGTCTTTCCACTATTGGAATTTCTTAGCCTGCTGCTCTATATGCTACGTAAGATCTCCTTATGCTGTCTGCTTAATCTCTCTCTATTCCTTTCCCTGTTGCTGCCTCAGAGGAACTGGATTTATTTTTGTGTGAGGCCTATTGCCTTATGAGAAAGGCAGTAAGATTTGTAGCTTTTTTTTTCTCTTTCGTTCTTTTGAAGATAATTGTCTAAATGTCCATCTCCTCTAGTGAAATCCAGTTCTACATTTCACCTTCCGCACAAAGCAGCCTGAGGGCATTCTTGCATTAATGAGTACAGCCAGCTCTGAAGTGACAAAGTTCAGACTGTTCTTTGTACAAGCGCCATCGAATATTTTAATCTCCATTTGCTTTTGAAAGAATAATTGGCTCACAATCATCAGGCTTAACTTTATTCTTTCAATCGCTTATAAATCCTGTGCCTTTTACAAGTATGGAACTTTGTCTCAGTGTCTCTGTGAAGCAGGAAAGAATTGTAAATGCCAGACCAAGTTTTTTAGGTGAAGAATCTGTTTTAAGAAACACGTTTTCCATCTGGAAAAAAAAAAATATATTTGCAAACTTGTCTTTAACTTGGTTCATAGTTTTCACTAAAGATAACAATGAATAGAAGTCATGTGGATGTTTTTAGATCTCAACTTAGATCTTTCTGCTTAAAACATTCCACATGCTAATTTACTTACTTTTATCAGTTAAAATCTGTTCTTTATAGAAAAAAAAAATATTTCAAGCCAGAATTCTTTAATTTCATCTCTTACTACAGAAATGAGGGAGAAGGGAGTATTTATACAGCTTGGATTGCATTAGTATTTCTATTCTGCTAATAGACAACCTGTGGAACAAGTTTTCTGCCTTGTCTGAAACGGATCATATTGGAGCCAAGAATAAAGCCTGTTTGTTGTTGTTGTTGTTTTTTGATTTTCTTTTTTTGACTGAGACTCATTTTGTGCTTTAATTAATGAAGCAAAACTTCTCTCTTTGTTCTATTACTTTTCCTTAAACTTTGTACAGTGATCATAACTTAATAAAAACGCCTGCTCCATACTTAACAGGTATGGAATATATGGTAAGTATAGAGGCTGCTGTGCAGAATCAAGAGTGTTGTCCAAGGCGTATCTGAAGTCAAGCTCTTGTGTTCCCTGTGCTCTGCGCAGGCATGTTGAGATTAACCCTGGCATTCTCTGGCTCTCACATGTATCCTAATTGTCCTCATTCACATGTGGGATTTGGCTTTGCTCTAACTGGATACACAATGGATTTAATGATGTGAGTTATTAAGCATCTGTACTAGCAGTACTTGCTAGATGTCTCATAGTGCTTTAACACGTGGTTTTCTTAAGACCACCAAACTGTGTTTCATAGGACTAACAGCTTAGTCTATTGTAGATTTCCTATAGTGACCATGTAGAAAGGAAATTGGCTGAACTTGGGATGAGCTTCCTTTTCACACAGCTTTGCAGTTGTCAGAGTAAGCAGTGTAGGAATGGCCTCAGGTGTAGGTCACATCTGAGCCATTTTTTATAATCGCTATAGGTAGCACTGTGGATTTGTTTAATCCTGTTTTGAATTTGTTAATACTTTTGAATCCATGCTTCCCATAGTACCAAGTTCCAGTTAGGTATTTCTTACAAGTATTTCATTTGCTATTTTTAAAGCTAGTGCCTTATAATTTCACTGAGAGTCAGTTTGTTCTTGTATTGTTGTTCCCTCATCATCTTCTCCATAGCATTTACAGAGAACTTGGTCATACTTTCCTCTAGTTGTGCTTGGATAGTGTAATTCTAAATTCCTTGCAGAGAAACTTTCCTTTTTCTTTTCTGAGGATCCTCTATTCTGTTGTTTGAATGTGGTGACCTTTTTGAAGAAGTGCTAGAGTCCTCTAGAAATTTATACCTTTACTGAACACTTAGCCTGCAGACTGTTTGTATTCCTTGAAAGCATTATTCTTTCAGTAGTTCCTTTATTTTCTTTTAGTAAGTATTTTATATTCAGTTTCTTTTTTAAAAAGAAATAGTAATAAAATAGCATTTTCATGGAGCCAGCATTTTCATGTTGTTTAGCTTCTGTGTTTTCCTATCCAATTACATAGAAGCTCAATGGCAAACATATTATTTGTAAATAATTTAGAGTGTTTTTCAACAGTATGGGTATGAGTGCTACATGATTGTCCATCTGATGAGGATCTTCTGATATTTCTATCTAGACTAATAATTTATTGACCATGCATTGAGGAATTCTAATCTAAAATATGTAGGTTTTATGCTCCATGTTCTTACATTATTTGATGGATATTCTGTCCAATTATCTTAGATATACCCTAGATCATTTTATTCTAGTTAATAAGGAAATGTAAATACTGAAGCAGATGAGCATCAAAATTGCATGGTTGATTTGAGAGTAATATTAAAAATTTGTAGTACATTTTTTTTCTTCCAGTTTCCTCCAGTTTCCCAGGGTATTTCTGAGGTAGTATTAAGGTCATTATCCTGTGTACCATACCATACCAGCTACCTATGTGGTTAGCCCCAGCTAACACCCTCCTTCCTAGAAGTCAGTGACAGAATGCCAATTTTATGGTGTCAGAATTCCACTGAATACTTGTTTCTGTTCCATGTAAAGCCTATTAAATTAATTAAAGGACAGAGATATTCTGAGTGCAACAGAATATTGATTTATTTCTACAGTTGTCAGTTATGTGGATTATGGAAGGAAAAAAAGCAGCCGAGACACATTGATATTTTTAAGACATTAAAAAAAGTATATGCAAGTAGAAAATTTTACATCAAAGTATAAGATTGTTTCTACAGTTGGATGATAATAAAGTAACTTGCCCTAAATTGTTCCATTTCTTGGTTCTAGTTGTTTTAAGCTGTTACACAAAACAACACAATTTTTAATTTCTCTTCTGTTCTCTCTTGAAGTGAGAGAGGGGCCCAGTTTACCACATTTTCACTGAACACATTTAAGTGGACTTTTAAGTATGTTTTATATCCATGGAGGCCCTAATGGAAATAAGTGAGGAGAAAAGAATCTTTGGAATCAGAGTCTTCTGGACTTTTTAAACAATATATTCATTCCCATCACATTCCTGCTTTTTCATGATACCTTTCTGTCTTTTTTTAGAAGCAAATGTGTCTTGTGATTTTAATCACAAGAAGTGTGTATGCTATTTTAATCACACTTCTAAGTATTTATTTATATATATACAGCTGTGATTCTTTACCTTTATGTAAAGGTACAGCAGAGCACAGCTTTGTGTAAAGATGCCCTACATGTGTTGTATCATTTTATTCATCTTCACCATATGTATTCTATAGCTTTAAAAACACTATTGAATATTACTTTAAAATAGGCATTTGTTGATCTTTCCAGCTTTATAGCTATAAAAACCTTTATTCTCTCATTACATCATCTTTGTCTACCAAAATATATCCAAACATTAACCTCTGAAATTCTTGTCATTTTTCACCCAATTATAGTCTTTCTTCTCATTATGATACATTCCAAGTATCTTACAACTATCTTGCAGAAGAAATGCCCATACTAAAATGCATTGAAGTCTGTAGAAAATCTCTGAATTCCCCATCTCCTTTTTTTCTAAGGCAAAAGAACTGGATTTTGGCAGAGAGATTTGTTTATTGCTGTGGAACTTGCATAATAAGGCCCCATCTAGACCAGTGCAGCTGGGGAACATTCCTGGACACTGGCACTCAATCCTGTGGGCTGTTGAATATTTAACACATTGCACAGTATTGCCTTGTTTCAATTAACACTGTTCTCAACAATTCCCAAGTGTGATTCAGGAGTTAATGTGCTCCAGCGACTATTCCCCATAGGCTGTTGGCCAAAGCCATCCTGCTCTGGAGGGCAGGAGAGCTAACAGTCTGGTTGCAAGCCTTCACTCAGTTGGTCTCAGCTTTAAGGAACATTCTGTGCACATTTGGTTTACTAGTGTATATGTAGCTCTGTAGTAAAAGATCTAGGAAGGCAGTTAATAACTGTAGCTGTGTGTCAGGTTAGAGCTGCTGAGGCTACCGAGACACGGAGGAATCGGAAGTCTCATTGAATAGATTTCAAGGTTTTAAGTACTGTGGGTAGTTTCTAGCCACATCTAATGCTGCTGCTCAGACAAACTGGCACATACACAGCAGGTTCCAAACTTGTCAAACATCTTAAGCCTCCTGATCCTCTTCTGCCCTTGTCTGTACATGAAAATGAAGTTACCACTATATACTTTGAGTATGAAGTGATGTGGCATTCCCTGTGTTTATAGGTTATCCTTAAAGGATGTGTGGTAAATATGATGCATCCCTTCTGTGCATTCTGAGCAGGATGCTGTACATATACAGTGCACTGATTCTCTCATTTTTGTTCAGACAGGCTCATAGAAGGCCATGCAGGCTTGTAAAAAGTAATTTTTTTCTGGACTTGCTTGCACTGATTGCTATATTTTCTTTCCTTTGACCTTCGCACTTTAAGATTTGAAGCAATCATAATTTTTATCATTGTCTATATAATTGTCATACAACATGAATAATTAAGGTTCCCCCACGCAAGTACAATCCTTCTTTAGAAAAGTGCAGCCAAGGACTTTAATGTTAGAAAGACCGATCTTTTGCCTTCATAGATGTGTTTAGGATTGTACTTTTATCTTTGAAATTTATTCTCCAGAGTAAATTAAAAATAATAATGTTAGCATTTTCTTTGCCAAACACTTGTCTTACAAAGATTTTAAACATGGGAACTGTTTTTACAAACACAAATATCAGCCACAAAAACATATACTTTTGTAGCTGAAGGCCACCAAAGTTGTTAATGACAACAGTGTTTTACTTGTCTTTCAGCATCATCATGTTCTACGGTTTAGTAAAAACTGATTAATCTATCACTGTGGAGCTTGCACAATTTTATAGATTTTCTGTTTTAATGGAAAAAGGAGATATCAGATGAGAAAGCCTTTGTGTGTTGTATGCATGCTTAGAAGACTATGACCTGAAAAAGCATCTAGAATATATGAAAAGAAAGCAACTTATTGAGTAAAGCTATGTTTTCTATTTCAAAATACATACAAATCAAGCCGTATACTAGAAAATATATTGTGTAGATATTTCATGCTTTTCAAACAAAAAAAAGCATTTATAAACAAACAGTTGTGCCTTGAAAAATGAAACCAAAATATAGTATCTTCTTATAGAATTTGGTTCCTGAGTAGTTACAGTTGCTTAATAGGAGCCTGATGCTTTTATTTGTAAGACATCAGAGTTTTCCAGTGTATTGTGAGGGCATGCTTTGTCTTACATGTCTGTCTTACATAAAGATGATTTGCTGTTATAATGATTTGGTTACGTCAGATTAGTAACAAAAAGATGGTAACAAAACTAATTTTTGTTACCACAAATATCTGTCATGTTTAAAAAAAAAAAAAAAAAGGGCTATAGAGGAAACCTGATGTAACCAATCATTGGTGGAATTTTTAGTTGTGATTAACAAGAAATGTTCTAAGATCATCCAGGAAATATTTTTGTGCTTCTTCATACCAGTGTACTACCTTTTGTCATAGCCAGATTTACTGCATTTTCTGTCAACATATCCATGTGACATGAATATTGATGTCCATAATTAAAGCTGAGTAAGAGTCAAAAAAGAAGAGCCTAAGCTTGCTGTCACTGTGGTAGTGACAAAATTCTATTTAACTTTGGCTGAAGCAAGACTGGGGGGAAAAAAATGTTTAGAGCTTGTCTTGAGCAGGCAGTACTTGGAGTGCGCTGAGTAGCTCTGTATCGCTCAGTTGTTTTATCAGAATCAGCATACCTATCAAATCCCTTGATGTTAGTGTCATTCTTCTTACTGCACCTATTCTTAAATGACAAGGAAGTATTTTAAACAAATTATAGATATTACACAAGTAAAAGAAGAACATATGAGCACAATTAAAAAAATCTGTCAGTGCTTGCCAAATTACTTTATTTATATTATGTCAACGAATGAAATCAGATGCCAGAAAAGAGATACTGTATCAGATGTTATTACTTGCACTTGAACTACCAAGGAAAGCTGTTGTCAGGAGCCTCTAGCGATATTTGGAACAATGATACATGGCTGTTCAGCGCTCAGCGATTCGTAGGATACTGAGGACAGCGCCTGTCACAGGTCCTCTGTTTCTGGAACAGTGTTGGAATCCGAAGGCTGAATGAACACTACAGGAATATTCTCGGATGTCCATCCTTTAGGAGTCCGATTGAAGGATCTCCTGGCAGCAAGAGGGTTTGCGAGGATCATGAATCTGGGATCGTTTAGCATCAGTAGATTAAAATCTGGTACCTTGAATTTAACCAGCTTTGATGCTCTCTCAAAACCACCAAAGGGAGTAGCAACTCTGCAGATATTAGAGAAATAAAAGTAAAAGATGATTTTAAAAATTCTTGTTTTCTTTTTCTCCCAGAATAGAAGGTACTTTAATTATGAAGATTTACTAAAATTTCTTGTTGACCTTTTTAAGCTTTTGGGAAAAGTATGCTCATTATTTTTCTGAAAAAATCTCTTAAGATCATGTTTATTCTCCTGTAGATGCATGCTCTTTTTCATATATGTTCAATAATACCTATGGATAGAAACGCCATGGAGAAGAAAGTGTTGCAAAAAACTCTTGTCATTGTTGTTTCATGGTCACTGAACTTAATCATCTGTGCAAAGCTGGTAAGTCTGAGAACATGGTTTAGCAACACGTTCTCTGTAGCACGTAACCAGTTTAAGATGTTCTCACCCTATTTTCTTCTCTCTCCAGCTGCTTATTCCTCCCACTATGCTATATTTCAGCATCGTATTGTTGCACCAAGAAAAATATATGTGCAATAATAAGCTTGATCACTGAAGTAGTCTGGATTTTAAAAAAACTGCAAATCAAAAGAGCATTTTTAAATCCAAATTATTTCAACAATTTGGTTTATAATGTTACCCTCAAACTGTAGCAATAGAAAGGTGGAAGCAATAACATGTAATGTGAAGCAGAAAGGAATGGACAAAGATAGCAGCCTTTGGAAAGGAAGGGAAAGGGTGAGGGCGTCTTGCGCAGCTTTGTTGCTGCAGAAAATGTTTGTGTAACTAAACCTTGAAATTAGCCCCATTATCTACTGCTAGTGTTTTTCATTTATTTAAATGTAAATGTTCCTTCAGATGATAAGCCTGACAAATGAAAAGATAGGAAATGTTAAACATTTCCATCTACATGGAATGTTACATCCATCTACAAGTATTTTAAAATATTTTTCATGGTTCTTTTATATTTGTTTGTTTCTAGGTAGAGAAAACATGATACATTTTTCTCTCGCTTTGTTCTCAGAATCCTTTGTATAAGTAAAGTTTTGATTCAAATGAAACTGAATGCTGCATGTTCTCTCTATCTATACATCTATAGATACTTAAACCTATACTTAGGTCCATAAAAATAATGAATTCAGAAATAAAGAAACTGTCATCTGAAAATATGCTACTCTGCCATTGTACAGACAATTCACTGAATTTTGATATGAGCAACTTTTGATAAAAGGATTAGTGTTAACTTCCAATATCAATCCATACAAGATATTTTTCATCTTAGAAGTTCTGGGCACATGCATGTGAATGGAAAAGAGGACTGCTTTGGAATAAGCTCTCTAGCTCTTTGTCAGAGAAATATGAGACTAGATTTTGCTGCAGCAGCCAGTCTATGTATTAAACTGTTGTGGCCAAAGGGAGTTCCATATACCAAGTTCCTGTGGTATCAAATGCGTCTTGTGAAACTGTCTTCTAGGTCACGGTGTCAAATTGATACTATTTGATACTGATTAAAAATAATTGCTTGGTAATTGGTGCAGAGTGAGTGCAGTGATCTACATTTTACAGGATGATAAAGATTGTTTTAATTGCTGTTCCAATTCAGATATGCATTCTCACATTGTTATAATATTTAGTTCTCATCAATAGGTAAAGAGATGATCAATATGAATAGTTTAAAAATTTCACTTTGGAGTATTTTTTTGCATTTAAACACAGCAAATTTCTACAGTTAAAACAAATAGGATGATGTTTTATGAGGCTTCAAACAGCTTTTGAGAGAACAAAACTATATATTTCTTCTAGAAAGTTGAGTCTCAAAATTATTCATTCCTGCATGCTTTCCAGAAGAACAAGATAATCAACACAAAGAAGAGTACAATAATTGGCTAATAGATGTTAATTTCCTTCACAACAGCAGTATGTTTGAGAGCAATAATTTGTCTGCTGATGGGATTTTGAAATGACCTATATTGTGAGCAGATTACTTGAGTGCTGATTCATTGTATAGAAGCCTAAAAGTCATGTCTGAAATTGCACTAGACATTGCTCACAGTCAGGGCGGAAATTCTGGTTTGGAGCCAGAGGAAGTGTAAGAAGAATTTTTATTTTTTTTTTTATTCACTTTGCATATTCCTAAAAAGTAGAGATCAACACAGCCATGTTTCTTTTTAACTTTTAGCAGGGGTTCTTGTATTCCTTAGCCTTTCTTATTGAACAATACATTGCTTCAAGATGGGCGACTACTTGCAGTTGACTGTTTGGGGATGTTTGAAGAAATGCTGGAAATGCATTTCCAATATATGAGTGTCAGTCTGCCAAACCTCTGCTTATTTCTAGTTCTCTGCAAAAACAAAAATTTAAGAGCAACAAACAATCTGCATAATGTTCAGAGTTTATTGGTACCTTAATGCAGGAGCTACCAATTTCTCTAATGTATTTAATTGCTAAAGAACTGCCTAAACATCTAGCTCCCATGAGTTGAAGTTAGGCACCCAAAATTACTCTGAGGGTCCAGCGCTCTAAGGATTTGTACAGTAGTATTCAGAATTCATTAATCAGTAAAGCAGAGCCCAGTCCAGATGGACTGGATTCCTTCAGTGTTGTTGAGACAGTAGTCTTTGCAAAGTGAGAAAGCTGAGCAAGAGTTTATCCAGTTAGAGTGGCAGAACCGGTCAGACTTGCTTGTCTTAGGTGAGTAAGATGTGGTGCTTTGTATGTCACCCTTAATTGTCAGCAAATACAAATTCCTGCTGTTTCTTAAAGACATTGACTAGATGTTTCCACACTGGAAAAGAGGCAAGAATATTTTCTACTAGTAAAAGACTCTTCAGTCTAAATGGGAATTAGAGGAAATGAGAATGTTTGTCTTGCAGCATTTCCTCTGTAGCACAAGCTCATTTTAATGGGTGGGGAGGAAAGTAATAGCTTTGTCTGAAGAGCCTATTACATAGATCCTTAGAACCTAGTTTCTCTGATCATGCATTCTGCCTAGTGCTCTCCACTGTTTAAGCATTACTTACTGGCTTTCTCACAGAAAGCTCTGCCTCCGGAGGAAAGTGTTCTTGATATTTCTTGTCACTACTTCTTTGACCATAAACCTGCAAGCATTGCCAACTCCCTGCAACTAGTCTGGGTCCCTACCTGTGAATTCATTATGTCTGATTCTGCTCCTACTGAAGATTGTGATGAAACCAGCACTGATGTATGGTCTTGAGTGAGTTCCTTACTGTTGGCAGTAGAAGAAAAATGTGTTCTCTTTGATTCTGAATATACTTATAAGTCATCCTTGTGTAAATGTGTTCCAATACATCAGGCTTCCCAGCTACTAAAGTTCTGTTGTGTTTACAGTTTGCCTAGGAGAAGGGGAAGCTGAAATAAACCTGAATCTGACCTCTTTCTTAACAGGTACTATCAAAACAATTCTAGGCTCTTTCCTTTGGGAGTCTAACATGCCACATGTATTGTTAACTCCCCCTTCACCAATTAGTGGAGACTGCACTAGTGTTTTGCAGAGTATAAGCATAGTGGTGCTTTGCTGAATGACAAAGCATGATAGCCTTGATTCATACCAGCTCTGATAACAAAATGGTGTCATTATGTTACACTTAAGCAGTTGCACTATCATTTTCTCCCACTCCAAGACTACAATTAAAGAAATCAATGATGCTGTGACCTAAATGCACAGAATGACTTAATGGGATCTAGGCATATTAAATTCCAGAGGTACCTCATCATTCTCACAAGCCCAGAGGCTGCTAAATTCCTGAGATGTCAATGTTTTCCTTGTGCAGATTTGCTATTCCAGCTCAGATTTGCCATTATATTATCTATGATAGTATCTGCATTTATCTTATGCCAAAGCTTGGATGTTACAACCTAATTAATCATCTTTTGTCTAAACTTGCACCTGTGAGAACATACGTAGTATGCTACCGCAGCAAGTTTACAGCACAGGACATTGTGGTGCTCTCATTCAAAATAGTGGCTACTAAGCTTCAGTGAGCTTCAGTGTGTAGTCATAATAATAATAGGTGATTATTGTTATCATAGCAGGTGACTTTTGAAAGAAATTTTGTGTTTCTTCAGTTGTATTACTTTGGATGAGATGTCAGTCCACTTTGTAGGAGAGGACCTGAATGCTTATGTATGATAACTCCAAGGGTCATGAAGGCCATTGTACTGAAGGAAAAAAGCTACACAGAATACAGAATTGATTGGGTCAAAAATAGAGTGACTCTTAGTATGGACATCATGGGACACAACTAATAGCAGAGTGATGCAGGATCTGTTTTCTAAATTGGCATTCTTCATTTACTGTAAGCAGTAAAAAATATGCATGAAAAGGCTGGAGAATACAAATGGGGGCCCCAGTTCCTCCTTCTCTAAGTGAGGTTCATAATTACTCAGCTAGCAATAGAGGTTGTGTATGGGTCAGATTTTCGTTGTGCTCTGTACAGTGTTGCAAGTCTTAAAAGACGAGGATATCCCCACCTCTTCTCTGGAAAAAATAGGAATGACGTGTCTTCTCAGAGTTAAGAAGTAAAACCCAAGCTAGCCACATTCTAGGAAAATGCTGTTACTGAAGAAACCTCATTCTCAATGCGCATCTGAGAAGAATCCATGTGACCCTTGCTCTGTTTCAGGGAAGGAAGTCATTAATGCAGACCTGATCTCAGATAGATTGCCAAGCTTAAGCACTGGTAGTCTTGGCAAAGAGAATTTAAGACTGTGACTTTTCTGTGGCTGAGTTGGAATTTGCAGGGTACTAACTGTTTTGAATTCCGTAATCAGGCACCCCACTCTTAGGTGGTTTAGGAGTATAGGCACTTAACTCAGAACTATGAAATCCTACGAGCTGATAGCTTAACATTCAGCAATGCAAATGCTTGCTTCCTTGCTGAATCTAGTCTTTCTTGCTAAAAATATAAAACCAAATGTATTGTATGTATCAAACAACTTTTTATAGGTTTGCAAACCATTCTTTCAATTTTGTTTCACGTGTATTTTTTTTTCAGTGAGAAAGACACTAGTTTTGCTTAAAATGACATGTGTAGTATCCCCTTGCCTCGCATTTTGATTTAACCAATTCTATAGTCTGGACTTAGATTTAAGTGACCAGTGCTATTTTTTATGGTGCTTATGAGGCAGACTGTCAACCCTTTGCTTGTGTATATGGACATATGTTCAAGATATTTGGATTGTGATGATCCACAGTCCTGCCATGTCATATACAGAGAAAATTCTTATAGAAAGAAATCTGAAGTTAAAGTTACGAAGAAGGCAGCTGGCAATCTGGCACCATAAAGCAACTAAAAACCCGCAAAGAAGCCATCACATGCCATTAAGATCATAAGATACATATCTCTGTTAATGGGGCCTGCATGTCACTTTTGATCTTTCTTTTGCAGTAATGACTGGCATGCTTGACACTCAATCTTTTGACTGATTCTATCTCTATTTCTGTGTGTGTATATATATATCTTAGACTGGTTTTTTTTTGTGTGTGTGTGATTACAGTAATCAATAGTACGCAGACTGTGCTGTCACTGTTTCAGTGTTAGCAGCTGTGGCCACATCTCTGATATGCATTTGTTATTTTGTTTTCTGAGCAGAATGTGCCACACAGACTTAATTATTAACATGGTGCTGCATGTTACTGTTGCAAGGGCAAAATTAGTGTAGTGTCTACAGGGCCAATTTTGATGTTCAATTTTTTTTCTCAGTGCACTCATAGTTGAGGCCCACCTCTACTCTAGAGCGCAAGTGATACTGTGAGATTTTCTTAAGGTTTATAATGCTGTGAACCATTTTATTTTTCAGTAAATTGCTGCCTATTGTTTTGTGAAAGGGCTTTGGTTTGGCTGAACTGTCTGGACCCCTCCAAGGGGAATTTCCAATGGGAAAAATTAAGGAATTTTTTTGTGTGATTTCAGTAAATAAATATGCTGTATATGGTATTAATGAAAGCAAAAGACTTAAGCAAGAGCATGTTTTAAAGCTTCTGAAATAGCTGCAAAACCAACAAATGTCAATATATCAGGAAGTTCCAGCAAAAGCCTCAATATACTACTTACTATGTAAATAACTTAACTCTCAGATCCTCCTCTACTCCAAAAAAAGCATTTTTGATCTGGTAGCTGCTTCTTTTTTTCTTTCGTTTTTTCTTGCTTCCTTCTTTCTTTGGTTACTCTATTTTCCTGCTTTTAAAGTGATGTATCTTAATTTTTTATCAAAGGTTTGAAGATTGTAGAAGATGAAAGCTGCTAACTTCTTTGTGTGAGAAATTGTTTGGTAACAGCTCCTTGAACTATCATTCTGCAAACCTGTTTTGTGCAGAAAATGGTTTACAAGACAAATTTTAACTGAGAGTCTCCCTGATATATATCCACCAAAGTCAACAGAAATACTGAAAGAGGTTTGAATATATAGCCTGTGCTTCTCACTTGTTGAGTACACTGATTTCTCTTACTTTTTTTCTTTCAATACTGTCAAGATTTTCCTTCTGTTCTTGGGTGTGGAATTAGTTTGTAGTGTACAGAGAGACCAGTTTCCCTTTTAAGGGTCTTGAAGGCTTTTTGTAGTCTGGGCATGTGTTCATGCTTATTACATGTGTTTGTGCATGCAGGTGGTACATTTTATTGGTGTGTTTGTTTTGCATCTGGATAGAACTATTCCACATCATAGCATTTCATCTTTACCTGTTAAAGCTCCTGTAGTCAGGCAGCTCTGGCTTTGCTTCGGGTTTAAAGAGTTTAGGATATAAAGCCTCCAGGAGCTCTGGATCATCTCGAATGGCCTCTATCCAAGGAGACTGATAGTACTTTGGCACAGAAGTAGTGTTGAACTTTTCGGGAGGAATTTCTTTCAGTGGTCCAGAATATCCTACAAGGAGATGAAGCAAACTTCTTAGAATAATACATTGTGTTTTCTGCTTCCTTACCACCATCCTATGTAAATAGGAAGTAATATATAACCAGTTCACAGTGAGGTAAACTGAACAATTAAATCGAGTGGCTTGCCCCAAGTTACACAAACAGAAAGCTGGCAGAGGGATATTTATAGCCTCTTAGATAATCACTCTGAAGTATTTTACTCTGCTGTGAGGCTGAGGGTGGTTTATTTTAGTTTTATTTAAGCTACCATTTTCATAAGTATGTGTTTGAAACCAAGGTATATCTGCATAGGCTGAATAAACAAAAGTAATCTTAAAACAGCATTTTGGCTAATGCTGGTTATTTCTATAGTTTTGGGGTGAATTTTTTCAAAAATATTCAAAAGAGACTCGCAACCTTTATAATTGAGACAAGTATATGCTGCCTACAAGAAGGTCAAAGACTTCTTTCATCTCTTAGCAGTGGAGTTAGATGACTTCTTTGCATTGTGTTTGGCCTGTGGATGCACAGAGTCAGCAGTCACTAACAGAGAAGCACTGACCTAGTTTACATAGCCTGGAAAAGGTCTGCAAAAAACATGCATTGAATAATTATAAACAAACAATGAATTTCTAAAAAAAAAAAAAAAACAAAAAAAAAAAGGCTGCTCATGGATAATTCATAAACAGGAAAAAGGGCTATATCACTGAATAAATTAATTAAAATAAATTAGCCTTCTCTAGTCTTCAAAGAATACAAATAAGGCCTTCCTGTATCTCCCTACTTTAAATAAAAGCAACAATTCTCTCACAGTTAATGATTTAAATAATACAGAACAGTCTATACAGCCAGAGGCAAATTCCCTTCTCAGTTACTCCTCTGCAAAGGATTCTAGCAAAACTTGAAGTGACTTCAGATTTACGTTTATGGGTAATTAAACTGTAGTGGGTAACTTCTAGATCATTGAAAAGTTTACTGCAGATTAGAAACTAAGATTTGATGAAGATAAATCCGGATACTGATTTGATTGAAGACCTGAGGATTTTTTTCTCAATATTCGTTCAGAAGACCTAGCAGCTTCTTACATTAAGCAAACTAATAGAGGAGCAGTTTCTGTTG
Organism: Nothura maculosa; assembly: GCA_032353885.1. Lineage (NCBI taxonomy): Eukaryota > Metazoa > Chordata > Aves > Tinamiformes > Tinamidae > Nothura > Nothura maculosa. The sequence continues at coordinate 2,942,216 of JAUBOD010000658.1, read as the reverse complement.
ATACGTTTTAAATTTAGGGAGGAAGTAGTGCAAAAGGCAGAACTTGGAAAATGAGCAGAGGTAATTAACATGCACTGCCTTCACTTTTGTGAAGTTTAAGATTAATTCTTACCTGATTCAATTTGAGTAGAAAGTAACTGTAGCTCCATCAGCAAATTCCTGTTAATGATACTGTTGTATTAAGAGCTCTTTGCTGTGAAATGAGTATTAACTCTAGGCTAGGTTCAAAGACATATATGTTACCTGGGGCAATGTTTTCGGGGTGTGGTGGGCTTCGCGGATCGGGCGTGTTAGGCGGTGTCATTGGGGCGTGCTGGGCAATTCCATCAACACTGAGGCCATCCATGTGAACACTTGGTATGGGCTCGCCACGCTGTGTTCAAATAGAAATAAACATCACTGAGAGCATGGGCAAACGCAGAGATCCTTAACGCTTCTTTGTTGAGAGGTGAAGTTTTAGCCAAGCTTACAGGCCAGATTGAGACCTGGGATGTGTTGTCAGAGCCATAATGTCCTGCTGTTTGGTACCCTGCTTGCTAGATACCATTTCTCAAGGTTTCCTGGATGTTTGCTGCAAGATGAAAGTTTCACAACTCTCTAGCACTGACTGTGTAAGCAAAAGTGAGTAATTTATCAGTGCTGAGAATGGTATTGCAGTACAATTGAAAAGTCTAAATCACAAGAATGTAAATGCTTTATTCAAGAGTTGTGGGTGTTGGGAACTGGATGAGCAAAACTTCTAAAGTTAATATCAAATACAGTCCATTTGAGTTATCTGACCTTTTTCTAATTTTGTGATCCATTGATTGAGAGGAAAAATTAATTAACATGCAGTCTGCTAGAAGAGTTCATCCTCACTGCTGCCTAATGTGCCATCCCATTATCTACCTTTGTCCGCAGGCCGGGTAGCTCCCAGCAAGCTGTAGATCTAGCACTCTGGCAAGCAGAGCAGTGGCGTGTGGCCCTCCAAGCACTAGACAGGAGAAACTAGACATGCCAGCCTGGGCACCCTTACTACCTGAGGGCTAAATAAATCTAGCAGGTTTGAGCAGTTTCAAAGCCCTAATTCTTCAAAGCTTTTCTTTCTCTATCAGTTGAAATTCGCCACATTTGTTAGACTGCTTTTGTTTGGGGTTCTCTTTCCTTTATTTATAAAAGAAATAACAATTCCAGTGCAGGCCACTTTCTGGAGATTAGCGATAGGCTGTTATTTTCCACCCTCCTAGCAGGTCATCGGTTCTAAGGAAACATCTAAAGGCTTAATCATTGTTGCTTAAATATAGAATCAGAGTCTCATAAGAAGTCAGTGTCTTATTTTAGCCATGACACATACTCTAAAAGCAATTTAAATACAGACTGTTTTAGAGTAAGAATTTCTTAAAGGAGGAAAGCAAACAAATAATACTTGTTTAAACTTGAAACAAAGAAAGATCAAGGCAGTGTGTTTTGGACCATCCTAAAGTATTAGAAAGATTATTTTAACTGTGGTGGCCAAAATCATAAAGATGATGAAGATAACATCAATGATGCCTAAACAGGAATTTAAGGGAGGGGAACAGAAACCAGAGAGGCCTTTTTTCTTCCTTTTGCTCATGTGAGAATGTCATGCTGACTGTGCAGCATGCATACTCTATATATTTTTGTGGGAAGAATTAGATGAGAGAGGAACTGTTTTATGACAATTTCGGAAGCAAAAACAGGCTACAGAAATTCTAATTAGACTACTGATGTTGTGTTCAGAACTTATTTGTATAGTTTCTTAATACTCAGTAGAGAGAAAGGTAGTGCGTAGCAGCAGATCAAGATGCTCCTGATGGAAGATTTCCATCCAGACCTGGTAGCTAAAGGCTTGGAATTTTAAGTTTGCTGGTATTTACAGAATTAAATAAGCCAAACCATTGCATCTTTCCCACGGCCTTTGAAAATCTTAGCTCTGCACAACTTCAAGTGTTTCTGCTTAATTAGACATGTGTACATGTGTGTCCTTGCCTTGGTGTATTTTCATCAGTAGTACCTGTCACAATCTGAGTAAACTATTTGGTGCTTTGCTGTTCTGTGGAATGAATTACTCATCTCCTAGTTGTACCACTACAAACTTTAGATTAGATCACAACAATACATTGTGGTTACTATCTGTATTATCATAAGTGAACTTTTTGTTTAAAGAAAAATTCAGTCCAGATCTTTCTTTTATGGATTCCGTTGGAGGTAAGAGTTCTGTTAGGTCCTAACACACCTGTAGCATCATCTTAAGTTAGTGGTAGAAGATTCTGTGGAAAGACAATTTCTATTTCAAGAGAAATATTTTCTAGGTAAAGGAATAATAATTAAACTTCCCAACACTTCTCTTCCTCTTCAAAGCAACTTAAAAGATACTGGGACTAATTCTACTCCTTAGTCATATACTTTCACATCTGAAGTCATGGGGATGCATACGTGTGACTGAGAAGCAGAATTTAGTATGATAAGGATTTGAAATTGCCCTGGAATTAAAGGGATTACTTATACATAGGATGAGATTTGGCACAAGGTTCATACTCAGATAATTAAGCCTTGCAGCACATTTCAGAACTAGGCAAAAACTCTCAACATTTTTGTCTCTATTTTCAGAGATTAGCAAAAACTTCAAATATTTTGCAAAAGCCATAGATGAGACAAATGTTAGATGTGTTTAAGTTCCTGGCATTAGAATTCCCAAGGTGTCACTTGTGCTTTAACCCAGTTCCTGAGGAATTAGTTCAAAGAGTAATTCTTTCTCTGAGAAAATCTTCATCTTTTATCACTTTGTTGAAACAGTCAGGACAGAAGTATGTTAGTGCAGTATTGAGAGGTATTTTGCTGCCTGAGTCTCATTTTGCGACTACCAACCTATTTTTAAAAAAGGTCTACACAAAGCAAATGACTGTCTCATCCAAGTTTTGACTCTTAACCAGTTATTTTTAACAGTCAGTTGTTATGGGATAATCTGGTCATTATGAGCCCGAATCAGAAAGAATGAGAATGATTTGATTCTGAAACCCTTAAGCATTATGATCTTTAGATTTTTGGTTTTTCTATAGGAAGCCACAAAGATACAAAGACTCATTTTCTATCATTGTAGAACATTTTTTTTCTCTGTAATTCTCCCTGAGCTACAGGCAGATAATGCACAAAACGTATCATGAGCATGCAGGAAATCCCAAGCGAGTTTCACTGTATTTTATTAAGGAGTTATTATAAAATACTCACATTTCTTGGCTTGTTTGCTACATAGTGATAGTTTTCATAGGTGTATTTATCAGATCTCCTCTGACGTCTCTTAAAGAGCCTTGCACCTCTGTTGCTGAGGGTTGACAGTTCTTCCACCATGATATCTCTAGGAGTGCTGACCTTTCTTCCAAGGTCTAGGTTGGGTGAGACTGCAACAAAATCAATTAATATGTGCCTGCTTTCTTAAATCCTTTTTGTTGCACACCCTGCACCTGAAATCTAACAACATATTGATGCATACATGTGGGACACATAACATAGCTTCATACAGGGTTAGTGAAATAAGTCATTCTTCCAAAATTTTGGAGCACAATGTTGAAAACTACAAAACTGATTTTTGAAGAGGCTAAGTATCTCTTTCCCTCAATTTATTTCAGTTGAATGATACTCAGCTGGTCTGAAAATCAGGTCTGTAGTGTCCTGTACACTGTGTCTTAATAGTTAGTAATACCTTGCATCTGCTGAAATCAGTACCAAAAATTCCTTTGCTCTCTGGGCTCCCTGATCAAAACTTTAGTTAACTTGGTATGTCCTGAGCTGGATAGAGGAAGAAAGTAGCATTTAAACATACGCACTTGTTTCTTATTGCTTATAAATGTTCAATGATTCATTCATATTCAGCTTTTTCTTTAAAATTTTTTTTTTAATCCAGGGCATGCTTGTGCTCTAAGAAAAGTTTGTGTTTGAAATTCTCTACTAAAAAGCATTTCTGAAACCTTCAGAATAAAGCTAAAGGATACGAAAATGAGATATCTAACAGAGAATTAAATATGCTTCTAGAGACTCTTCCTCTCTTTAAATCAGTTTGAGCAATTTTGGTCTACTTTTTCTGCCATATATTTAGGAGTTTTGGGTTTTTTCATCAATTCTTTCAGAGAGGAAAGCTGCAAGCAAACTTTTCAAACTTTACAGTTACAAAAACTGAATGACTAGACACAGTGTTCTTTTCTTTGCTGTTTGTGAAAAGCTGCTTCTATGTTTTTAGTGTAGAGACTTTGAAAATGAAGATGTGTAGGGAGAGAGGAGATCAACTGAGACTTAGGTAGAGAGCTCTTAATGCGATCACTTAAGTGGAAATGAACAAGCTATTTTGTACTAATTTCTTCTTGGAAGTGAGACTTTAGTAAATATGGCAAAAATTGATTCACATAGGAAATTTCTTAAAATTTATCTTCTATTACCTCTTATATTCCAATTATATTAATTGGAACTGTTCCCCTCCATTATTCCTGAACTTCAGGAAGAAAAATAGGAAGGCACAGCATACTGTGAGAATTACACCAATAGTTTGGTAAGTTTCTTTGATCTGAGTTCAAAGAGACATTCTGTTATTTGCTTAATAAACTCTTCTATTCTTTAGATGTTTTTGTAATCTATAGGATTTAAAATTATTGACTTCTTTCAGGGCATTAAAATTAAGCGAGAGAAACTATACACAAAATACTATTGATTATTTCCAGGGTGAGCATACAGGAAGTTTGCTTTACAATTAATATTACAAATGAAGTAGCTGCAGAAAACACTTAATATCAAAGTTCCTATTGCAAGGGAAAAATGGGAAAAAGAAAAGAAAAACAAAGATTTTTATTTTTGATGATGTGGAGTAATGTATCTCCTGGTAACTTTGTTGAAAAAAGATTGTGAATTGCTGACATTTGGGAAAATGTGACCGAGACATTTAGGCCCATTAAATATTTAACCCAAGCTCTATAACTTTTTTTAACTTTGTTTTCCACTTAATAAATTGGAACAATTTTTGAAGCCCTGGACTATGTCATTGTTGATGCACTTGTGTTGGTACTGATTTCGTTTGAATGTTTGCAGTAGATTTAATTGGAGCAAGATCAAGCCAGCTATATCATGAGCAGGAGCATGCACCTCTGCTTTAAAAATAGTATGAGCAAAGAATCCTAGCACCCCCTCCACCCCCGTTATTGAAGAGGTAACTACAAAACAAAGAGTACTTAACATGGAAGAAAATGACTCAGCTTGTCCAATGCCATATCATTGCCAGATAGTGGTGGGTTTTGGGCTCTGTGGTTGAGATAAGGGCACTAGTTATTAGGCTGTAGCCTGAAGTTTTGACCCACAACTCTATTTTGACACTTTAATTTCTCAAGATTACTGCAAGGTTTGACTGTTGAGTGGGTTTATGTTAGTAAGAGATAAGCAGTTTACACTTCAGAGCAGCAACATCTTCATGTAGAACTTCACTGCCTTCAAGACAGGCAGTGTATAGAGCTGTGAGACTGAAGTGGGAAAGTGACTCAGTATCTCTATCCAAACCACTGCTGTTCTTCTGGGCCATGCTGAATGGTGACTATTTTGGGCATTGCTGTTCACTTGCATACATGCTGTTCTGGTACAAGGTAACGGAGCGAAGCTCCCAGGGACTTTGTTCCCCTACAGTTGTGCACTGCTGTGTGTCGAGGCAGCGTCCCAGAAACAGAGGTGTGAAGCTCATTTGAATCTCCTGTCAACTAATGTCTTATCTGTTATCTGGTTTTATGATGTGTATAGGGATGGTTTCAGTATCTGTGCAGAAAAGGGTGATGAGGAATGAGAAAAGGAGGATTTTTAGAGGATGATAAAAAGAACATATTATTCAAATGCACCAGAAAAAAAAATAAAATCTTAAACGGACATTGCAAATTAATACTGGAGGTTTAGCTCATAGTCTAATCCCAATCTTAACCTTTTAGCTTCATTTCTTTATTTGTTCCTGTCCCATGCTTTAAGTCATAACAGATTTCATTTAATATTTTTCATTTATATATTTCTTCCTCCATTCACCTTTTAATCCCCCTTTAATCCTCTAGTATACAGTCTTCTAAATATCTTCATCTGGATTATATATTTAATAATGAATATCAGATAGTAAATGTTTGTCATACTATCAGAAATAAGAATTTCTTGCCCTGTTAGAAAATCACGTGGCTAACTGAAGAATGCGCTTAAGATATCATGCAGAATTGTACATGAGATTTAAGTATAATTGAAGGTTAACCAGCTAAAATTCCAAAGTTTCTTTAAAACTGTATGTGTAAATGTGTGGCGCATGTATGTGTAATTGTCTAACAATTAGACTTCTAAATGTCATGATTAGTTCAAGTCTGCTAGTGAAAATGCAAGGTACTGAGAAGATAGCAACGTATTCCCTGTGTTGACTTAATGCTGCAGGCTCTGTCCTAAAGCATAAGAAGTTTAACAATAAGTGGCTTTTATTGCAGCATTTTATGACACCTAGAACTTCATTAAAACACAAAGTCATGTCCCGCAAGCCAGCAGGGAGAGGCTGACTTCCAGTCATTACCCACCCAGCCCAGATTTGAGATACTGATAAGACCTGACAGATTTTTATCGAGTGCCATATCAACCATTGCTTCTATTGTGAACATCTTTTATCAGGAATTTCATTTTTACTCTTTATTTGAAACCACTGTAATAAGAAGGATTCTAGAATAAAAATGCAAGAAGTTTCTGCCTGTCTTTCAGCTTGCGTGTGTAGGGCCTTGCACTAGAGAGAAAAATATCTGCGTGTTGCTGTTCAGCATTGCTAACAGCGGGGAATCTCGCAGGTCTGTGAGACTGTAGGTGCTTTTCTGGTTGGAACTGTACAGTTAGTTCTTAGTTATTTTTTTCAGTTGCAGAATCTTCTTTACTAATAATGGTGCAAACCCCAGAGAGCCAGTAGCGAACCTTTCACATGTGAGTTGAAGTTTGTTGAAATAAACTTAAAATGAAGATTTTTGTGATTCAAAACCTAGTTTTCTACCAGCTTTTCCTAAAACCATATTTGCTCTTCAGATTTCAGCCAAGCAACTGGCATATACCTTGTCTAGTTATCTCAGTGGTTATCCTTTTATTTCTTCAATGATTTTTCTGAGCTTATACAGCAATAAATTTCAGACTTAACAGCATTACCATTTCATAAAATTCTGTGTATTTTTAAATAAACCAGACATCTAAAGACGATGCAAACGTAAAACATACACTTCATCACTGCCCTCAGTAGCCACCATCACAGCATGTCTTGTGGAATAAGCTGTCCTATCTAGATGTATGAATCTTAACTTGATAGCAGATCTGATGAGACATAAATAATAAAAAGGGCTGCTTGTGCGAATCAAATGCCAAGCATTAACAGAGAATCTCCAGTACCTCCAGTGATTTGCAAGGTAGATTTTTTATGGTAGATTTATTAGTATTGCTATGAATAGAAGGAACATTTATCATGTGAAGTGCCTGCTACTAAACAAATATTATAAAAGACAGTTTCTCTGCCCTGAAGAGCTTACAGACTAATAGACGCGTTTATTACTTGGGGCTACAGTACAAAAATCCCGGAGCTCTGAAGAGATCAGTAAGGGCAGACCGGTTTGTAAGCCGAGTATGTGTTCAGTGGAGAGTGGAAGGAAGGAAAGAGTGTTTGCTTAAATGAGCCCTAGTTGCTGCAATAATTTGCTTTGAGCTAATTGAGTGCTTTAAAAGAAAGCTTTTTTAAAACATAATTGTTTCACTATTCCTAATATACAGCTAGATTCTTTTCTCCCTGAGAAAATTTTCCATAAAAGATTTCTCATGGAAGTATCGGAAGGAATAGGTCCAGACACTGAATTCATAGCTTCTTTTTCTAAACTCCTTATGTCTGTAGTCCTGCTCTCCTTGGAACTTGGTCTGTGAGTGGGTACAGACCATGCCCAAATTCTTGGGAGCAAAAGACGACAAACAGGATTTGCAGTTCAACCGAAAACTGGAATTTCATGCTCAGTACCTTATGGGAGTTGTGTGATTTTTTTTTTTTATTTTTTTTTCCATAAATGCTAAATACTAAGGAGCTTTCTGTGCTCTCAAAAAGCACTTTTATAAGACTGAGCCCTTTATGTAAATGTTTTAAAAATAGTAAAATAAAAGAGACTTCATGGGGACATAAGATTGGAAGGCTCTCCAAAAGCCTTCCAGTACTTCCCTAATGAAAGCCAGTACTTCCCTAATGAAAGCCAGGCAGATTTGTGTTCTCAGCTGGGTTTGTTGCTTCTGAAATTCTCCTAGTAGAAGCCTATTTTGAAGAACTTGTTTTTGAAAATCAGTCTTCCATTTCAGAAGTATCTGCATACAAGATTCATTGGTGCTTATGCATCATTAGAACTGCCATGTACTAGTAAGATGAGTTAGTTCCAAAGATTAATTTTTGGGTGGAGGAAGAGAGCTGTAAACAATTGCTTTAAATATTTGTATCATTCAAATAAAAAAGCAGGGTGAAGCAGAGCAAAAAAGAAGATAGGCACAGCTCAGCATGTTTCTTATATGATAGCCTATTCAAATGGAATGAAGTCATGTTATTAACCCCAAATAATATTCTGAAAGGCTATCCTAGCAGAATGTACATCAGCTGTTAGATTACTTCATTCCTCCACAGCAGTTGTTCATCTGAAAATAGCTTTCAAATGAAAAGAGGCAACTACAAAAGGATTAGTTACCATAGGCAGCATGATACTCCCACAAGATTATTTATGGCAGAACACCCAGAGACAAAGCTGTAAGAGAATTAAACTCTATGATTAAAAAATAAATATATTAGAGGGGCTAGAGAATATAAAATATATACAGTAAGTTGATGTTAGCTCTATACCATTTCTGTGTATTTCATCCATAATGGCTGAGGCTTGTTGTTTCTTCTCTTTGACCATGGCAGAATGTGTTAACATTGTGACTTTCTGATATGGTTTTCCTTGCTGAAAAAAACCAAACATTTTTACGTTGTTGAGACAGCTTGCACAACTCGGCCAATTTCTGATATTATATTCAGAATGGCTGAATAGTGAATTTAGTTACTTCTAGTTTAGAAATACTGAGTTTTGAATGGTGCAAAATGCAGTAGCAATTCTTGCTTGCAAAGCAGATAAGACATGTGCTGATGGATAGAAAGTCCCAAGGAAAAAACTTGGGGCTATCTGAACTCTGTAGCAATATTAGTGGCAGTGGTCTAGGCCTTCTCACATCTAAACATTATATTGAAAGATGTAAAATCTTAGATATTTTTAAATACTCTTGTGAGCTCAAAAATAGTTATGTACACATTGTTTCTTAATTTGATAATGAATTTAGGAACTAAATAAGATGCATTGGCTTTGTAAACAAAGAAAGTGCATTTCTGACTAGGTGAAAAATCACCATTCTTTTAATTCCAAAGTCAAGAGATTACATAAATGTCTTTATATGACGGTTTGTAGGACAGACAATGTCAAAATATTTCAGGAAGCAATACACTTACCCTATAGTTTTGCTGTGCAGGAAAAAGCGTTCTCAAATCTTTAGTTGAATCTTCGGGAGTTAGTTATGAATGGGGATGACCTGCCTGGTCCAGGATGTTTCTAGCCTTGTGCTTGGATCTGCATGGTACCTAGTACTGAGGCAAACTGGGGGCTGATCCTCTTCAAAGGGCTTGGCATCCAGCTGACATCAACCAGTTATATATAGAATCAAACACTCCAGCCACTCATATCTTCCTGGCAAAAGAAGAGAACAGAAAAGATTCAACTGCACCCGCAACAAAGAGTTTCTATTTCTTTCAGGGTTTATTGGGAGGTTTAATCGAAGGCTCTTCTCATACTTGGACACATCACCTCCTTGTTGACTCTGAGAATTATAAACTCTGTGGTGTAGCCAGAAAAGAGACCTTTAAAAATAAGGTGTTAAATATATGGATGGGCAAGACTATATGAGTTGAGAATGGCCTGGTCTAATCCTTTAGTGAAAGATGAAACCATGCTTCAGTAGTGGCTGATGGCTAAAGTTAGTGGCAGATGACCGATATGCAAGTCTGTTCTTAAAAAGAAATGAAAATTTTTGAAGTATTACATGCGTTAGAATAATTTTACAGAATGCACTTGCTTCCCTGTGTTTCAAAATCTCATAATTTTCTTTGTGAAATGGGAACAGAAGCCTTCAATTATTCGAAATATTCTGGAATGTGGAATACTAGTATATTTTTGCCTCAGTGTGCCTTGTTGGATGTATGTAATATTACATGACATCAAGTACCTTGAGACAAAAAGAAATAGTGGAAGAAGGAAACCATTTTCCCATGAGCCATCATCTGAACTACGGATCAGTAGAAGCTAGGGAAACCTGTTCCTGTATTTCTGAATTGGTTTTGATTTTGTTCTTGGAATTTTCTTCTCACTATCAGAATCTACCTGCTAGCGCTATTCATTAATAATTTCTTTCCTTTTTTTCATGCTGTGGTCTGACATTTAAAAAAAAGTACCAGCAAGCGTAGTCAAAATCTTGCTTGAATCCATTCAGCTAAAGGCCAAGATTGTTCTCCTTCTGTTTGCGCGAGGCCTCCAGCAAGTTCTTGCAAGGTCAAGGGAAAATGAATGCAAGTACCCTAAGACTTCTAAAATAAAAAAAATATCCTTTTCCTTTCACATAAAATAGTTTAGTTAAAAAGGGAGGATATGAACTTTTCATTCTCTATGTATTTCCTTAGGTATTTGAGAAGTTCTAGGATATGAACAGGAAAATTGAAAACAAGGCTGAAATGAAAAGGGAATAATTTAACATGTGTGAAGGATGCTACTATATCTTTTAATCCAACCTGAGTGCTGCTTTTTCTCATTCCCTGAAAACATAACTGAGCAAGGCTGTGAGCAACCTGACCTTGCAGGCTTGTATCAGGAGTCTGAGCTCCAGAGAGCTGTTCCAACTCAAATCATTCTGTATTTCCGTGATTAGGCCACTCATGGGAAACAATCAGGGTATTTTTTTCAAAGATTAACAGAAACTGGGCAGAGGTGATAAGGGCTATAAAGGTGCATGACATTACAGATTACCTACCAAATGATTACTTCGCATACACCCAAGAAAAAAGTGTTGAGGCACAAAACTGGAAAGCATTGTAAAGGAAGGAGTTTTAAATATCTTTTCTTCCCAGAATGTAAATAACTATCATCAGTTCAAATTAATAGGAATTTATGAAACCGATTTCCTTTCTGTATTGGACAGAATTTGACAGTTGCTGATAGAAGGGGTAAGTGGTTAGGCATAAATATTTTGCCTTTAATGTTTTGATAACATGCCACATTTTCTTAAGCAAGTAAAAGGAAAAGCAGTCTTTGAATGCCTACGCAATTTGCACTCTAGGAAGCAGTTCTCAGTGATTCACCGTCAAACTGTCAAGTGAGATTGAACAAGAGTCTGTCGGGGGTTGTATTACTCAGTATTTTTGTTAATTACTTCAGTAATATAGTAGAGAATGTCTATTAAATGCCAGACTAGGAAAATTTCAAGCCATCTACAGTTCAGAACTTGAACTGTTCAATTTGAACTTGAACTTCAAATTATCTCAACAAACTGGAAAAAAAAGATTCATTCGGTAAGACCACATCTAAACGAAAGTTAGAATAGTGATGTTGTAGGGAGAACCTCTTTGGCAATTTTTAAGAGCAGATTATGAAACATCTGTTAACAGTAGTTTAGCGTCTTGCCTCAGAGCATGGAAATGAACTGGATGTCTTTTAGATTTCTCTTTCAGGCTTCATTTTTTTGTAATTCATGTGAAAATAAATACCCCCTACACAGGAATGGTCACTATTTAACAATCCCATAATTTAGCCTCTTAAATTCCTGTTTCATGTTTTGACATTTCCTGAACTGTCTAACTTCAACAGTGTCATTTGTTCCATAGAAAAAGCAATGGATGACCCAGCATGAAAAGTTTATTGACAGATTTTTTTTATCTGTAAATTTTACAAATCAGAAGTGGAACTTCAAACAACTTAGTCCTTCGACTGTTGTAGAATTTCATTTACTACCACCATCTCAAGGTTTTGCCCTCAACCAAAATAGAAATAAGTGCGTTATGTCATTGCAGCTGGAAAAGAATAATGTTTAACTGTAGTAGCTGCAAGACAAGAACTGATCACATTGCATGCCACTTTCTTTCATAAGGCTTAAGGAAGCTCAGGGCCCCGTAAAACATCCTAAGCTGCTAAAGAATTTTGAATACGTATACGTGACTAATAGTGTGTCCATAGCAATGAGTAGAGGTTAAGGAAGGTGAAAGAATTACAGTAACATTCTACATCAGAACAAAGTCAAACTCTGCATTTCAATGAGGAGAAATGTTTAGCACTAGTGGTAAACCAGGATAATTAAGGCAGCCTGTGAACAAGGACAACATTTACCTGTCTTCTGCCTTTAGGTTGTTTTTGTTTAGGTTGTAAATAACACTTTTCCTTCCAGCAGTCTTTTTCAGCTCCTTGTGGCTCTTTCTCACCATGCTGCTTCCCCTGAATTGCATAACTGGCCAGAAAGGAAGGCCAGGCTCCAAAGTGGAAAAAAACTGAACTCCAGACACCCGATTCTCTATTTTTTCTCTCTCTGTCTCTCTTTCTCTTTCCCTCTTTCTCTCTCTCTCTCTCTCTTTGTCTTCTGACAAATAAGACAAAGTAAAAGCAATGAAATGGTGAATAATGCTTGAATTCTTAGTATGTGCTTAATTTCATCCCGAGAGTCTGACTACCATATGTACTTAATTTTATGCTATGAATTTAAATCAATGGGACTATTTAGGGTAGTAGAGTTAGTTATGTGTAGTATCTTATTCAGAATGGGAATTAAAGAGACTTAGGGATTAGATATGACTGTAAGTGAAAAAGAAGACTGTATTTGCTCCATTTCACAGTGAAAATAAAATCATTTTAAGCCTTTAGACCTTTGAATCAGCTGATATTTCTGTATTTATGTTTTCTGTTTTCTGTATGTTACTGTTACCTTTCTGTAAAAATCCAAAGATATCATTGTTTTTCTGGTATTTATAGCAAGACAATCTTTGATTTATTATTCTCATTAATATTCTCCAGCTTTCTAACATACATGTAGGTATTCTATCATATGATTCATCTTTGCCACATCATAACTAGTGGCAATTTGCATAAAAAGCTTGGAAAAAGAAAAAAAAAAAACTCTGACTGGTTTATCTATAAAATAATAGAAAAAAACAAAGTTGCCTGTAACTTATAGGAGCCTGTAGTTTGTCTTTGACTGAAGTAAAGTAATCCATAATAATGGGCATAAGGAGCACACAGTACTTCATCAGCCCTCTTTTATTCATGAGATCCTTCTCTGTTTAGGATGTGCAGTTTAAAAATATATTTTTCCTTTGTGCAGTGCAGAGGTAGTGCTGGAGCAGAGCTTCCCTGCATCCTGGAGGCTTCAGCATTGCCTCGACTTGTCACTGAGATGTAAGTGCAGTGCCCTGGCACCACGGGTGGGATGCTGAGACTGCTCTGGTTTAGCCTACAAGAACAACAGGTATGGGTGTGATTTCTCCAAGATTTATCACTTCTACTTGGCTCTCACTTTCATTCTTTGTTTCCTGTCACTGAGAGTGAAAAGACTATCATTTGCGAGGGAAAAAAAAAAAAGAATGCTGAAGGCCTGATTTAATCCCATGAGCTAAATCCACAGACACAGGCCTGTACTGTCAAAGACGTAATCTGGCCCAGCAGCTGGCCAGGAAGCTTTAATTTTGTACATGCATTTTCTGAAGCTTGCTAGTTAAAAACTCATTCATTTCTGTGGGTGGTCTGCTGTGCTGTGAAGTTGACTTAAGTGCTTGGATTGTTGTTTTCTTTTTCCCTTCACTCAAAAGGATTCGTTTCTTTCTGCTACTTTTAACAAGAGCATTACAGTTTGTCATAATGCTACAAGCATGCATTTTGCCTACATAAGAAACCTTTACAGAGTGAAGCTTCACCTCTGAAATATTGCATGGCAAGTAGAATATTTGTGTATGTCTTTAGCAGGTCTGTGCGTGTTTGGCATTAAGTCCTTTGTTTGGCATTAATCCTTTTCGTATTGCATTTAGTTTCTATTTCACTTTAAGGACTTGAGTGCCTGACACAGGTTTATTTTGTTAGATCCATGTGCTGAGATTTTAAGGAAAGCAACATCAATTTAAAGTGCATATTACCATTCCCAATACCAAAAAGCTTCGAAGAGATCTTTCTAAACATACCCTTCTGTCAGTGTTAAGCTGCTTCTGTTTCTTGAGAAGAGCCAAACAGCTCAAACTGCTCCAGTATCTTGAGACTTTGATTTATGAACATGAGAGGAAATCTAAAGAGGAAAATTTTAGTCTTGCAAGGTCTTTACTAACTACAAAATATGTAATAGATTTTGAAGTTCTATTTAAAAGGTGCACATCCAACAGTTTTCTCAATGTATATCTGATTTTTATGAGCTCCACTGTTTCTGTTAGTCACTTGCACTTCAGATGTGTTTTTTTTTCTTTTTTTTTTCTTTGTTTTTTCTTTTTTTTTTTTGAAAAGAAGTGACCTTTTACAGAAAGCTGACGTTCTTATGAATCCAGGAGCTTAAAACTAAAAAGGGTATGATGAGACTTTGGATTAAATTTTCAAACCTTAACAGCATTGCTGCTCTGGCAAAGTTTCTCAGTTCTAACTCACAGGTAAAGTGTGTGATTTCTTCATATACATGTAGCTCTTCTTTTTATGCTCAGGCAGCTGCAGTACTGGTAGTTATTCCCAGTGATGCAGCTATCTTTGCAGCAGGGGATAGGAGAAAGTCACTGAAACACCATCAAAACCATTTGTGATTTAAACAAATAAAGTGCAAGTCTCAATCCTACCAGTGAACACCCATTGAATTTTATGTTTGGTCCACTGAATTTGATGCAGTTATGATGCCAAAGTGACACTTGACTAGTGGAAATACCAGTTTTAGAGTGTTTCAGCAGGAAGGTTGTTTACAAAAGAAAAACCTCCAGATCTAGGAACAGACTGGAATGGAAAGAGGACTTTCCAAATTATTTTTCTGTCCAATTGATATATTCAAACATAGGCAGTATAAAACCTGTATTGCTTAAGTATGACTTAAATAACTTTTTGGGCTAAAATAATTTTAGACTAAACATACAATCTGCCTACCTCAGAATATTACCTGAATGAAAAGACAAAGAAGTAGAGATTGAGTTCTGCTAAGTGGAAGCACTGAGGCTTACATTCACAGGAATCAGATTGGCAGGAAACAGTTGATTAGAAGTGAAGAAAAAAAAAAGTCAAGTGGCCAAATGTTTTCTTAGGAAAAAGTTGGCAGGAAGACATCCTTGTATAAAAGAAAAAAAAATACAAATAAGGTGGAAAAGCTTACTTTGCTACTTCCTTCCCCCTTTACCCCTTAAGAAAGAGAATAGTTATCAACATTTTGACTTGCTTCAAAAACAGGCAGTCTGGCTGGCAGCCATTGGCAGCCCTGCTGTGAACACATTTTCTGTGGCCTATTCTAATACTTTATGGTAAGCATCAGCGTGCAAGCCAGGAGTACTTTATAGGAAGTTAACATAGTAACTGTGTTAATGTTGACATGTTTCAAAGATTTCAAACACTGTTTCCTGAAACAAATATATAAAGCCAGCAGACTTCCTTTAAATCTAAAATAAATAGATGAACAGAGGTGGTACATTTAAAAGAAACAAGCCATAATGCCATGCCATCACATGCAGCCACCCACTGAAGAAAAAGTATGAAACTACTGCAGCAAAACTAGCTCCTTATAAGCAAAGGACTGTCACCAGACTGCGTCTAGGTGCTTCCGCTTTTATTTACTGCTTTGGAACACCTGGTGTTTGTTTCAGTCAGTCCCTCCATTGTTCGGTACCCTGAGCTGTTGTCCTCCTGCCTGGGGCCTCTGAATACTATTGCACAGGACTTGCTGTTTCCCTACCAATGTCAAAATTGCTGTCAGAAGCTCAGTTTTCATTTATCACTAATTCCTTTCCTCAAGCAGTAAGCTTATTGAGATATCTTTTTAATTTACATAGTTTAAAAAAACTAGGTAAAGGCAGTTCAATTCTCCAGAAAGAGGAACATTGCCCTTCTCTATAATTATGAACTTTACGCAGAGGTCATCATTTTCCAAGCAAGATTTTTTTTTCTTTTAGTTTATCAATGCTCCAGACAGATTCTTTTGTGTGCATCAAGAGTATAATCTAACATAACTTCTAATTACTGCTTTCACAAAGCCCTAGAGTATATCAACACCCATTTCATTATAACTGTTAACTGAAAGACATTTGGCTAGTTTTCCTTAAGGAAAGTAAAAACATTTTTTTCTTTTTTTCTAATAAAAAAAATCTTTTCCGTCTGTTTTATGGTAAATCCTTGGCAAAATGTGTCTCAGCACAAGTACTAGTACCAGATCGCAGTACATTCTTGCAGCTGTGCAATTGCATGATAAACCACGTCACAACTATAGTTTAAAAATAAATATGATTTATATTGGCAAACATTTTTCTAAAAGAATTTATGACATATGATGTAGCACCTGCTGGAAGTTACTCTTATTTGTTGTTTTTTCATCAAATACTCTTTATTTTCCCTTAAAGCATATCTAAATATAGATGGTAGGACAAAGCGGAGTATCAATTTCATAGCTGGTATGTTTTCTAAATATATTATTACTGTTGTACTGGTTAAGGTCAGCTCCATATCTTAGCAGAGGGCTGTATCAGTTTGGAAGTTTAATATATCTGTAGAGATTGTGGCCTTGTATCTTATGGGAATTGCTTGTCATGTTTTCTGTAATGGAAGCATCTGACACAAAAAATAAATATTAACAAATACACATGTAGAATTTCAGGCTGGGCCACATAACAGATCATTTCCTTCTTGGTTATTAAATTGACCAGGATTTTATTGTTGGCGCATATTGCCAGTGACGTGGAGTTCACCTTGTGAGATGCAGAAGATGAAGTGTTAGATCCAAGTTCTGCCTCTCTGGTCTAAGAGAGAACTGGAGGGAGGAGGGAGAAAATGGGGCATCTGATACCCTTGTGCTGCCCTTGTCTTTAGCTCCACCGAATCCTTCCAGGCACGGCAAGCTGTTTGCCTCCCCCAGGGGGGATTTAGACTGCACCTTTGCCTCAGGCTCCGTGGACACCGAAGAGCCGTTCTACGCAAGCACGGAGTGTCTCGGGTTGTCTCTTTTACTCAGCAGGGCAAGGCTCTGCAAGTGCTTTCTCACTGGGAGAGATGAGTTTTCTCTCTGTCAGCATCCGCACTGCCAATGACGCCTTCACGCTCAGCTGCGGCCACACAGGGGCTTGAAGGAATCATCTCCCTTGAGGCTGTTCTGTGCTCCCAGTTACAGCCTGCAATACAAGGAACCCAAATAACTTGGCATTCTGAATTACCGTGCTCTGCAATACAGGTTAAAGAGGTGACTCCAGTGACTAGGTGAGCTGAGCTAAGAAAGCCTGTTTCTCATTGCAGAGCTATGACCATGAGTGTCTATGACTCTGCACCTAATTGTATTTTAGAAGAATGGGGAGATTATATGATAGCCCAAGTGCCCTAAGGACAAAATGTTGTGAACATATGTTGTAATCCCTTGAATTAAAGTGAGTCAGCCCTGGAAAATGTCTTACAGTTCCAGAGAATTATCTTCTAGGGAACAGTGGTTTCTTTCCAAGTTCATCTTGATAAAATTGCCATTTGTAACTAATTCAGAGTTCTCCCTCAAAGTCACAAGGACCCATCAGTCGGGACATAGGGCAGCCTTGTTAGCCTCCCTCCTGGGGCAGTTTAGGCAAAGCAGATCTGATGCTCATTCATATCACCTGGTTTGGGTCCTAAGTATGTTACAGAGATGATCATATTTTTATGAAGTAGGGATAGAGATTTGTCATCTATGGATGGTCTCATATTGGCTGTAATATTATCTTTTAAAATTCTTTCTTAGCCTTTTCCTGATTCTATAATCACAAGAATGTTTTAGGAAAGGAAATTGATTCATGATTTAAAGCAGCTGAATTCTCTCTCAGTAGCAAAGCTCCTGTTCACTTCAGAGATGGCAGGATGAAATCTCCTTTCAGAAGCAAGTAGCTTGTTTCAGTAAGTACAGATTACATAATTGTCCCACATTTCTTTCTCTTTTAGTATTCCAGTATTATGAAAATTGTGTTCCTGTTAATTGTAGTAGCTGCTCATCTCTTTTTGTGCATGCGTGTGTGTGTGTGTGTGTGTGTGTGTGTGTGTGAAAATAAATGACTCCTTGCTGCTTCTCCCACGCAGGAACATATTTAAATCAAACCAAGTCTGCACATGATTGGTTCAGAGAAGGGAGTGTCACCTACTGGGGGCTTTGCTCCCGCACAGTATGAAACCAGGATTTGTTTCTGTGCTCAGTGGATTGCAATGCTGTGTGCTAGTGTCAGTTGCCAAATAAGATTTCCGTTTAGCACATGCAGAGCTTCTTTAAATGGAGTCGATGGAAACTGCATGTGTTCATTGAAGGGAGATCTGCAGTTCAGTCTTAAATATAATATTGAGTCCTATAGCCCATCATATTTGCTTCTGAAGAAGCTTTGACTGGAGTAACAGTACTTTCTAGAAAGCAGCTATAATGCTAGCAAAACCAGCAGACCTCTAAATTCTTTAAGTTGTCATGTGCTTTTTTAGGGCTGCTTTAAGAAAGCTTTGGGGGCAAAATTTTCAAATCTAGATGTCTAAAATCGTATATGCAATAGCATGGTCAGGCTCCAAAGCCATAGTGGACTGATTTAAAAACATTATGGCCATTTGCATTTTACTGATTTCACATCTCAGCACTTCTGGAAAATGAGTCATTTTTATCTATATGCTTTGAAAACAGATTTAGTGACTTAATTTATCCAAGACTGTAAATATACTGGTTAGGTTATTTTTAGATTTCACAGCATGTTATTAGGTAAATGGGCTTTTGAAGGAGAGATTATTGGTTACAAAACCACAAACTTGGACCAATATTTTTTCTTTGAACTCTGGAAAGAAGTGAGTTTCTACCAACTGACATTGTTGGAGGAGTGTTGTTTTTTTAATTTGTTTGCTTAATAAGCATATGTTACAAAAAGACCAAAGGATTTAGGGCAAGATAGGTTAGATTAATTCAGGTGATAAAGCACTTAAAAGATTTTTTTTTTGCTGACCTCTTGAGTTTTTCAATGAGAAATGAAATATTTAGTTGCAGTAGCAGAAATTAAGAAATCATCTAAATAAACTTTCTGCTCATCTTCAGTGGGCAGTCATATGAGCAGAGCAAATGGTGTGTCTTTGATGGCTGTGTAGCACTGGCTGGCGGTGCAGGCGTGAAGGGCCGACTCCCACCCAGAACTGTCGAGCAAATGCACCTGGGTGCAGCTTACAGGCTCTCTGAGGCCCTGGTTCCTGGAACAGTAGTGACTGTTTAGTCATTCTGGTGGCGCTTCTAAAGCTGCACGTCTGCCACTGCCACTTGTGAGGGTTCTTCCCAAGATGTTTCTCTGTAATTAGGCAGGCTCAGTAGAGCAGAGAAGCAGGGTGCTCATTTTACAGAAGCAGAAATGAGATGCACCATTGTTGGAGCTCAGTCTGGCTGAACTTGTTTTCTTTCCATTTGGTATTTTCATTGTCAAAGAAGCTCAAGGTTTTCTGGCTTGTCACAGGTAATTTTATGGAGGGGAAAAAAACCCATGCCTTTGCCTACCATTGAAGTTCTTTCTGAGGAGGAGAGAATTCTTTTGGAAAGGAAGACAAACTTGAGAAGGATTCAATACAATTTTTCATTGTAACAAAGCTGATCAGCTTTCATATCTGTTTTTTTCTTCTGTCTCACGCTAATTTCTACTGATTTCTGCACTTGGTTACAGTGGTGCAAATATTGAGCAGACATCTTTCGTGTAGTTTCGCAAAATGACATTGATGATGTTGCTGTTACAGTTGGTGTAATTTCCAGTGTTGGAATATTTCCTGGATATTTAATTAGCATCTAAGTTAACTAGGCTACTTCATGGCTGAAATGTAGTAGCTGTGTACTTAAGCAAATATTTCTGTTATAAAATTAAGGTAAGAGTACTGAACTAAAGTCATTTTTTTTTGTTGCTGCTGTGTTGTTAAGGCATGTCATGGTTTTACCTTTCAAAAGGTTTAATATTGCTGCCATTGAACTTAAAAGGCTCTGCCTGTCAATGCCTAAGCTCATTACGTAAGGTTAAATACCTCACTTTAGCTTAAGCAGGAATAGACTTTAAAAGTTACACATCATGACTAAGGAATTACTACTATGTTTTGCTTCCCAAATATATCTTTCAGCTTGATCCTTTTGAAGTGCAAAATGTTGCAGAAGTTCCCATGTGCAGAGTGCATCTACTAGGCAGTGGCTGTAGGGGTAATTCCTAAGTTTATGGTTCATCCTCAGCATTTCTTCCCTTTTTTCCTTTAGTAGTCATTAGAGTCATGGATGCATGATTCTATAGGGAACAATTATAATAGTAAAGCAATAGTAAGTACATATTTTATAGTATTTCTCAATGGTGTAAAATAGATTGGATACTATTCTTTCAAGTATGAACAATAGCCTTCTTGTAATTCTTGTTGGACTACTGTGTGCAGATTGTGCCATGCCCACCCTCTGCTTTAACTTTATCTAGAAAATACTGTATCCAAATAATTGATTTCAAACAAGTCTTAAACTTAAGAATGAAAGATCCAAATATTGAATACTCAGTGCTTCCACTGTTGGTGCCTATTTTGGGAAGGAAAAATCAATTGCAATAAGAATGCCTTTCAGTGATTTGCCACCTCTGCTCCTTTCCTGGCAGTGGCTGAATTCTTACACCACAGTTGTGAGCAATTGACCATGCATTGCCTGTGTCTTTCCAGTGCCTCCTGGCTGCTCTGTGTGCTTGTCTTTGCACAGATAGCAGCTGGAGGAAAAGGTTTCAAATGGGGAAAGAAGTATTAGCCCTCTGGAACATCCTATTTTTTCCTAATGTTGTGGCTCTTCTTTCTTTCACAGATTCCATTAGCTAAGAAACTTTCCACTACTAATGGGCTTTTTATATTAATAACAGAAAACAAAGCTCCTAACAACTCGTATTTTCTACTTTACAACAGTCCAACCATGCCACAGATATTTTCCATTCTCAGGCTTGATATCCTACAGATGAGGATTTAAAACTCCTTACATCATGTGGGAATCCATGCCGGAATTGTATATGGGTGCTTTGCTTCATTGAGTTATTCCTCCCATGACTTTCAGCCACACTTTTGTACACCCTAATACAGATAAAACTTATCTGTAAAACCAACATTTACAGATTACTTCTCCAAATTCCATTTTTTACTTAGCAGCAGGAATAGAGTAAGAAATGTTGCAGTACAAAAACAGTAAAGCCTAAGTTGGTAGAAGTCTGAAACTTCAAATTCTCTTTGTAGTTCCATTCCCTATGAAAAAATATACTGCATAAATAAGTCACTGTTACAGGTTTTAAAACTTTCTTGGATGGATGACTGGAAATGTAAAGTTTTCTCCAGAAATTAAGGACTCCTTTTCATTTAAACTCTGTCATATATAAGCAGTAGATGCTATTCTTCAAAGTTAATTTCCCTTATGAAAGCAGTTTGTTTGATATAGAGAGTTCACAAATAAATGTAGCAAGGAAAAGCTTTTTCCTGAGGAAATATTTATTTTGATGCTGTGACTTAATATCAATCAAATATTTATCAAATCTATTTGATTTACTGAAAATAGACTGTGGTCTTAGGAAAGATGTATGAATGAGTGATTTGTGTGGAAGTGAATGAGTCTTTTAAGGAAGACTCATTAATATTGGGTATGTTGTTTTCTCCTCATGTTCATTCTATCTCTTTCTTTCCAAAAGACTTTTTTTCCAGGATAGGACATGGCTGATTCATTAGAGCAGGTCTTTTTCTTTAGGTTTTTATTTATGAAAAAATTCTGGCAGCAAATACAGAGTTGATCTATATTTATTATAATGTCACCTCTTTAGAAACAGAGATTAACCGTTAACAGAGCTTTGCTGAGAGAAGAGGCAAGTTTGGCAAGTTCTGCTCACTCAAAGTTAATTTAATCAAGCCACTTCTTGTTAAAGCAGTTTCACAAAAGAAACTCTTATGCTATCTGTAGTGACATTTTTTTATGTATGTCACCCCAGGTAAATGAAACTTACTCCAGCCACAAACATGCCATGTGCTCATGATTATCTGCCTTCATTTGGAGCATTTGAGTATGGCTGTACTATTCTTTTCCCTTTGGTGCACAACTCAACACCTCAATAATAGTTGAGCAGATATTTTACATTACTGTTAAGATAGATGTGACAAAAGGAATATCATTCCTTTTCTAAAGATAAAAACAAAAATAAACAAAAAAACAGAACACAGTAGCAAATATTGTCAAGGCCATCAGAATCTTAATTTCTTAAGGCTCTAGACTATTGCCAGGAACAATCTGGCACACTGGCTCAAGGGGAATTTCATAGGCTCTGAATCATGTGGATGATTTTTGTTTATTTATTATGAAAATTTTAAAAGTTTTTAAGTGATACCTAAGTGTTTACATGAGAAAGGACATATTGCAAACTCTCGTTTCTTTTATTTTTTTTTCTCTGTCTTGCCTTGCATTCTCTGTGATTGAGGCTGGTGAATTTTGTCTGGCATGAGAGATGATCATTTGCTCTGTCTCTTGAGTTACTCGATTTGTTTCCTTCAAAGGGTTTGGAGCTTCATAGCCATTGCTGTTCCAAGCTGTAGTAATGTAATTATACTGCTTGTTAAATGTGCACTGCTACTATAAATAGTGGCTTGTAGGTGAAGGTAAGAGCCAGGAATGCCTGCGTTGAAGTCCAGTCTTGCCATTGTTACAGTGGCCTTGCGCAACTCACATGATCTTCCATTGCTGTATTTTCTCCATGTGGAAAATACGATGTGACATCTATCCTCTCTAGGGCTCTGAGCTTAGGAGAAGTTTCCTAGGATGTACGTGGTACCTATAAAATTGTGCCATATGAATACTTCCTATCTCTTATTTAGCGCAAGCTGTGAAGATATGGAGCATTTGAGTTCCACTTCTACTGCAGCATATATTTGGGCTCACTGATAATAATGTTATTTGGTGCCTGGTGTCCAGACTGAACTTCAGTAACCCTTTCCTTCCATATCTTCTCTACTGAAATAGAGACCTTGGCAGGGAGAGCATATAGTCTATTAACCTTGGGTGGATTGAGTACCATTGCCCTCTGTTGGACAGCACTAAACTTGTCTAAGCACTTATGTCACTGTTATAACTGGAATGGTGGGCTCTGAAAGAGCTCAAAAAAATTACTTTGGGAATTTAATTCATTTTTTAAAAATTATAGCTTCCCTTTGGTACTTGGGTACTTCTAGATCTTCCCTTTCCACAGCCACGAACAGTGCTCTGGTGAACACTGGAGCAAATAATTTCAGACTTAGCAGTTCACCCAGTGTAAATCTTGTAGCTCACACATCTGTATCTTCATCAGCTCAGGAAACAGAAACATCTAAAGCTATGGGCAATACAACTAAACACAGCTCAAGTTTTGGGAAAAAAAATGAAGCATAAAAAGCACAGTGATATTCTGTAAGCAAGACTGAAGTGCTCAGTGCAAATGTTTAACTGTTTCACAAAGGAAGATGAAAAATTTGTTTTTTTTCTTTATTTTCATGTGTTGGTTAAAGTGTGACGTAATGCATCGAGATCTCTGCTTACTACCATTGCCTGCTAATCAGTGTTAGCTCTGATCTCTTGCACTTCCCCAGCTGTCATGCTCTCTTATGTTATCTTCCAGAGTGGGTTAGTACAGGGCCATGTGCCTGTCAGGTGATCCGAGGCTTGCAGCAGTCCCTACAGAGTGGAAAAACGGAAGCAAAGGAACCTACCGTGTCCTGCAGTCTGATATAACCGTTGGCTTCCACTTCTCTGCAGCACAGATTTCTTGGGGTTTTCTCTCTCATTCGTTGCCTGTCTCAGATTTTCTCTGGCTTATGAGCATTCTGTGTGGATATGGATGCCTAGTTGAGAACTTAGCCATAAATCGTTGTTATGTTCTCTACCTTCTGTTACACATTAAATAAAGTTTATGGTAGAGTATTGAAAGAGGAAGTAGAAACTATGGTGAAGGTCAGAAGAGAAAGTAAAGGTGGTGTTACTACAGTCTAAATGTTATCTATCCAGGCCTCTGCCAACTGTTATCCAATTTATTTACAGTATTTTTTACAATATATCTCTAGATATTAGCTACTCTGAACAGACCTGCAAGTGAGTGTAACTGATCAGTTCTAGTGCCTGACCAAATACCCCAGCTCAGGCCCTGTGTCTAGTCTCCCCCAGCGTGATAGCTCTCTTGTTTGTGTGCTTGCCCTCCCCCATGTCGCTAGATGTTCTCTGCCCTTAAAGAAGGGGTTGAATAAATACAGGCTGAAAGGCCCTTTCTCTGCTCCTGGCAGCTGACTTGGGGAGAGTCTTCCAAATAGAAGAGGAGATTGTCCTTGCTCCACTGTCCACTTCAGCTAAGGGACAGTCAGGCAGAAAGAAGTGAGGCTAAACTGCAATAATAATTAGCAGCACCTGGAAGAGATGTAAATTAATATCACAGGTAAATCTTACCTTTATTTAGATACTTTACTTCCATTTTTTTCTTACTGTAGCTAGGCCAGACTAGTGTGAAAACCAGTGCTGGTGCCAGGGAAATAGGGGGAACCTATGGTGAATGACATGAGCAGAGCAGCAGTGTTTTCCTTTCCCTGTTTTCCTGGACAGATAGCTGGTAGGTTGGCTTAACTCTGAAATAAAACCACACTCCAAGAGCAAGGATGGAAACTGCTTTAGAAACACAAAGTGGGGAGCTCCTGCAAAATGGGAGACAAAAAGATTCAGCTCTAAGGTGACTGAAGGAAATATTTTTTTCAAGATGCTCAGAAAACCCTGGTTGTGGTAACCAGAAAGCCTTAAAAATTGCTGGGCTACAGAGTCAAACTGAAGAAGTCTTCTTGCAGGGAGATTTGTTTATGCAATTTTTAGTCTTAATCTATCTCATACTGACCTTCCCTGTGTAAAACATTTGTTCTAATTTGCAGAATTCACGAGCTAGCTGTAGATACTGGAAGTACTTTTGATATTTTTGGTAGACTTTCTCTAAGGAAAAGGTGCCAACAGATACAGCTCAAATCTCTGACTGATTTGGATCTAACAAATCCCACAAAAATAAGACCTTGCTTTCTTAATGCTACATGATCGTCTTTTGCTTCCAATGATTAAGCAAGGTTAATTCACAAACATGGCTAGAAATTGAGTCCACTGCTTACACTCACTCTAGCCAGCATTGTGCAGAATCCTTTAAACTACATCTTTTCTGTGGGCCTTGTGACTTGTGTTCTTGACTGAGTAGTAAGCTGAGGGTCAACTCAGGCAGAGAGTGCTATTCTTACTGTTCCCTATTCAGTAGAAAATATAGGTTCCAATAACTTTAGTTTGCAGGTTGAGAATCCGGGTCTGCTCTTTCCTAGGCTTATATCATTAGTTGCCTACATATTTGAGACACACCACCACTTTCTTTGGAAGCCATGTAGTGGAAAAGCCTGCACAACTTGATCTGCCACTCTTACAATAAAAATCAGTACAGAAATCAAAGGTGGGGAGAAATGATTACTATTGCCTTCCGTACAAGGTGACAACTTCTTGAACAGCAGTGAGGAAACCCACGCCCTGTAGGCAACACGGTGTCTCTGTTGGGTCTGTGGGGAGCCAGGTCCCTGGTGTTGAAAGCGCTGGTTGGGGGAAGGATTGCTGAGCACTTCTGCAGCCATCCCCTGCCAAAGGTATTCAAGCAAAGTCTTCTCAGGCCTCAGATGGGTGAAATCCAAGGAATGCTTTAAAAATGTAGATCGAGTGGCTGCATATGTAAGCATCATGTAAGCACTTCTTGTAGGATTGAATCTTCACTGAGGTGATGTGATGTGGTCCCTTACATGTTCAGAACGCTAACAAAAAGCATCATTTATTTGCTGGTGCTCAGCAATGTTTGACTGAGTGCCAAGATGAAAAACACAAAAGTCTTTTTACTAGGTGTAGTTAAAAAAAACCCTGCTTAATGTAAGATAGAGATTAAGAAATGATATTTCAAAATATAATTCTTTTCTGTCCTTTCTATTCCGGGAGGCAGGAAGTGTATCATATTGAAGTCATTAAATCATTACAGCTCTAGACTGCTTATGCTTATAAGCCTTTCTGCTTCATTTAGAAAAAATGATTAGAAATACTGTAGAGACGAGCATATGCTGGCTTGGTGTGTGTTCTGAGGCTTTCCAAAAAGCACCGATTTTCTCAGATTTAGTGCAACCATTAATAACAGGAAATGACTGATTAAAACTCAGATAGCTTAGCAAATTAATAATAATAATCAAAAATGGCAATTGTTTCATAACTGCATATTGCTGTGTGGTAGTTTGTGTTAGAAAGTGACCTGCATTTATTATCATCTATTCTGCATTTATTACTCTGACTCTGAATGCCCTAAAGCTCATCTTCTGTTTTCTAGTACTGTTTTTCACAGTGTAGGAAACTGTTTTTCAGCCTTAGTGTGTTTTTTAGTTTTCTTTATTTATTAAAAAAAATGTTTTCAGCTTTAAAATAAATCATGAGTCCCTCTTCACTATTTAGATAAAATTACTTTCTAGTTTTATTTTAAAAATGAAAATATATTTAGTCTTAATATTTAGGGCTTTTTCACCATCATTGTATTTACGCATATATGCCATTTATCATATAACTCTCCAATAGTACAGCACGGTATGTTAGTTCTCTGTTACATGGCATCAATTGATCTTTACTACACAAATACTTCAGAGATCACTGGATTTTGAATATAAGCTAGTTAACTGCTTTTTTTAGGGCAGAAATTGTTGAAATGACAACCTTTTTAAAGCATATTGAATGCCATTGCAGACTCAGCAGCCGCACAACTTCCTCTCAGAATCCAATAATGTATCCCACGTACAATACATGAGCATGGACACGCAACTGGAGAAAAACCAGATAATGACCTGGAAACATTCAGCTTGCTTTTCTGTACGTAGACTTATTCATTACATAAGTTATTTGCATTTAATAATAGAGCAGTTTGCCACCCAGGTCATTAAAAGCCCTTTAGTGTTGGTGAATCCGTGATAATATTGAGACTATTTCAAGTCACCCAAAATGCATTAACTGGAGGATGAAACACGATGTGGAAACTGTGCCTGTTTGTCTGTGTAGTGAGACTCTCAAGCAACTGCGAACTCGTATTTTAGATTAAACTGTGAATCTGTCTCAGGCTCTCTCTGTTTGTGATGTATTTAAGCAATGTACTAGGGAAGAGTGAAAATGTTGTATGTAAGTGGGAGAAGGAAAAATGCTGCTTCCTGAAACCTTGTAAGCCCTTTGTATAGCTAAGCTCTTCAAGTGCTATTGGCAAGTTTAACAGTTCCCAGTTTTACATACAGCGATCGTTTCTCTTCTCTTGGGGGTAAAATTGTGTTTACTTTACCAGTGCAGAAATTGCTTTGTCATTCATTAGGGCTATGGACATAAATAGTGAAAACGTGATTTAGCTTTTCACAGCTGTATTGTACAAGCCATCCTTTTACCCCCTAAGAGGATTTTCACCCCAGAAATTCAACTGATGTCGTGAGTGGGTTCACAATTTATTCTTATGCTTATTGCATTTTAAAATAATACATTTCAATTAAGAATAAACAACAATAGAATACAAAAATCTAATCTTTCTGTTCAAATCGCCAGGAATTGAATGGAAGTTCATATGCTTGTCAGTCTGACAATTATAGTAAACTGATGTTATTTGCAGATTTTTATGGTGGGCTGAAAATGCTCAAATGGTGAAAACTGTCCTGACAATGTCATTTTACCTGGGTAAATTGTGCTTGACTGTGTTTTCTTCATCTGCTTACTCAGTGTGAAAATGATACTCTATTGTATTTGACATGTTGCCGTTTGACCTGATGTTGATTTAAGCTTCTGGAAGCTCATATCAGCAGGAGGTCACAGACAGGCAAAGTCAGTGAATCTAAAAATGGTTCAGGAAAAAAAAAAAAAAAAAGAGAGAGAGAGAGATTAGGCTTTATTTGGGTTTAGATTATCTGGAAACAAATAAACAGACAAGAATTTGGAGAAAACAAAATCATGTTTCTCATCTGATTGGTAAAATCATTTTATTAAATGTTACAATTTACATCTCTGGCATGCACTCTCAGTGAAGTGTCCTTTGCAGTGAACAAACAGCCTTTAGAAGTGAAAAGCCTTTTATAAAGATAGTACAGTCTTTTTCTGCTAGGTAGAAATGGAGTGTTCAATAGAGAATTGGTTGTGTTAAAGCAAACCAAAATGAAAACTAATTATGAACAAGAATTGTGAACATCGATACCTAACATTACTAGAGAAATGAAATTTTCACGTATACTACATTTTCAAATGTTCTGCATATTAGCAGATAGAGCTGCAAGGATGAACACAGTTCTAGCACAAATAACTTTTAAAAAATACCACATATTTCCTCGGATTTGCTGAGAGATCTGTGAATTCACAAAAAGCAAAATGTAAGAAATACATGTAGTAATATATTAAGAACTCACGCACAACAGAAGCAGCTATATGACAGAAAGATGCTTTCAAGGGAGGAGTGGGATGAAGAGAAGGATGTGAAAAACACAGTGTGGTGCTTCAGAAGCATCAAAAACACAGAGCGGTGCTTTGTATGCACTAGGATTTCAGTTAATAGTCAGGGCCTACTGCTTCTGTTCTAATTAATACATTGTCTGTATCTGGTTTTAACCTGGTTTCCTAAACAAGGCTGCATGATCTGTCTGCAGGCCTGTATGTCTGTCCGACCTCCCATAGTAACTTTGAAACTGTTGGTTGGTTTTGTGTCTGTAGAACAGTGGAATAGATCTCAAAGGAAAAAATATTGCTCACAGGCTTTATAAAAATAAGTAGCTGGGAAGAGGACAGATACAGTTAGCAGCGGTGTTGCTGTTGAGGATAACGCTGCAGTGGAAAGCCATTTCTTATCAGACATGAGAAGATCCATATGGGAAAGAAAACTAGTAAATCCCCAGTAGTCAGAAGATAAATTCTCTTGTAGAGCACATTAAACACCAAAATGAATCTATGATAAGATATAAATCTACAGGATACTCATTAATTCTTATGTTCTTGGAAATATTGATAAGATCTTTCTTATGCCTACAAGGAAAAATTTTTCCTTTTTTTTGCTCCGTACATTGGTAGAATGTCAGTTATTTTGTCTGAAAGTCTCTGAATCTGCAATTTCTACATTTTTGGTGTATCTTTGTTTTTCAGTGATGTGAAGACAGTTTAAAGCAGCCCAAATGCACAGTAGCACAGGGACACATCATTATCTGCCCTGGTCCGTGTGTTGCACAGATCATCCCTGAAGGCTCACATTTGAAATGATATATTCACTGAACACTTTCTTGAAACATAGCCAGTCAGTGAGAAAGAGGTGCCTAAAAAGTGAGGCATTCAGAAAACTTGAATTAGCTTTAAACATCAGAACAGCTCTTGCTGCAGTCAGTGCAAGACTTCTGAATTCACTGAAAATTCTGATGTGTTGTAATTCTGACCTACAGGATATTCATGAAAAATTACATTCTTAAGGCTTGACCATAGGTACATAGGCACAGGACTTTGTTTTCCCATATTGCTAGGTAATCACAACATTAAAGCCTTTTTAATTTCACTTTCTACCATGATATACTTATTTTTTTAATATCAAAAGTTAAAGATAGTCTAGATAATTTTTAGTTTCATGTACCTTAATATTACCCTCTCATTCCTTCTGTCATACATAAGACATTAGAATTCATAAC
>JAUBOD010000658.1:2884062-2912120 GCA_032353885.1 Nothura maculosa | reverse complement strand
GATAATTTTTAGTTTCATGTACCTTAATATTACCCTCTCATTCCTTCTGTCATACATAAGACATTAGAATTCATAACATTTTCAGTGAAAATTCGAAGATACATTCGTGATTCTGTGAATTAGAACAGTTGCACTTGACAAATATGTCTTTTGTCATTTACTGCAAACTCATTGATCTAGTTTCCAGTTTAACAGTGTAAAGGATACAGTTTAAAACAGAGCTGGGCTTGGATTCAGGAAGTTAGAATAATAAAATGCTGACCTTGGTTCAGCAAAATATCTAAATATTAGTTTTCAAAATATCTGTGGTCCTACTGAACATAATGGCATATGTACATTAGCTTTAATTAAAAATACATAAGGCTGTGATGGCATAGGATTGTGAAACGGAACTATGCTAAAATCAGATGTAAACCTGACATACTTGCATGGAAATAGGTCTGGATCCAGAGACAGGCTTTTATTGTTAATGGACTATCAGTGTCCCATTGATTTCAGTGCGAATGTTCACAGTCATGATAAGGAACACTGCACAGCCTAACAGAGAAAAATGTAGTTTTGCTTCAGGGACAGGAAATTTACTGTGTTTGTTGAGTATATGAATCTAAGATGCAAGGCTGGTTTTCAGACGTAACATGATAATCTTGTTATTGTGGTTTTTCTATAACATCTTTTCTTTACAATTTCATAATTTGTGGAAGAAATTTGTAAAGTGCAATAGCAATTTACTACACCCAGGTGTTCATTTCCCTCGTGGTCAAAAGGAGGCTTGCTGTTGATGTCAGAGGGACTTTTGCTTGACTAGAGAATTCATGAGTTCCATGAGGGGAACTTCATCATGGCCTTACAGGAAGTTCCAACTTAACTGGACTTGAGTTTTTACTGTTAGAATGGAAAATTGTTTGCAGATGAGAATGTTTCATAAAATATTCTTTTGTTTTATTGATTATATCTTCTAGCTTTCTTTCTAAATTAACCACTTCAAATTGACAACAGTATTTTAAATAGGACCGTTATTGTTTTTTTTTCTCCAAAAAAAATGTTGCTTTTGGTTGACAGATCTTTGATGAATGCCCTATTAAAATGAGAAGGGTGCAGAGCACTTTTTAAACCTTGGGGTATTTATTTAATTTCTTAATAGCATCTAAACTACCCAGTAAGCTTGGAATACATATATTAGCTACATATTTGTGTTGTTTAAATGAGATGTAAATGCAGAATATCACCAGCCACAATTATTTACTGTCTCTACAGATCCATCAAGACATAATCAACCACAAAATATTTTCTTCTCCTACTAGACTCATACCATATAACACATGTGATAAACCTTCTTTCACATATCAGCTTCCACACAGGACAACAAACTTGATAAACACAACTCTTATGTCTTCCAAACTTGGAATACAAATTGAGAGTCTTCTACCCACTGAGCTATGCAGATAGTTAGAATGACTGCCCAGCCAGTCAGTTCACTAGACACTGTAGCAGTAAATGTTCAGCAACTAGTGTATTTCACAGAGAGAGAAAGGCTGTTTCATCCTCTGAATTGTTCAATAGTTTATTACAAAATTAACTTGCAGTCCAGTTTAAGTTCAATCTAAATACTTTTCTAATCCCTCTTGTATTTCAAACATCACAATCCTGATCTCGTATTGTACTTCTTCCTTGTGTTCAGTCTAGTTGATTTGTTACAATGTGCAAAACTTCATCAAAACTATCCTGAAATCCATCTGCAATGCATGACTGAGATTAGCATACATCTACATGTTAGAGAGGTTCAGGTACCATAACCATAAACATAATTTAAATATTTCCGTAGCAAAATTATTAATGAATTTTCTTAGTTTTTTAAAAATACAGTGAAGAAAACACATGGCAAATAGACCAGTGCTAATGAGTGCTGCAGTTGTTGGAACTTTCTCATGTCTGAATCCCAGCTTGAATCCCAGCTGTCAAATATATCCAGAGAATCTACAAGATCCTGTAAAATACTTCTTGCTTTTAAAATGCCCAGATTTTACATTCTTTTTTTTATTAACTTCACAGCAAGCGTTTGTGCTGTCTGCAACTATATCCACCCTAAGTGTTTGTGTTGATCGCTTTGTCCCATTCTCACATCCACGCACCCAGAACCTTACAGTTTTGCTCTTTAGAAACCAGAACAACCCTAGGTTATGAGTAAAAGCACATCCATCCCAGGCTGCGAGCCTGCGGTCCTGTGAAAACTGTGCTGTTCTGAATTGCCTCCTCACTTTGTCAGTTCAGAGATGGTCAGGCCAGCAAGACACTTTCCTTCTCCAACTCAGATCTGGCGCTTGTAAAGCTGAATGAAGGGAAAATTTGCTAGGTCGTCTTCTCGTTCATGTTGAATGCATCCGTGCCTTGGGCTGTGGAATCTGCTGTTCACAAGTAATAGTCAGACCGGGAATCCACGGACAGGGTATCGGGATCTGTTCTGGCCTGCTGGCTGATGTAAGCGTACTGCGGCTGCGGGCCGCGGGCGCCTCCGTGGGGCGGCGCGACCAGACCCACCTGCCGGCCCCCCGGCCCGGCTGCGCCGCCCGCGCCCGGAGCCTCTGCGGAAGCTCCGTGCGGCCATTCGTCTGGCGCCTCGGGAAACGTCTTCCTGCGAGCGGCTGACACTACGTTCGCAGCAATGGATTCCTCAATATTCTGAGGTGCAAAAGCTTCATCCACTAGGCCGAGGGGGGATTTAGCTGCTGCTTCCCAGGGAGTGGGTCTCTTGCCAGGCCTGTCAGCTGCTGGACCTGGCTTGCTAAAGTAATCGGGAGCAGGCTGAAAGGTAAGAGGAGATGTAGGGGATATGGCTTGAGAAATGACTGAAGAAGGTCTCCCAGGAAGTGATAATGAGCGTCCACTGCTTCTTCCCTAGAAAAAGCAAATTGCCAAATATAACTGCAGTCATTAAACAGCAAGAATGGAAGCCGGTTCCTCACACTTTGGAGCTGAAACAACAAATCTCGAAAGCATATGTGCATATGACAACTTGGCAATCCCTTTTATTTTTTTTAACTACTGGTACTGTTACTTTTGAATGCTTGGATTTAGTGGAAAGAAGGAGATATTGCAAAGGAGGAACAGATAGAAACAGGAACAAAGATAGAACCAACTGGGTTTTTGAGGAAACTAAGCAGACCAATGAAAGGTTTCCATTCACTGAAAAGGTACAGCTGTGCTAGCAACCTTACAGGTTTCCTTCATCTCCACCACAGAGCTAGTATGCCTTGGTCTGAAAAGACTGTTCTTAATAACAGAAAAGGAAGTCATGTTGCAGCAGTTCTGTGTTTGTTTACAACATTCTGTCAAACGTTCAAGCACAGGCTGAATTTATTTGATTACGGGCTCTGTCTAGGACATCTGTCCAAGAACATATTTTTGGCAATCTCCTTTAAGAAAGGCATTTCTAACTCTAGAATTATTAGACTTACCCTGAGTGGAAAGAGAAGAAAAATGAACACAAACATTAAAAAATGTTAATGCAATCATTTACTTAATGCCCTTACAGGATGGTACTTAACCTGGCTTCTTTAAAAGGGACTGCCCTCAAAATTTCAGAACATTCTGACCCATTTATAGGAGCAATCCATTCATATTTGACAAATCCTAATCTTCTTAGTAATGCAGCACTTTGAAACAGAAACTCTGTTCATGGAAAGGTTTGCCCACAACAGTCTTTGTTTGGCAGTATATGAAACAAATACAACCTGTCCCTCGTGCCAAATACGTTCCTTATGTTAGAGAAATGATATTTATCTTACTGCATAGCCTCTATGTGCGTCTATATCCCCTGATTCATATCTTGAGGTTTAAGAATTGCCTTTAATTGCCTTTAGATCTTAGATGAAATTCACATGCCAGTTACCAAAGACTTGTAAAAATTTCATTCCAAAAACATTAATCCCATGTTATTTTTTTTTCTAGTTAACTTCCAAAAATTTATACATTGTTACAAGATCCACATACCAGGGATGTCATGTATTTGATCATACAAGCTATAGTTTATATACCAATGATTCACATAAAAATACATGTTTTAAAGGCTTTTCCATCACAAGATCTTGAAACATTTAAGAAAACTGAATAACCTATACTTCACACAGGCTTTTAAATTACATTTTTATATCATCCTTATATGTGGGAAACAGAAACTCAAAAATAGAGAGAACCTACTGGTTTTATAATTTTTAGTGCATTTGGTGGCGATAAGTCCAAATCTATTTAAAATGTCTAAATAATACACAGAAGTTGCATAATGGGAGTTTTGACCAATTTATAACTAATGGTTTGTCTCGGGGCTGCCCTTTTTACCTCTTAGCTGCGATCACCTGTTTCCAGCTTGTAATTCCACAGAGGAAACTGCCTAACTTTATTAGCTCTATATGCACATACATATGACAAATCTACATGAGATTTTTCAGCAAAAAGACTTAATTTTGGGCAATATAGCTCAGCTCAGTTTTCAGAGTCTTTACTTAAACAGTGAGTTCATCAAACGTTAAACATACTTATCAGATCAGCACATGCAGGTCCCATCTGTATGCTGTGAAACATCAGAATATAAAAGCAAAAAAATGACTCCTCTGGATACTATGTGAATTAAGAGAATAAAGCAGGGTTTGGCCCATAGATACATGATGTACTGCCAAGAGGCATTCCTCCGGGTATTTTTACTTACCTGAAAAATAAAAGCTCAGATAAAAGGTCGTGCTTGAAGGTCAGTCTAATGTATTACAAATTATTTCCTCGTAGCATCTTCAGAAAGACTTTTAATATAGTTTATTTAAACTATTGCCAAAAAAAAAAGAGAGGCAAACTCAAATATATACAATGAGATCCATTTTCTATTAAAAATTAACTTGTTTACCTGAGCTGTGAAACTACTTAGAAGGTAAGATTGTGCAGACAAAAAAGTCGATAATAGAGGTTGCCAACCTCTATTAGCTGTTCTTGGGAGGGCTCTAGATTGTTGTTTGTACTGGATAGGTAGAAAAAAACCTTGTTTTATTTAATGGAGACTTCAGTTCCAACAGGAGAGTTCCAAGCTGAGCTGATGTTTTGTAGGATTCCAGAAATGAAGTGCAAATGAAAATGATTCTGTTGAACATACATATGCTCATACATATGTTCAGGTACATAAAAGACCTGACATTTTAAGACTATCAGATGAAGGTACTGTATTTAGTCTGTCCCAAGTGTCACCAAGTGGCAAAGAAATCTTTTTACACCATCAATGATAAAAATAGGAGTTAATTTTTTTGTCAGAGCTTAATTGAAAATGATGAGTTATTAAATGTATTTCACCACTCTGTTTAACAAAATGGGCCATTCTACTATGTCACAATGATGGGCTCTTGTAAATTCATAAATAGAATGTAGCAATATTATATTTCACATTGTAGTGAATTTTAAATGTTTTTAGTACAGGTGATGTCAGATTCAGCAGAAAATGAAGATCACTGATGAAAAATGAGATACTACTCTATGAAGCTGGAAACTATTTTAGAGATAGCTTTGTTATCTTTGAAAGTGGAGAAAAGATACGGGCAGAAGAGGGCTAAAATGCCGCCTTTCCCCCAGAAAAGAAATCTCTCTATAAATCAATCAAATCAACCGATATTGTTGAAAAGACACTGGCACAGAGTTTTGGCAACCAGATTTGGGGTGAGGGGAAAGGGTAATTTTTACTGGCTTGAGAACCTCCTGTGTCCTTAATTTGAAGACCTCACTGAGCAAGTGTTTGTACCTTAAATCGTATCAATCCACAGAATCTGTAACATTATCTAAATTTTAAGTTCAGTGTACAAGAGTTCTCAAAAAGCTAGACTCTTAAGTATTGATCATTTGGAGGATGTTATATCTTTTGGATTGCTCTATATTAAAAAAAAATACAAAATACTTTGGATATGGAGGATTTAGGATTTCAGACTCTCAGAGACAAAATGACTAGATAAGAATCCAAATAGTTTGTACCTGAGATTAATTTTATTTCATTACGTAAGTATGGCTTGACTTTGCTCTGAGTGTGATTAACCTGTGATCAACCTGAAAGTCTGTGATAGATTTTTTCCAATGAAGACTCCCAAGTAACCTGGAGCAAGTGTAGCAATTTACCTGGCGAGTGAGAGACCATGCCAATTTATTTTGAAAAAGATATTTCCTTAGAATTTGGTAAATATGCTACTTTTTTTACTTCAGAGACCCAAAATCATAATATTTCTTTCAGACTGTGTCCACTTAGCTACTATTTGCTTTTGTCACTGCTTTCCAGTGTCACATATGTATTTTTTTAATTGATCATCTGATTTTCACATATGTATGTTTATTTCTAGATTTCTATTACTTTGTCTTAATAGCTACCATTTCAGAGACTTCTTTAATCTGGCAGAAAGGTCAGATTATCTTTGAAATGATATCTCATGTTCTTGTCATAGGGGACAATGTTCAGTAAGATCTGTATCCCCAACAAGAGTGAGTGATTGCTTTGTTCCAAAGAGTCATTCAACTCGCATCCAAATCCGAGACTCAGTCTCACTGCAACTCTGTCAAACTATGGAACTGTCCTTTGGGTAATCTTTGCTTCCAGGCAGGAAGGACTGCACAATAAGTTCTTAATTAAATGTAGTCTTTCTGGATTGTGAGGGAACAAATTCTCTGAGGGAAAAGGATGAAGTACTTTGCCTAATTAGTAAGGATTGGAAGAAATTTCAGAAATAAGAGATTTTCACAATAAACTCTAGTATTTATGCAGGATTTAATCTCTCAAATTATCATTCACTTACTGGAAAGCAGCAACCAGAACTAGTGGTACTCTCTATTATTCTCTCTTTAAATTTTATTCTTAGGAATAGCTCTCGTTAGGCATGTATTAAATAGGACACACACATCTCAGGTTGCAAGCGAGATAGTGAAAATATAAAGTGCAAATGCAGAATATTTGTTCTACCTTTTGTCTCCCTTGAGCTACAAGAAGAATATAGGCAGGAGACGAGAGCTCTTCCATTCTTCCTTCCATCAGTCAAGGGAGAAGGAAGAGTGATATGCTGTAAGAATTACCGAATTCTCACAGATTGTATTACATTAATCTTGTTGTAAAAATACTCATTACAGTACTGTATCAACATTCAAGGAGAAGTTTTACAGCATTTATGCTGCAAAATTGTAAGAACACCACACAGTGAATAATTTGTGCTTTCCATTTCTCTGAGCCCTTTAAAAAGAAAAAAAGCTTTTCTCCAAAGACTTTTGGAGGGGAAATGAATTTTTCTCAACCTTCACAACCATATAGAATCCCAACAACTGTTGCTGGCTGCCCAGGCATCTATGAGAAGAGATTTAAGTTAACCTATATTTAAAAAATGCAAGCTATTTATGAACTGATCAGTGAAACAAACATTTATTGTACCACAAGCATCTTCGATATTTATAAATTGTGTATTAAACTAAAGCAAATGTAGCATTACTCCCTAAAAAAAAACTATTTCAGTATAAAAGAAAATGTTTGTAAACACAATGCTTTTAAAAGATGTGTGTATCATACATATTTTTTTATACAGAAGTAGAAAGAAGGTGAATGTGTACCTGTGATTCAAGTTTAGCTATCTAAATAGTCTAGAAAACTGTTATTGAGAACTTACTGCTATTTGAATTTTTAAGTAATTATGAAAAGCTGAAAAACGGATCTGTAATATTTAGTTTTATGAAATAGTGCACCTTTTAAAAGGCAAAAATTAGAAAGATCTTTTTTTTTGGTTTCACAGGCTGAATGGAATGCAAAATACTACCCAGTGAAAACATTTCACAGCAACTGATTTTCTATCTCAACTGATGTCTCATCTTCTTAATTAGGTAAAACTGTCTGTTCGCTTACATACTGAAACTCACTTTTCATGAGATGAGCACACATAGGTTAAATTTTCAAAAATATCAAGAATTCTATTTCAAAAGTACCTTAGACACTTAGCAATCCACATCTCATCAAACTTCCTGCGACTGAGTCTCCCACTTGAGAGAGAAAAAAAAAGTTACTTTAGTTTCTAAGTAATTTTTGTTTTAATATTTTGATTTCAGAGCTGGTCCTTACCACATAAAGTCATATTCAAATCTGAATTAACACTAGCATCTTGCTAAAGTGGACAAAAGAGAGAGTGGATGGAAGCAGTTGTGCTATTGCAAAAAAAAACCAGTGTCTTCATAAAAAAGCTCAGTGATGTATTTCTCACTTTGCTTTCTAATGGTAGGAATTACAGATCAAGCCATTGGA
This sequence comes from Nothura maculosa, assembly GCA_032353885.1. NCBI lineage: Eukaryota > Metazoa > Chordata > Aves > Tinamiformes > Tinamidae > Nothura > Nothura maculosa. The sequence continues at coordinate 2,903,836 of JAUBOD010000658.1, read as the reverse complement.
AGATAGTAGAAGCAATACTTGATTTTTGTAGTTACATTTATGCTTCTCTCAATTCTGTCCTTCTTTCCTTTCTTTAAGGTGTTTAAACTATCATAGAATGATGTAAAGATATTTAAGATCTTAATGTGACTTTTTTCATCCCAAACGATTTACAACTTAAACTTTACTTAATGAAAAACCAATCTGTCTCTGATAGCACTGGAAAAAATGCCACAGCTATTTTATAGAAAACAATATGACTACTAGAAGAGTAAAAGAGAAGTGAAATAATCTTTTCTTTTTTCTTTTTTTTCTTTTAATCTGGAAGTAATTTAAAGCAGGCAAATTAAAACTTAAAAAAATGGAGTGCAGCATATTGATGAATGGAGATAAGATGTTAAAAATAGGCCTTCACTTCTGCAGAACACATATAGTATACATAGAAAAGAAATATAAAATTGCTGGTACTTGTAAATTACTTACTGATTTAGCCTTTTCTGTGTTAATAAAAGAAAGTTTATGCTTGGTATTGCCATTTAATCTTTATCCACATCTGATTAGCAAAATTTGAAATAACTATATGTATTGTAAGTGAATGGCTAAAGCTTTTTTTGGACATAGGCGTCTGTGAATATTTGGACAGAATATTTGCTGCCACCTTCTGGCGTTTAATATTGCACAGCTCAGAAGAAGGCCTTGTAAGATGAACACTCGCCTGTATGGGAATACGTAGCTGAAAAATAAATGCAAAGCTAGTCCTAATTTCTGACTTTGCAGTTCTGCATGAACAAAACAATTTAAAATTAATTAATAGGAAGAAAAAGGAGATGAGCTAACGATCTTTTTCTGAAATTAGAGTACATACTGAATATATTGTAATACATCAAGCTGGTGGCATTATTTTTGCTGGACATTTCCAAACTTTACATTTTTAACTTTTTTATTTTACCAAATAATTCAAATGAGAATGTTCAGTCTTGGCTTTTTTTCTTAATTTATCTCATCTGAAGTGGTCCAACCATTTCAGGTTATTTTAACCAAAGGAAACCTTGGGATTTCAACCATTTCAAAAATCAGAGTAAGGAAAAACACGTAGCAAAGCCAACAAAAAATATAGCATCCCTTTCCTTGGAAAATTTTTATCATTTCATGCTTTAGAGTGGGTTTGAAACTAATCTTCACGTCTGAAGTCTTATATTTCCATGCAGACCTGCCTATGTATATTCATATTGAGAACCTTTCTGTACCTGTAGTTAATGTAGACTCAGTAGAAACTTCATGCTACAATTTACCTTCCTTTCCTCTCCATATGTGCCTGAATTGCAGGCCGTGCCCACTCCCATGGGCTGGATAAATCACTGCAGCAAACTGAAAGTCCTGCCCTGGCTGCCAAGCTTGCCTATTCTTTCCCAAAAAATGGTTTCTAAGAGATGTGTTGCATACACAAGTGTCTTTCTAGTATGGGGTCAGGACATGAGGCTGCACCATTACTGGTGAGGATGGAGAAGCACTGCAGAGCACTTGGCCCCTTCACAGAGTCAAAGCTTCCTGGCTGTGGCCAGCTGGACAAGCACACTTTGAAGAGTGTGCCAAAAACAGGTAATAGAAGAACAAGAAAAAGACTGGACGAAGAAGAACTAGGAGGTGCTGTTATTTGATACAGAAGGAAAATAGTATAGAAGACTCTAGGAGAGTGGTGAGAGTAGGGCCTGATAGAACAGGTTCCTGAGCTCGGAGAGAAGCTTCAGAAATGACAAAATGACTTGAATGAGACTATAATAAGGAGACAGCATAAAAAAAAAAGAAATTCTGAAATGGTGGGGACATTATGAATGTTTGGCCAAAAGATCTGTGCCCATTACAGGCTCCAGAGCTCCTGAGAAATTTGCCTTCCACAGGAAAAGGATTTTGTCCTTCCTTAAGCTTACCACTGTAAGCGAAGCTCTGAAACCCCAGGGGAAACCTGTGGCATCCTCCCACTGCCTCTTTGCTGAGGAGAAGTCAGTGTGAATGTGCTACCAGTTACTGTGCTGGCTCCAATGGCAGGGGGCTGTGGTAGTTTCAGCCCTTCTGGAACAGTTGGTCACAGTAAATTCTGTGGTAATATTCTTGGATTTGCTTGAAAAACCCTGGGGTCTTATGCGCACACAAGTTATCTTGAAGCATTATAAGTTGATTTGGGAAGCTGAGTATTGAAAAATTTTAAAATGCAAACACTATTGCCCAGTGCATATGTGTTTTAATTAAATTGCAGGACCTCTGCCCCACCAGTGCAGAAACAGGGCTTCATTTAGAAAATATTAGAGTTAAATAGTAAAGAATCTTGCTATACAGAAGACACTTACAACAAGTATTGTTGGAATCCAAAAATCCTAAGTGCCTCAAATTGGATGGCCAGGACTACTGAGTGTCCTAACATCAGTGCCTCACTCTCTGTGCTTAATTTGCCTATTTAAAATGCTATAGTGAAAAAAATGAGTTACTGCTTCTAACCACTTGGATATTAAGAAGAAAAACACGAGGAAGTAAGTCATTCTGTGTGGACAGCATGCTTCAAAGAGTGCACATTAAATGAGGAGCAGTGCCACACATGGAACAATGTTAAAACAACACAGTGAAGAGCTTTAACTCAAACAAGAACCATTCTGTGCCTGGATGAGTTAGGAGTCCTATGGAAAAAAATATCAGGTGTTCATGTGATTACATGTGATATTGTCAAGCCTGAGGGGGATGTGTGTGTGTATGTGTGTCAAGGTTAGCTCCTTGCCTAAATAGTGGGCCTACAGCAGTGCCAAGTCCATCAGATTTTTATATCAAGGCACATCTCAGAAAGTTATCTTAGTCTGAGAAGAGTTTCTCATTTTGTCTGTATATCTGAAGTACTGACAACTGTACAAGAGGGTACAAAACCAAAAAAACATAATAAGTTTATGAGATGCTTCTCATTTTGGAGAATCATTGAATTTTTTTTGATATCATGTTCATTTGTGTATTTTTCTAGTTTTAGGCATATATGTCTTATTCTTGGACTTAATGTACATTGAACTAAAAGCAGTTTGTCAAGGTTGTTACAAATAGGAATTGATTTTTTTTTCTGCTAAGAACTGCCCTGAGTGACAGGAGATATGGCTAGCACACTTAATAAAATATATCTTTGCTGCTGTCGTGCAAGGAAGTCAAAATTCCTTCCAACATAGCATTTTACAGAGCTTCTGATTTTGTCCTCAATTTTAATTATTTGGTAGAAAAAAATAGTGCTATCTGTAGTAAGCATCCCACCTGAAAAGTGCTTGGTAAATACAGCTTTTGAGTGATTCCAGTTCCTCCTCCCTTACTATGTGATTCCATGCGAAGGTAATGTTGACTGTAAAGTAAGAACGGCGATTGCAGCAGTGGGTACTGAGTGTACTATGAAAGTACCAGGCTTATATATTTTTCCCAGAAGCCTCCCAGCAAGTGAGTAAAGTCAGAGCCTCTGTATCCACAGTTTTTGAGATCTTGTCATCAGGTTTCTTCTGTGTATAGCATTTCTATTTAAAGCTGAGTAGAATCATTGCAAAATAACACCATGCCAAGCTGTGCAGTTAATGTTTGCATTTGCCATGCTGAACTGCCAGTGTGATCAGATGGACCCTTGGTGCCTAACCTCAGGCAAAGCAGGCTGTATTACGTTTTTCATAAAAGGATATTGAAGAGTGGATCTTTTTCTAACAAAACTTTTTTTCTTTTATTTTTCCTAAACTTAGGATATCTTTATAAAAGGCCCCAGAAAAAGGGAGAGAGAGAGAAAAAAGAGATTTTGCAAGTTGTTAGTTGCAAACAGTGCTGCTGTTTCCATACCTCGAGGAGTGCAGAGGATTCTCCACAGAGAGGCTGGAGCAGCAGAGTTGGTAAGGCTGGTCCTTTGTTGGGATGAGGTCCTGGTTACTTGGTAAACAGATGCTCCTCCCAGCTCACATCATTTATTATCAAACTGCCTTTATGACTGCTTCCCTGTGCTGCAGAACACTTTTCTACACTCCTAAACTCCCTTTTTCGGAGTTCTCCTTATGGAACATGTGACTGTTCCTGAAAATGCTAGGAACTATCTGTGATAATAAATCTGTGTACTCAGTGACTCTCTCAAAGCGATACTCTGCTGATATACTGATGCTGATAAGTTTTTTAAGAACTTATCTTCTTTTTTTTTGCTGATTATGAGTATTTCAGTTGCTTCACCATACCTTCTTCTAAATAGTAGAGGAGAATAATCATGCTCCATGTGAGTACTTGATTATCCAAGGAAAATGTAGCAAAAATGAATGAGCTGGAAATCAGTCAGCTATCTCTGACAGCAGAGACAGTCAGCAGAACAATTAAGCCCATCTTATTGTTTTCTCTTGTACTTGCAGGGTTTCATGATTTTCTGATGTTTTTTTTATCCTGTCTCTCCTTTCTCCCCACTGCTTGGTTTCCTCTAATCCGAGTAGCTTTCTCTCACAAAACCACTGTTCTGCCACTTAACACTAGCTCTTCTATCTGAACCACACATCAGCCTCTCAATCCTAATTTTTGGAGGCTGCCGATACAGCAACATATCAGTTCTTCCTTGTTTCAAATACTGCTGTGAACGAATACTGAACATTCATTTCAGAGTGAATAATGACCGTGCTGCCAAAAGGAAAATATACTCATTGCTGCATGATTGCTATGATGACAACAGAAGAGAACACAGCAGTTTTAGCTCTGATCTTGCATTCTTGATTCCTGAATGCTTTAGTTAAAATAAAGCTAGCTATACTTTGTGCCAGTGCATGAAGACTTAGAACAAAAGAGAAGCTTATTTTTTTGGCTTATCTCAAAATTACATTAACTTGACCTCAAAATGACTTTTCTGTGTGCCTAGCACTGAAACAGGCATTCTGTACAGCAAGGGGACTGTGACTGTATCAGAGTGAGTACTCTTCATTTGAGCCTTCGTGTTACAGAGTCCCCATCCACTGGCCTGGTGCTTTCGGAACGCAGCAGTTCAGTGTAGCTGGATATTGTCAGGTGTCTTAGGACACAGACAAAATGATTCCTGGTGTGCAAAAAGTGAGAGAATGAGTCTTACTTCTAAAAGATGATAATGTTGATGCAGAAAGAAAAATCATTGAAATATCTGTTTGTTTCATAGTATGTTATCTTTTGATGAGCAGGAACATGGTAAGAGTCTAGTTCCCCTAGAGAAAGGGAGAGAAGTTGCTCAAGAACTAAATTTTGACTCTTATTTTTGCAACAGAACTTCTAACTTTCTAAAAGCTGGTGATCTTCAAAACAAAAAAAATTCAATTCAAGTTTTTTAATGAGAGATTTTTAACTGAATGAGAAAATGAAAACATGCAACCCTTTATTAAGGTAGCTATTTTCATGGAAAGGCTTTCTAGAGTGTGAGATCCAAATTGGTGCAATGTAATACCTATACTATACTAAAACTAAATGTGCTAAAAATAACCTAAAGCACTCAAATAGCTTTTTAATATCAGCATAACTGAAGTAGTGTTATTAGAAGTGAGAAAAATTCATTGTTAAATATGCTCACATAGTAAGCAAAAGCAGTGTGTCTCCATGGTCTCTTCATATTATATTAAAGTAATTTTAATAGTTTTTTGAGAAAACTGTTTAGAAAAGTTCATTTCCCTTTCAAAATACAATTTCAAATGCTCCTTAATATAAAGAGTTCATTTTCTCGACATTTCTTCTATGCCTCACATCACCTGCAGCTTTTCATTTGTACTCATAACAATGCACAGTTCAGCTTTCCTCTAAATACCTGCTTCACAAAAGTAAAAGACTACCATTTGCATAAAACTGTTCATTAGGCTAGTTTTCTCCTGCAGTATTTTACTAATAAGGTGAGTTACCTTATTAGTAACATGAGTTTTGAAGCCAAGTCAGATTGAAATACTATGCAAGCAGAAGGATGTATGTACACAAAATTGGATTCAGACTTGGACCTTGAATGGGGTTTTCAAAACATCCCGCCTGAGTTAGGGGCACTAGTGATACACGTGAAGCACATGTAGGGCTTTTGGAACACTCTCTTGTCATTGCTATAGGCCACACTAAATACCAATGTTTGAACAACAGCAAGAAATCTACATATGAGCAAGATATAAATATTCATCTTAGTTTCATTTCCTTTCTTGTAGCTGTAGATGTGCTTATGATAAAGTTGACTAAATAAACTATTTTTTTTTTGCTGAAAATTAAAGAAATGGGATCTTTAGTGACCTTTAAATTGACAGTTAGGCATTACTGTCTTGAAGTATATTTAGTCTAGGTATAGGTTGCAGGAAACTGAAATGTTCAGGTTCAATTCATAGCTCTCCTCTAGGTCCTACCGTACTGAATTTCAGTTTTCTGGAGAGGTGATTTCCTTTGGAATGATAATAAAGCCCAGCTTCACCCCTTGTTCCCTCTGCTGACATTTAGAATAATAATGCCCATTTTCTTACTTGGCAAAAATAATGTAGGCTTATATATGCTAGCAGCTAAACTGCAGGAATCTGTGTATTTCACCCCAGATACTGAGCAGCTAGTGAAGACTTGCAAAAGTTACTGACCTGAGCCTGACTGAGCTGATGGCCATACAGTGTAAATTACTGTATCGCTCTTAGTCATATACATTAACATCAATACTTGTAGTAAAAGTACAAAATTACTGGAAGAACTCAATTGGAAAGAATTATTTGTGAGCAGGAACGTGCAAACAAGTCTAGGTATGTAATTATAATTTACAAATATACTTTATAGGAGAAGAATGTACATAAAAACATTTAAGGCAATATGAGGCTTTTTGAAAGTGATTGCATCTATCTGTATCTGTCTAGCAGCACTGTCTTTATCTTTGGTTTAACTTATTCCAAATAGATACTGGTATTTTAAATTTGGACCTAAAACAGTGTATGCAATTTTAAGGTAAGACTTTTTAATGGAGAACAAGAAAGGAAAGGAGTTTTCATAGTAATAGGACTGAATAGAAAGTAGAGTTCCCATAAAATTTACAGACCGCCAGTCTGTATATATAAATGAAACAGAACTACTCCCCAAGAAAAAAGACAGAGAAGAAAGGGACAAGTTTAATAGTAGAAGAAAAATACAGCATGTTAACAGTGGAAAACAAATGGAAGGGAGATCTCCAGAGGATTAAAATATTGCTCTTTCCTTTTTCTAGGCATAGGCAGTGTAATTCTTTCTTGCGCTTTCCAGACTTTTTATTTTTTTTCCCTAAAAATTTCCACCATTCTCCTGAATTTAAGAATAAGATGAATGAATTCAGAGGAGTAGCTTAATTAGCTTCATAATGACTTAATTGGGCTTTGATTCCAATTTGGTTTTTACATGTACAACCAAATGTATTATTTTCAGATTTGATTGCAGTTATGAGTTACCATCACAGGACTAAACTACAGAGGTTTTGCTCATACTGGGGACTACTTTATTCATGATATCTATTAAAATCATATGCACCAGTATGATATAAAAGATCCATAATCTGGTCCATAGCTAGTTGTCTTGTACTTTAAAAATTTGTATCAGCAGATTCTGCCACCTTTATTCACAGTGATGCTTTAATCTTTTAGCATAGCACCTGGGGTGGATTCTGATACTCTCAGTTGTGTGAAACAACACCTTGTTTCAGAACTAGCACCAGTGATGTTAACAGGACTGCTTACTCAGCTAGTCAAATATAGCCCCTTGATTTCAGCAAGACTATGCTTTGCATTATTACTCAGTAGGATTCAAGATCACATACTCATAAGAATTTTCTACAGTAGCAGTATTTCAATCCTTAGTCCCCAATACCACAATTATATTGGGTTAAATAATATAATATAATACAAAAAGTGAAGGTATAAGACCCAGAATAAAATGATCAGAAGTGGAAGAAGCACTGTAAAGCCCAAAGTGAAAATAAGAAAACATATATGAGAGACCAACAGGAAAAGAAGATCATAATTCTGAAACAGTGTTATATGCGGATTTCTAGGGGACGTACTACCCTGTGGCAAAGATCCCCACTCTCAAATGCAGCTATTCCTTCTGTTTTTAATCACTGTGCTTTCATGAGAAAGTATTGCATTTCATTGCAGCTGCAAAACTCAGCTCACTCTTCTGACCGTCCAATAATTTTGGTTTACTGGCTTGCTAGAGTTAATACTTGCCAGAGTGGAGGCAAGTCAAGGCTAAAAATATGCACTTGGGATGTCAAATTTAGTTAAAAATTTCCCCAAAATGGGAAATCTTTAACAACTTATCCAGGTGCTTTTTTTCACCTTCTTTAAGTTACTCTTCTCTACATTCTAGCATCTCTTATAGCAAGTTCTCTGTGAAATAACAGAGGCAATTTATGATGTTGGATCAGACGTGATCCACATAACTTAGAACTAATCCCCTGACTGATCGATCAGATTTCTGCAGAATGACCTTTGAGCCTGGACAGATTCTCACTGAATTCGCTTGGACACTGTGCAGACCCAAAGGTCTGTCCACCTTTATCCCACTAGTAATCAGTCAGAGTCTAATATTATATCTACTCAATGCTATGCAAGTAAACATATTACTAATAATATTATTTAATACGTCATTTTTAAAACAATTGTCCTCAAATCTCTAGATCTTTATAATATAATTTGGAGTGTGAAGGAGAAAAAAAACCCTCTTTTCTAGTAGTTTGACATACCAAGAATACTGCTTACTGTCATTTTTGCTGTAGTCTCAAAGCAAAAAAAGCCAAGTGTCCTGCTTACTTAATACAATTGTACCTATCCATTTCAGGATGTTATATATATAAAGCATGTGATAATATGCATAAATGTGCTAAAATTTATATCAATTTTAATTCCTTAAAAAAGTGTAAGTATTTTGGACCCAGATTTTAGGTGATAATCTGAAGTTATTAAGTAAGCGAAGGACTACTGTTGGCACTCCTGGTGTGCCAGGTTACCACTGCAAAAAATTAATTGCAAGCAAAGTGGATATTGAGTTGCAGCTGCAAGGTTTACTCTTCAATAATCGATGGCTTCCACACCTGTGCAGGGACGCCAGCTTTCTTTGCAGAAAATTTTGGCCTCGGAGCAGTAAACAAAGAGGACGTGATGGTTTCTGGCCTAGAAAATGCAGAGTAACCTGTAGGTGAAAAAGATTCATTTACTGGGGTAGAGGCGTTCGACTGGAACGAAGGCTGTGAACCGTAGGCTGGTACGGAGTAGACTGAAGATGCCCGGACATTAGTAGGAGAGCCAGCACTGAGTGGTCTTAACGGTAGACCTTGTTTTGAAGCAGACAGCTTTGATGCCTGCTTAATCCCTAGGGTTTCCTTAGTACTGGATGGGGGTTGAAAAGTAAATAAAGATGCATCTAGTTGGTAAGGCTGATGCTTCATAACATCCAAAGCATTGAGAACTTTCTTAGGTTTTCTTTTAGTATTTTTGATAGCTGCAGCAGATTGAGAGGAAGGCTTGGTAGCAGCAGGAGGATAAGATGGGCAGAGGATGGGGTTGTAAGCAACAGGCGGCGGTGCTCGAACGTTAGATGAGTATTTCCAGGAAGCTGGTAAAGATGGAGTTGGGGATGGGGCTCGTGCTATGTTTGCTTGCACAGTCTCTGAATCTACCACGTACTTCTCCATTCGAGAGTGCCTTCTGGCAAATAACTGTGCTCCTTTTCCACTCATAGCTGGTGGTATCTCAAAGGTCGGCTTCTTTCCTCCAGCACTTGGTGTGGTTGGTGTTGCCTTAGGTGTGTTGCTTGGACTTGCTATGGTTGCCTGGGGCCCTTTAAAAGGACCAGCTAGGTTAAGAGTACTTGGGGGACGCGCTGGAGGAGAATGGGGATACTGCGGGGATTTGAGCGGTGCAGGATAGGCTGCCTGAGGTGAGACTGGAGCCGGGAAGGAAGGAGCCTTGATAGAAGCTACAGCTGGAGGTGACCATACTGGTGAAATTGGGGCAGTAGGAGAGACCTTGACTGCGGGCTTTGGAGCAACAGGAGGAGGGGTCTTTTGTTTAGATGCTTGAGTCTGCATGAAATTGCAAGCTTCTGCTCCCAAACTGAGGTAGTCTTCCTCGGGTCCTGACTCAAAGCCAGCTCCAGCACCTCGTTTACCTTCTGCATTGTGTACAAGGGATAACAGGGCAGGATTAGGACTGACTTTGGGTGATTCTTTGAAGCTGAACATGGGTTTTGTAGTGCTTCTTCTCTTGGCCTCTTGCAGTATCCCCGTTCTCTTGGCTGGCACTGCGATCCGTTCGTCTCGGGTTGCTATGTGTTCGGGTGGCTCTGTGGAGGACCACGTGGCTGGCGCGGCCCTGAGGGCTATGGGAGCAGATACTGGCCTGTATAAAACCTCAGGAGGGGGGCTGACAGCAGCGTATGGAGGTGGGGCGGGCATGTCAGACAGAGGACTCGCTATATTTCTTGTGGGTGAAAATGGTGCAGCTGCTCGGTTCTGGACCCCGGCAGGGAAGGGCTTAGCTGTTTTATTCAGCGAGGCAGCTTTTTGAACTTCAGAGCTCTGAAAAGAGAAAGCTGAATCTGGTGCCAACCCAAAGCCATTCTGTTGTACCATTTTGCTGTGATTCTGGCTCACATCTAGGTAGCTCTTGCTTACAGAAGTCTGCCTGCTTGACATTTCTTCCTCTTTTGTCTGATAGGCTGCACAGCTCACTTTCTGGAAGCTTTCTGACATGGTGGCTTCGCTCCGTTCCTCAGCGTGCCCGGTGCGTGCCTTCATCTCCTCTTGCTCAGCAGTAATCTGATCCATCCTCTGCCGCCTCCTGGCAAACATGAGGGCCCCTTTGCCCGTGGTCTCTGGAAGCGTCTGCATCTCGTCTCCACTTTTTGTCTTCCTTTCAACTTCAAGTAGACCACTGTCCCAGTCAAATGTCACAATCTTGCCTTCTTTGTCAATGTCAGAGAAGAAATCCTCATCTATTTCTGACTCACTTGTTGCAAGCAAACTCACTTCAAAAGTGTTTTCTTTGTCACCCTCTTCACCTTCCCCTTCTTCACCTTCGTCTTCGTAACGTTCGAGCTCCCCAGTACCGTAGCTGACCAGAGTATATTTCCTCGCCCTTTGGCGACGCTTCTTGAACATCAACACCCCCTTGGAATTGGGGTTGGGAGCTGCCGTCAGCAGCAATGCAATACTTTTACATTTGGATTTGGCTTCTTTGACCTGCTTTTCAGAGAGGCTCTCACTTCGCCGGAGTCCTGTGGAAAGAATCGAAGTGTACATTTAACAGAATGTGGCCCACAGAAATACCAGGAGCATTCAAACAAGTGGCTCTGCATCTGTCTCGTGAAATTTACCCACTGTGCCCTTCCCACATATTAAGATATTTATCTTGCTATGAATGTAGAGATCACTTAAGTTTTTCCCACACTGACAGCTGTGGTATGAATTCCATACCCAACATTCCTCCTTTAGAATCACACCCATAAAGTTTGTATCCTACAATGCTTTCTTTAGGACTTTCTTAGTTCAACAGGCATGTTACGTGTGTCAGTCTAACTATTTCTAGCTTTTTGAATTTCTTTTCCCATTAGTCATCTCAGCAGCAACAGCTGGATGATATTTTCTCATTTATTTGATTTCTATGCTATGGCATTTAGCAAGTGTTTAACCACAGCTCCTATGGCAGAGATTCCCAGCCAGCAAGGCCCATGAATGCTTAACATCTGAGAGCAGTGAAACTGGGTGTATGCTGCATGGAAATGGTAGTAGGTTCTGTCGTTTATTTTCATGTATTTACTTTATTCATATGCATTATCAAAAATGGGTATAGATGATAAAAATATGTACACTTATAGGTATTAACTACATAAAAGGAAGCATACATCCAAAATCATACAGAGAAACTATTAGCACGAAGACAGACCTCTGGAAAGCGGTGAGAATTTGTCTGTGGTGCTCAATGAAAACAGATTGCAGTCCTTTAACAGACATCTCTTTCTTGAAACATATTCCAGAATTGTATAGGATATAACATCTCCAGAGTATTTAAAATATGTGGCAGGAATGAATACATGTTTAAGAGTCTAATTAGAGGCTCTGCTAACTCCTGAAGAGTATTCACTAGCATACATCAATAATATATATTTTTCAAAGCATCAATTATTGGTTCTCATAAAGTCATGTGACAGGATGCAGGAGTAGCTGCAGCTGCAAAGCTGCTAAACTGACTGTGCATCAGCCCCACTGCTGCCTTCCCATGTGGCCTCATGGGCAATGCTGATCAGCTGCTGCTTCCACCACTGCCACTCACAAATGACAGCCCTGCTAGATTCTCTGTTTAAAAAAACCTTGAAATTTAAAGCTGTGTCTAAGTTTTCTGCTTCCAATTAATTAAGTTCCTCTGCTTCCAATTAATTTCAAAAGGAAAAAAAAATGCTTCTGATATATCAAAATAAAGCAGTAAAGTGGTTACTATCAGTTTCTTCTGCTGGCATAAGTAAAACAAGCTTATTAAAGAAAGCCATGTGATATATTTTCTATTAATGATCCCGTTAGCCATGTCAGAAGATGGAGCCTGATACTTCTCCTATTAAAGACAATTGGAGTTTTGCCATTATGCCAGATGACAGCATGGCTGGACCAGTGGCTCTCACAAGAACCTATAAAGTAGAAAAGAACGTGGTGCCTGTACCAGCAATTTGTAATATTTTATTTCAGAAGGGCCAAATCATATTGTTTAACAGGCCAAATGCTTGCAGGAATCACTGGAGTCATTTTCCCAAGGAACTGCCTTTAGCATTAGAGTGACTGCAAACAGAAATGATCTCCCCTCATCACGGCAAGTCCCATGCTTTCCAACAAGATACTTGCATCATCAGTGAACTTTTTTTCTAGGAAAGATTTTGAGCTTTTCTGTGGAAAGGGAAAATTGAAACTTTTCACTTTGCTAGTGTATTTTTAAAACTCATTTGCATAGGCATTTAATCAATAGATAGTAAAGGTGACAGGAAAAATGTTTCCTGCTCAGGTAAATATAATTTGATTCCTATTCTCAGAGTAAATTTCTGCTAAAAAGATCAAAGACCTATAATAAATACTGTGGTCTATTTTAGACTTAAGTATCACATTTTAATGTTTAATTTTAGAATAAATATGTATTATATTCTGCATGCAAACTATTCCCTTATGCTTGGTATATTTCTAATGTGTAGATATGATTTTATAAACACTTCCATAAAAAGCAAATGTTTTAAAGTTTATATCTATGATCCCAATGGATAATGACTTGCCACTAGTTAGAAAGGACTGTCATATTAGAGATGGAAAAAAGATAAAATGAGTGTTCTACATGAAAAGTTTATCAGGTAATAGGCTCATTCTGTACATGGTTGTCTTTTTAGACAGGCAACACAAGTAATTCACTAAGAAAGGCAGCCACAGTCCCACATTGCTTCTAAGTTCACAGCCAAAATGTAAGGCATGTGCAGTCTTCTTCTCCGCTCCATTTAATATGCCATAAATATGTGGATTACGTACAGACACTTAGGCATAAGTAACTGCTTAATCCACTTGCCAATAAGGTACAAATGGGTTTCATGCTAAAAATATGCTTACAGAGGAATTAGCAATGGGTTAGCAGCGTAATTCCAACACTGCATATGAAATAGTTTACTGCTACAGTATATCATTGCACACATTCAAGTACCTTTGCCATACTGCTACTAAATCCCTGGACAGGATTCTTAACATTGTTGGGAAAGAACAAGCAATAGAAAGATCCCAAATGAATAAGATAATAAATAAACATAATATATATTTTCTTGATATGTACACTCAAGTAATACTGGATTCAGTTGCATTTTCAGTTTACTTTCATGTAAACTTCTTGGATAGATTTTGAGGCTGACCTCTGGATAAGGGAGTCAGAAGAAATAGTAAGTTCACTTTACAGTCTAGAGAAGACTTACAAAACTGAAAGGATCATATAACAGTTATACACATGCTAGTGTCTGTCAAAGTCTCTCTTGCAGACAACATTCAGCATTTCTACTAGTCTTTCTTATTATCAACTATTAAGAGAAGTAGCCTGATTTTGAAGATGCAAATGAAAACACAAAGATTTTCCTATAAAAGGAGAAAGACAGCATTCACTCAGACATGTGCAAGTAACTTGCCTTTTTTGTTAATATTCTACAAATTACCTCTCAATAAACATTGAATGGCTGGCAGAATTCAGCCTTTTTAAGAGATATAAGTAATTTTCAGTGGATAAAATAATGAGTTAACATTTCAAAGTGGAAGTCTACTAAGCAAAGTTATTCAGCACTGTTAATGCATGGCTATACTCTTGGCCTGTCACCAGAAGCATTATATTACTCCAAAAAAATACAGGAAGCAAAAATAGAATCATCTTTGAAAAGAGAGAGAGAGAGAGAGAGAGAAAGGAGAAAATTAGAAAACTGCAGAAAGAACTCTAAAATCTTTTTCTAATGCACTCTACATTCTGCAGTGATGTTCCAAGTTACAAAAGGTACCCTCAGGCAGGGCAAATGATTTAGATGGAAAATACTTACTTGCGTGCCTTGCTCTGTGCTTGAGAGGTCTGCTGTGATCCCTTTCCGAGTTCTGGTCGTCTTCTCCCTGCTCTGTGCCTTCTGATGAGATTGCAAGGGAGAGGAGGGAAGGAGGTGCTTCTAACTGCCCTCCTTCCACTTGAGAATCAACACACCCCCTTTCTGCTAGAGACCTGGATGCTTCCTTATGCCTGTCCGAACAGTCTAGGATCACCTCCACCCTGGGGACAGATGGAGTTGCACCTTGGATCGTCTTGATCTCTTTGCCACTGGAAACCTGGACTACTTTGCTTGACCACTGGATGTTGCCCTCTTTCACACCCAGGGGAATTGCAATTACAGGGCTAGTCCCATCCTGTTTTACACTGGGTCCTGTTTCTGAAGGGATGCTTTTTTCTGCCCCTAAGAAAGTCACAGCAGGAGCGTTGGTGCCCTTGTGCCCATCATGTGAGAGGGACAACTGCAGCTCAACCATAGTGCCTGGCCTTCTTTCTTCTATCTTCCCTCTGAAAGCAGCCTCATTTGTCACCAGCAATTTGGAGGTTCCTGTCACTTTAGGAGTAATTCTGTGGCTCTGTGTGGTCTCTTGTTTCATTTCAGAAAATTTTATATTGCTTTTCTCTGCTCCCTGGTGAGTCTCACTGTATATCTCTGTGATGCAGAATTCTGTGTGGGGTGTTTCTTTGGCTGTGTTAATTTGCAGTGTAGCACTCTCCCTATAGTCCTCATTTTTTATGTTATCGTGCTTTCCATTTTCTCTTTCAGCGCTCAAGGCTTCATTTATTCCACTGGAGGATCTGCACATACATAAACAAGTAATTCAAGAAAGTAAGCTGCTGTAAGTACAGCAATTGTAAGTACAATTAAAAAAGTGATTTCTGTCTAATTTTTTCCCCTAAAATTATTCATGGTGTCTATTAGCAGGTCCATTTAAGTAGCAGAAGTCTCATTACCTAGAAGTCTTATATTAAAACATCTTTGTATCCTCCACAATCTTTTAAATTAATAGTGTAGTAAGAGGGAAACTGCTGTAGGACATTTACTATATTCCACTACCATCTTTCTGCAGTCTCAACTTACATCATTGCAAATGTCAGTATGGCTTCACGGACACATTTCTGTTTTAGTGCTGCCAGATGAATACTGCTGAGATTCCTAGGATAATGCTTCTTCATATTTCACATGTGCATGTGGAAATCAACTTCATATGACATCAGAATAGGCATGCATTTTTGGCTCTGTGACTACTGCAACCCTTTTACATACCGTCATCACACAGTACACATCCCTCAGAAATAGGAAATTACTGAATAGAGATAAGGAAGAGGTAAATAAATACTTAAAGTATACATTCAGAAAATTCCTTTGTGGGTCATCATCCTTATATATCTTTAAATTTAAAAAAAATCTGGGTCTATTCCTGTGAACCAGTGAAAAGGGGTAGTGAATGAAGCTATATGCTATTTCCTAGTTTGTTTTTTAAAACATTAACTGGTGAATGTTGCTATGACTACCTGAAGCCTGCCAAATCTCAGCTCCCTTTTTTGAGCTATTAATTCCCCTAGCCCAATTAATTAGGCTGTTTTATTACTGCTGTGACTCCAAATATACCCTCCAGCTTCCCCTTGCATTGCTCTGGGCAAAAGCAACAACTATTAATTCCAGGAGAAACCCTTTCTTAGCATCAAGACAGCAACATGTTATTAAAGCTTTCTATTGACCAGAAAGTAGCAAAACATTTTTTTTTCCAATTGAAGGAAAGAGCAGATGACCTCAAAAAACTACATTTATAGAGAATTCTGAAATCAAAAACAGGTCCCAAGTACTCCAAACTTTGCAACTCCTTATAAAAGAACATCTAGAAGAAGCAACAGAGAAAATAAATCTGTTAGTGTACTGAAGGTGCTTCAACAACACTTGCATTTCTAGCCATGCAGCATACTGATTGGAGCAGTCTCCATCTGCCTCAAATAGCATAGAATGTGTAACATCCATTAAAACACATATGGAGCTATATAAAGGTCAGACAGATTTTAATTTAGGGAGGTCTTTGTGAGTGCTGCTGGATTCCATCATATTATGCTATTTGAATGATCAGTTGTACTGCTTCTAAGTAGAGATAAATTACAGGAATCCATAAACATTTCCTTGTAGGATATGAGACTGGGGGCAGGGCCAGCTGAATGTTAGCCTTTATTGGTAGCTGAGTGATTGTGTGTATGTGTGAGAGGGAAAGATTTCCACCTTAAAAGGCCCTTGATACTTATGGATATACTTCTACTCTATATAGACATAAACGAGTATCCATGAGTCAAGAAGCAGAGTACTGGGTCTGATCTGTTTTGGTTTGTTTTTTTTTTTTTTTTTTTTGTCATTTATGATTCTGTTTTGTCAAATTATGTTTTTTGTTTCAGGTCTTTCCAGCTCACTGCAGGAACAATAGCCCTAGTGTAATTCCAGGAAGGAAGAACAACTCATGAACTCAGCACAAAGGGGTTTGTCTGTCTCAGAGTCATGTTTTACTCCCTACATGGTGCATTTCATTTTGGTATGCATTCAGCACACTCCCTTCTTCCCCTTAGATCTTTTTTTTGTTGTTGTTGTTGTCCTAGCAGTGTCCCAGGAACTCCAACACTGACGTGCAAAGGGCAGGCTAGCATTTCTGTCCCCACTCTCAGTGTTTCCTGGATACCTCTTCACAATTTGTTAGGAAGGTCAGTAAGATGCCCCCCTGAAGTGGTATCTGGAGAGCAGTTGTCCTGTGAGGTATCTTCTTCCTCTGATTCTGCAAACCAAAGATTTTTTGGCAGCTTCTAGTCAGTAACTGAGTTTTAAAGGGGATCAGAGAAACTTTTTGTAGAAGAGTCGTTTGCTACTCATTACTTTCAGAGGATAAGTCACTTCCTGAAAAATCCTTCCAGTGGTAGTTCTGAGAGGGTCCTTATCCATGAACAAATCTAGGAAGGGTGCCAGAAAGAAGGTGGCAGAAGAGGAAGTGTTTCAGTTTATCTACCCAGGAAGATACTAGTTACAGGAGGGAAGGATTTTGGGGAAGGATAGCTGATGAGAACTTTATAGATCCTCCTGGAAAATTCCCATGGAACATTTTAATTCCTTTCAAAACAAGCCAGTTGTTATGCAACCATAATTTTTAAATATTTTTAACAGACCCAGGGTTTCATTCCATAAAACACTATTATGAGGTCTAAGCATTCTGATTTAGTTTGTTTTTCAGGACATGTCTTGCTGTTTACCATGCATTCAAGTCAGGGCAATTGAGTCAATATAAAATATGCTGTCACTTTCAACCAGAGCATAACTTGGCCTTCAGTCCAACTGAAATATCAATTAAGAAGTTGCAACAGGCAGTAGTGAAAGCAAATAAAATTATGTGTATGGCTGCAAAGAATGTGGCCACTCAGCCACAAAAATCATTTTTAAAAGTGAGTTGTCATAGTCATGTGAAAAAACATATAAGACTGCAGATACCACATAAGGAACACTCAAATCATACCCTCCTGAAACTCTAGTGCAAAAGGCAAGCTGTAAGCTTCAGCCATCACCATTCCCTTGATGTCATTATGTTAGTCAATTGCTCAGCTCAAGACCACATGGACACACAAGGCATGCAGATCATGTCGATTTTAAATAAAATGGATATTCCTTTGGAGCCTCTTGTCTTGAAGGCAAGTAACAGCTTCCAGCTACTGGATACATCAGTTCCTGTGCATGAGTTGCAGAACACAAAGGAATTTCACTTGCTCTTTCTGAAATCCCTGGTAAGTGCAGACAAATGCCTTTTTTTTTTTTGCGCCAGAGTCCTTCCACAGCCTTTCCACTGACACTGCCTTGTTAACTGTTAGGAGGAGGGATGAGTCTTGACCCCTTCTGCCTGTAACTGCAGTCTGTGAGAGAGCAAACACAGGGAACTGCAGTAGCTCAGGAGGGAGCTGTAATTCCTTCTACAGAATGAGAAACTCTCCAGTCTTTTCTTCCTTTTCTCACCCACTATCCAGGAAATTCAGAGTTCATCTTTTTTGAATCACAAAGTTTGGAGAGAATGTGCTTTCAGAAAACTATTCTGATTTTGGACCCACTTAACTATTAATGATTATAAACTCCCAGATAGCATGTATTACACTGATTACACAAAACAGTCTTTAGAGTGGACTGATGTGTGCAATGAGCAGGAGTGCTGACTTGGTCCTAAATTTACATAAAGGTTGTCTGCTGTAAGAAATAGGAAGCATTTTTAAGGGAAAATATACTCAATATCACAATGTTTTAAATGAAGAGCCTGAGACTCAGAGAGCTGTGACTTGCCCCACCTCATCTAGCAAAGTGATAACAGATACAGAAATAGAATTCATGGTTTCCAGACCCACTCCCACTTCTGACTACTAACACATTCTGCCACCCAAGATGACCATTTGCCATGTCATCATCAGGGCATATCTGTGCAACACACTTTCTCCATCTATACAGTCTATGCTTTTTGTAAGCCTCACTTCCCTATCTACAGAGAATAACAACACTTCATTACTTCAAAAGGTTAGAAGGAATAATTAAACTCAAGACTGCAGTACTCAGATATCATGCTAGTCAATACCTTGTAAGTATCTTGGATACTTAATAATAAATAAAATTGTTATATTGGGAGACTATAGCCTTAGTACTGTGCACAAACTGTACAATTTGAATTAGGAATGTTTATTATAATATCCTTTATAGCAAATACTTTTATAATATTCTTTATAGCAAATACTCTTATTTCTCTCCCTTTTTCATACATGGAAGCAGGCTGCTGATCTTATTGACTTAAACATGAGAACTTTCAGTGAAAAGCTCACAGTACAGGTCTGTAAATAAGTGCATTCAACATGCACATTTTCTACACAGTTCACTAAAGCATTTTGAGCACTCCTGTACCTCTTGATAAGCATCTGCAGGACATCAGTCAAACTTTCCATTAGAACGATAACTTCAGCATAGGTTAAGTCTCCGCAGGGTTTGCCATTGATAGACACCACCTCATCCCCCTCACGTAGCCCGGCCTTAGCAGCCTTGCTCTTGTTTCGAACCTACAGTGAGTCAAAAACAAATTCAAAATTGCACAGTTAGTATCGTTTTGAAAGCAACAACAAATATGATCAATATAAATTATTTCCAAATCATAGCAACACAAAACACAGCAAAAAATATTGAGAATAATGTTCTGATCAGTAGTAACAAATAAAAAAAA
>JAUBOD010000658.1:2865850-2883962 GCA_032353885.1 Nothura maculosa | reverse complement strand
TATTTGCTGTTTTAGAGCTTTTTCACTGAAAGCATGTTGTGACTTACCATAGTCATTGTATAACAGCCTCCAGGCAGTTTTAACACTACTCAAGGTATGCCATACAGTTGAGTACTATTTTTAAAGTACATATTTGGCAAACAGCATGTTATATTAACCAGTATGCTTGCAGAAGTCTATTTTAGAACTGCACATACACATAAAAGAGTTGTCCTTGGGTTCCTCACCCAGAATCTTCTACCTGTTGGAGTTCTTTGGCCTTATATTCAGTTGGTATGGATAGTACATAATCCTTACTAATCTTCATCACATTTTAGGTAAATTTATTATATAAATAGTACAGTTCTGCCACTTTCACAGCAGCAGTGACAGTTGTCACTGTCTCCAGCAGAGTTACTTCTGATATATGCCGGACTGAAGGTGCAGTAGTCTCACTGATTTGGGGAATTATTCCTCTATTCTATGGGGCCACTGAATCACACCAAGGAGGTATTTCTGCAGATAGTTCGGGAAAGTATATTGGAGTATGAATAATACGTAGAATAATAAAGAATAAGATGGCAAATATTTTTCTGTATGGGGCCATTTATCTTTGTTGTTTCAATTTGTGAATAACCATATGCTGTATTATAGCCTTCTGAGCAATGAAGAAACAGAGGCTTGGTGCATACAGAAGCCAGTTACTACCTTGAAGAGGACTTAACATTTACAAATATGGAGTGGTATGCTGCTCTGTTTATCTTCCCTTAGGCAAGAGCATAAACATCCTTGTACTTCGGGAAGAATGGATGGTTTAGACAGGATTTAGAATGTTTTGCTTCATATGTGAGCTAGAATTTGGGTGGAATTTTTGTTACTCTTTTTGAAATAGAGGGGTATGCCATTGAAACTTCACAAAGCATTTTAGGCCCAAATGTATTTAATATGGATGCCAGGAACGAGTTAGAGTTAGTCCTTTTTAAAATGTGTAAACAGTCATTATACAACATGTGTACTCTGAAACCACGTAATGTGAAACCTAGGATGTGAGAGGAGCTCTTGTTTCTGTTTATTAAGTGTCTAAGAGGTTGGGGTCAATTCTGCCATAGCTTACGATTATAACTGTCTCGGGAGAACAACTGTTACCCATTCCATAACTTTTTTATCACAAAAAAAAAGTAAAAGGATTTTTTATTGTACAATGGTAGTAGGTCTATATGACTTGCTAGCCAGTTCAACCGCTTCTTCTGTCAGTGTTTTATCAGCCTCCTTGGCAGCATTGGAAGAAGACAGACACGGACATTGCATTTCTCTTTCATGTTCTTGAGCCTGAAGCTGCAGTCGTGGCGCAGTTGCACAAAGAAGCTCCTCCTGGATTGTTCCACCATAACCTGTTCTGCTTGGCAAGGGCTGTTGTGCAGCCCTGCAAATGATCAAAAGCTAACAATTTGTGAGATATTTAGAGCTTTGTAGAAAAACTGAGACCTGTGTAACTAGTCATGCTTGAAAGGAACTGCAGTAAAGCACCACACCTCCTTCTCTGGCAGCATTGCAGTAGATATGCACTTTCAGGCAAACCTTCTAGCAGTGTTCTATATCTGGAATTATTCATATAAATCAAACCTCTAAAATGATTTTGCCATCACAAGAACACACTGTATATCCTGGAGCTATTAGTTCTCCTGACTGCATGTTGGTTTTTTTTCCAGCCTCCGTCAGATGTACCCGTGTGGCCCCAGTTTGAACACAGACCATGTAAAATCACTGCAGTGCTATCCAAGAGGGAGGCAAAAAGAGGAGAGAGCACTGACAAAGACAAAATGAGCAAGGAATTGGGGGGAAAAGTGGCAACTAATGATAGCCAGGTAAGGCACAGGTTTCTTGGAGTGTAGAAATAAAGCATTATCATTTGTATTGCTCTAATCTTTGTGCTACCACGGGTCACACTCAGCAATAAGCAGATTGACTTTCCAAGCAAACTTGGTTTTGCTCTGGTTTTGTTTATTTCTCTTCACAGAAGCCCCAAAAAAGCAAAAAAAAGCTTTTACTTGTGTAAGTCAAAATATTCAAATTGCTAAAAAAAAAAATCAGTGAAAACAAGATCTTCTTGATAAAATAATTGTTTAATTGGCAGTTTTCTCTCAAAGTTTTGGCAGAAAGCCTTTGACCAATACCCTGGGAAACAAAAGCTGCCTGTGTTAGCATAGAAATAATACAGTGACAAAGTGGAAAAAAAATCTGTTTTTCAGGACCTTAAAGCAAGACACAAATGGACATAAAACAGCTGTTTGTGTTGCATTACGCTGCAGCCTGGGCTTTATAAGTAACATGTGTCTCCTGTCTTCTTTGGGCTGAAGTTTACTGTGGGAGAAAAATATTATTTCCCCTACAGTTTCTGAATGTGATCTTACTACTAGGAAAATGCGTACTCTTTATATTTGGTTTTGTTTTATTAGTTTTTTACTGCTGGCAATTCTGATACTGCACAGTTATGCTGAGCCTGTAGCATTTGTTAGTGAACCTGTCTGGATACCAGCTGCTCCTGGGGAACATTCTAGCACTTCAATCCATTTTCCCTGGTGCTGCCTCTATTGCTCTCCTGCCTCCCTACAGTTAGGGCTCTTTTTTATGTGAGTCACCTGTTAAGCACTAGTTAGTATGTCTTATCCTTCTTCTAATTACAACATTTTAAATGATAGATCAATTGAAGTATTTGTTCTAAATTCCAAAAGTTTTAAGGCAATAACTGTGCAATGGTATATGAGCACTGCAGCAGAACTGACCTTTTTGGCTCAGTTGCACATATTCTGCTCATAAGGAACTTCAGTTTTCTGAATGTTTAGGAGTACTGAAGTATTTAAATAGTAGTACATAAAACTGACAACAGTTTTGGTGTTAATCTGATCCAATTGGTATCTCTTTTTAGGCTATCCTCTTGCTGGAGGGTTTCCAGAAGAATAGTGAATTGCCTGGACAATCTATCTGAGGTATCTTACTTCCCTTTTGTTCCTGACTGCTGGAAAGTAAATTGCTCCTGTATCTTGAACTTTCTGTTAGAAGAAATACCTGATACTGCTTTAAAAAGCCAACTGCTGGGCAACTTCTCATATTCACAGCAAAGTTCATTTCTGGGCAAAGGTACTTTGTGAAAACCCCCACATCAGGACCCTCTCCCCCCCAAGCTGTGCCATATCCACAACTCCCCTGCCACAGGAGCCCTTCGTGGCACAAGACCACAAGGAGCTAATGGAGACCACCTGCCCCTTGCACCTTGTAGCTGATTGCAGGCAGCTGCTGCAGCAGGTGTTGGGGCTTGGCCAGGGGCTCTTTGGGAAAAGTTTTTAAGACTCCATCAGGAAAAGGAGTGGGGTGTAAGGAAGGTTTGTCTTTGGTTTTCAGTTTAGTGTGGTGTGAGGTTACTAGGGAGAAAGAATTTATCTTGTTCCTTTTGTGGAGAAAGCCTGGGAGAGCATGGTGCTAAGTATGGGGCCATCTGAGGTGTAATGCAGGTGTCTGTCCTGTGCTGCACCAGTGAGAGGCACAGGTATGTGGGGGAACCAGGCTACCTCATACTACTGTGGCATAGTGAGTTAACTGGGGGAAGGGGGGTGATTTTAGTCAGCCTTTGATTTATTGAAAGCTGGATGAGCGGAGAGAATATGCTATGGCAATGCCAGCATTAGTGTCGAGTAAAGGAGGGTTTTTGTAAAGAAAACTAGTGCTGAGGGCCCAACCTTTGTTCTCTATGTGTTTGCTTTAGGGTAGCTCTACTCTCTTTCTGTAACCTGAGGGACCCTGGCTGTGGAGGCCCTATTTGGTGTGCTCCTTTGCTGCACTGGTGTTGTCTGGCTCATGATCAAGTAGCCATTAGCAGCTTTTTTGCAATGAGCAAGTTTCTAAAGAAAGCTTCCCTCGCCCCAAGGTGATAACATATGATCCTTATACTAGTTTGAGGGAGGAGTATGCAACAAAGGGGAAAGTACAGCTGAATCTTCCTGCTCATGTCTGTGTTTTGTTTCACACTTGCAAGTGCAAGGATCAGTTTCCTCTGTGTGTACAGGGGACTGTTTGTGAAGAATGGGAGTATTTTGCACCATAAGGACTTTATTCTTCCAGAAATACCGATTCTTTTACTGTTGGGAATGTATAGGACTAAAGTTAGAACAGAATGTCTGGTTCCGAGATAATGACTCGTCTACTGTATGTTCAGGGAGATAAAAAGAGGAAAGAGGCAGAGACGACAGGTCTAAAGATATGATAAGAACATGCTTTCTATTTGTGGGAAAGCAGAGTGGAAGATGGGGGCTTGCAATGCAGGCAAAGACATTCTCTTCTTTGCTCTTACCACTATTAGAGCAGCAACGTTTTGATGCACTCCTAGCAAATGATACTTTCCTTAAAAGAAACAGCTTAATGCTAACAAATTCTTGCATTCTGAGGTCAGATCTGATGTGTCTGAATGTGATATCTTTTCTACATACAGCCTCATGGATATGCTCTGGCTTGAACAGAAGGGTAAACTTAACTTTGTTTTTTAACTTAAGGGGATAATGTTCCAGAGTAGTAAATGAATTGACTCGAGTATAAACTAGTCTTGACCATAACATAACGTATAGAACTGTGAACTCTACTTCAGACCCGAAGAGATTCAAAATTGAAGAAAACTTGCCTGACAAAGGGCGAGTGGTTCTGCTGCTCGTGCAAGTGACGAAACTGAGCTCCACGTACCAAAGTACAACATGGACAAGCTTTTAACTGTAACAGTGCTGCTAGTTGCTGCAACAAATTTAGCTAGCTAACATGCTTCATTGGAATATATTCTGAGGCTGGCATATAAATAAACTAATACAATTGATATTTTGATAGCATTACCTCACATTTTCCAGAAGCTACTTCTCATTAATTGTTCAGCTACGTGTTCATCATAAAGCTTAAGATCAGAGATCAAAGATCAGTGTTCCCTGTACACAGTATTTAAAAAATGGCACTTCATTTCTTCTATTGTAAATCCTCCAGCAAAAGCAGAGCTAGGAAATGCATTTAAAATTTTATAAAGTTATCTGCTGATGTAACAGAATTAATAATATGCAATACTTTATTATGAGCAGGAAGCAGATGTACAGAGTAGCCAATTGTTAGCATATTAGTGCTTTTATTAGTATGAAATTAGAGAATTAAAAATGAAATGCCAAATGAACTAGAATTAGGTACAGTTTATTATAAGTTATGGGCATAGAGCCCTGTTTTATAATGCTTATGCACGTAGGATTCTTTCCACAAGTAAAACAGCCTTTAGTTGGCAGGCTCTTGTTTTTTAGATGCAAACCTCTGTACAGTAGGTTTAAGCCTGTCTGATAACAGGAGACTGGCTGTTCTAGTGACCTTTGCAGATCCTTTAAGTAGTTCAAACTCCAGCCTGCTAAACACAAAATCCTGAGTGCCAACTCGCGACTTAGCGTTCTGGACTGCTCCAGGCAGGTGTGGAGGGTGTGAAATATTTCATAGTCTGCATAGTCTAGTCAGGAGTGATGACACTGTGGCAAACTCAGCACTTCCCTCCACTCCGCCTTTTTTAATCAGTTACAATGAACATCTAAATGTATTTCTATGATGCCACTTTATTTCCTCTCCCCAAACTTGACCTTCCATCAGAGGATTTTTTCAATGTGAGTGTTGTCTCCTCCTAATAAAAGCATATCATGAGCTTGCAACCATTCAATTGCCACTCATTACTCTTACAGTGGGATTTGCAGATTGTAGTTTGTAGTTTCTAATTTTGGAGTATTGACTTCCAACTCCTCAGAAAATTATTAAAATTCAGAGAAAAATCGGAAAAACCCTTCTGAAATAAGCTATCCATATATTGCACAGGTACTATTATTTCATTAGTGAATATTAACAAAGTACAAATGTTTAGTGTCTGCTGTATATTGTGTACTAGAAGGATTCTTTTGTATCTTGGACTTTGTAGTGGGATGTTTTCTTACCTCTAAGCCCTTGCTTTACTTCCTTGGTTGCATATCTTTAGGAGGTTATTTAAGGAAATTGTATTGAAAAAAACATATGCTTAATAGATGACTACGTAGTTAAATTGGGTCTGATATACCAAAATATTCGGCAAGTGACACAAGCACATTTATGACCTTCTCAGTCCCATTCAGTTTTCCCCATCCATCTCTAAAGCTGTCAACATTTTAAAAAGTATTTAGTTTTCAATAACTATGTTTGGTCAGCTACGTCTGAACAAACTAGCAGTATCCACCTTTAAATCGAGACCTCTGGAAGCAGATATGTTAAGGTGTATGTTCAGATACACTAAATAAATCAACACTTTTGCTGGAATAAGTCCATTGAGGATCTTTTAGCCTTCATCCTGGTTGGGAAGTTGAACCATGAATGCAACTGGTAGGCTGAATATTTAAAGCATTGAAGGATTTGAAGAAACAAAGGAGAAAAATAGGCAAGCTATTTAAACTATTAATAAATCTGGTCTTGCTGAAGTTACTTTGAGCATGAGTGTTGCTGATGTGTGAGCATGTGCAGTTCTTTGCCCTCCCAAGAACACGCGAGATGCTAAAGCTGGATTGCTGTCTTTAGATGTTATAAACTGGCCAATTGCCTTCATTTTGCCTCTTTAAGTCATGGTCCTGTGACTTGGAGTATATGTAGAATTTGCACAATAAGACTATTAAAACACTTGTTAATTAACTGGAGTGAGCAAAAATACTTGTAAGCTCTCTTTAGTGCTGTTGCTCAGAGGAAGCTGTTAATAATTAAGTGTCCTGGATTTGCAAAGCAATTGTAGAAATATTCCTAATCACTTTTTTTTTTTTTTTTCCTTCTGGATAGAAGGTTATTGCTCCTAGGAGTCTGGGAGTGCAGCATGCTCATTTCTGTTTCAGGCCATAAGGGAAAACTTCCAAACATGCCCACTTATGTAGAGATGCCTTTCTTGACTTTCTGAAGTTAATTGTCTTCCTATAGCATGTTTAAATGAGAAGGTAAAACAGTACAGAGTTCAAAGAAGAAAGGAGTGGATTTGCTCGGGTGCATTTTTCTGTTTCTTGCTGTTTTTAGTTTCTGACATGCTTCAATTGCTGGATTAAATCTAAAGAGTCTTTCCAGGAGGTAAGGAGGTTGCTATTTGAATTCACAGGAGTGCTGCCACTGATTATCAAGTGCATCACTAGAGTAGTTCTGCATTAGTCTATATAATGTTATACTGGTTGGACACAAACCATACAGCGTAGGTTGAGCTACATTAAGTTGAAGGTACTCTAATGCCTAGATGCCAGAAGGAGTTCTGGGTTCACTTACTAACCAACAGCCAAAGCAAAGCTTTAATCAAGGTTTACTCATGTAGAGGTGCATGAAGCATTCTGGTAGAATCTGGTTAGTGGTTCACTTATTAAAGTCTGTCCCCACTCAGTTCTCTAGCTGAACTATGTGTAAAAATCCACTTTTCAGTACAATGTTTCAACTGTTGTCTCTTCTCTCTCATAATATGAGAAGACTATACAAAATGTTCAATTCTGTGCCTGATGCATTTGGCAAGTTCATAATAATCAATTTCTCTGGAATGGCTTCTGGTATAGTGTCATGGGAGGACTAAAGAACATGTTCTACCACTTGGATATTGACAGAGTACTTGTGCTGTGTGGAACCATGAGGCGGACTCATCTCAGAGAAAAGAAAAGCTTGCTCGAATTCCCCAAAGCTTTGCTTGATGTTCTCGTGTATCGTCTTGCTAGTGGTTGCCTTTCTTTGGCAGCAATCCAAAGCAGCTAGCAACTGAAGAAGGGATGAGATAATGACCTCAGAAATACTGATCTGGTCTCCTGGCAGCACAACAAATTCCCCAAGGGAGCTCCAATACCACACTTCAGTCCTACTCATTTTGCAGAGAACTCTGTATATAACCTAGTTATAGCTTACCTATTACCCTTTTTTATTAAGTCCTGAGTGTTTTGTGTGTGCATCTGCCCCTTGCCTCCCCTTTTATCTTTGAATGGTTATTGCTTCTCTGTGATTTGGAAAACAAAGAAGTATTATTGAGTGCTTTAGTATACAGGTAGCATGAAGAACTTTTTCATTGTAGTCTAATTTATGGCTAGGAGAAAAGAATTTCTATGGTGGTTAGGATTAATGGAAGATAATATGGCCTGTTATAGGCTAGATAACGTTATAGGCTAGATGTAGATATGTCTGTATTAACTACTATTGAGCAGTTGTTGGTAGCATCAGAAGTTCTACAGTAGATGGAGTTTGGGATTATGCTTAGATCACGTTTGGGTTTATACTAGCCTAATCTTGGTCTGAACTCATCATGGATACATACAGCATCCATACGGCACTTTTAGGTGCTTGCACTGTTAGTATGGTCTAGATCATAATAGACCGTGCGCTTGAAATCACTTCCAATAGAAAAAGTACTGCTGTTTAGCTACCCAAAGTGCCATCAAAAGGCAGGTAAATGAAAGGTAAAAAACACCACTGGCACCTTAAAATGGATACCTCCTAGTGGTACTAGGGTATTAATGAATACTGCAATGCATACACTGTTAAAATGAGAACAAGCTGATGGGGGAAGAAAACAAAATATATGAGAAGCAACCAAAATATAAAGCAAGTTCGAGGCCTGAGGTTCTTTGTTTTAAAAGACAGCCTTATGTGTGAGTTAAATTGGATTCTTTTCTTGTTTCACTGTAATTGAGATGGAAGGAAGAAAAAATGGCCTTATATGTCCTGTCTGTATAAATGAGAAATATGTCAGAAGTTTTTCTTACTTGCATCTGTTAATTCTCTATCACATCATACTGCGATAGAAAAATGCATGAACTAAGAGGGAGATAGCTGTAAGAGGGAGATCCTGAACAGGCATGCCTGAATGCTGCCAGCAGCTGCCATCTTCTGGGAAGAGGAGTTGCAGTCCCTTGGAGGCAAATGGAATAAAGAAAGGAAGCAGCACCTGAGAGTGGAGTCCTGGAGTCAGAAAAAATAGCCCAGCTGCTAAAATATGTTCATATGGCCTCAACTGTAAACTGGAACTAAGGGAATATACCCTCTTAAGTGTTAAGGAATGAGCTGGTTTAAATTTCTCAGGCAAAACCTTGCATTCATTCATTCATTGTGAGATGGCTATTAAGGTCTTAATCGCCCTTGCTTTACCTAGACTGCTCTGAGCTTCAGCGAGGTTGGAGTTGTCTGGGGGCAAGAGAGCCTGGCTTGGGAGCTCCAGCCACAGCTACCTTTCCTCCACCTCAAATATATGAACTAAGCTACGAGGTCTAGGGTTAACTGATTGCTAAGAAAAAGCTAGTGAACAAAGTTGGAAGCAGACTTTCAAATCCCAGCTGGGCCTGGTTACAAAGCACACAAAGCTGTTAGACTAGCTTTGGTAATTCATGGATAATACATAACTGGAATATTTTCCTAGTGGGAGACCTTTAGGAGAGTCCTGAGCAGTATTAGAATATGTATTATGCCAGAAACATCCTTGTGAGCTCCAGACAGCTTTCTACACCTTGCTATGATAAGAAAAGTTGTTGGAAAGGAAACATTCAGGCTAAGGAAAGCCTAGTCTGAATGGCTTAGTACTTTGATGTGTTTCACTCAGATTCATAGTGACCCAGAGTGCTGTGCTGCTGTACTGTGGCTGAGCAACACCAATATCCTCATATCCTCCCCTGCTTGTTTTTGTTTGTTGTTGGTCTTTTTATTTTTTATTCATTTATTTATTTTTGACCAGCATGTGAATTAAAATATTGAATTGGAGGAAAGGAAAGTTGACATCCAGCTTTTTAGTTTAGAGGGATAAAGTGAGGCTAAATGGGTGTCATTAGTCATATTAATATGCTTGTCTACATGGGATGGACACTCTTGTCAGCCCTGTTTATTTCTGCAATAGTGTTTGTAGTAACAGGTGAGCAGTTTGCTCTGCTTTCTGCACTTATGTTTTAGAGCTGTTCAGCCTCAGCCTGCAGTCAGGAGACAGCTGGGCCAATCACTGGACATATTACTTGTATGTACAGTGGTAGTGCTGGGAAACCTTACTCAATTTTGGATATTGGGACAGGTAAGGAGGATAGGAAGATAAGAGGAAAGGTGGGTTCTCCTTAGGAATCCAGGTTAGTCAGCACCTTTAATCTGTAATGACAGCACATTTAATCTGTAGTGCAGAACTAGTCCAATGATAGTTAAATTCTTATTCAGTCTCTAAAAGTTCATTCCCAGAAATGGTATTGCTTATGACAATCCCCTAACGTTATGTCATGTGTTTGCAAATATGCAAGCGTGGCATATGGTCGTCTGCCCAGAAGGAGTAGTGAAGGCAGCATAAAAAAACCCAAACATGTTCTTATAGGTTTCTGTTTCACTGGAGGCTGTAGCTATCGCTATCAGTGATGTCAAGGTTAAACTGAAATGTGTGCTCAGTGATGTATTTCTTGCTACTTGCCTCACTGGCTAGGCAGCAATTCAGTCAACACCAGGAGGATTATGAGGCGGTAACAAGTTCTGCCTCGCTTCCAATGAAGAGGGCAGCGCCTGGATGTTTAAGAGCCTTCTGTTTATATAGTGCCCTGTTCATTATGGGCAGAGCTCAAATGCCAGGGCAGGGGGCTGCTTTGGGAACTTCATTAGGATGAGTGATTCAAATTGCTCAACCCCCCTCCCCCCCCCAAGAAAAAAAGAAACCACAATAACAAACAGCTGATAAATGCAGCATCTAGATAATAAACTTTAAACAATTGTAATACTGTATATAAATACAGTGGTGAATGCCTGCTCTTAAAAGGAAAACACAGAGCTCCAAGTCAGTGGAGAAATATGAATCAAACGCTCCTCTACATCCCCTGAGAGCTTAGTACAGGGACTAAGATCCAGCTGCTGTTATTTGTGTTCATCTTTAGCTGGACTGTTCAGTTATATAACCATTGGTACAGACTGCATAAAACTGTCCTCTATGGAAGCTTGTAGCTTTGTTTGCGAGGGTTTCACATTAGACTTCACAATGATGTTCTCATGAGCTATTTTACTTGCTCTTTAAAGTAATTGAGACTTCAGCTTTTCTACTTCTCTCAAAAAGGTCTACTATCAAATTTCATTATTTCCTATTGTGCTGTTTTACCCAAGTTTCCCTAATTTATGATGTTCCTATACTTCTCTCATCTTCACATCTTTGCCAAATATACTTTTTTCATTAAATACTGTAGCTATGCCATAGTTTTTCAGACAAAACTTCCTAGGGCTTGTTTTGAGAAAAAGCAGCAACAAACATGAAGATCTATGTCTTGATCTTCTAATGTACTTAGCCTCTTCCTCAGTTAGGGGATGATGTTTTCATACAAACTTTCAAAACTGAAGTAAGTAAAGGCTGAACAGTCTTAGAACAGAGCCCTAATATGTGCTGAATATTACATGGATGCTGACACAGAGGCACACGTAGCTGCCCTGTGGCATCATCTGGCTGCTCTACTGGACAGCTCCTTTTTTTGTGACTCATCAGGGGATTTGGCCTTGGCCTCAGAGATTGGGTAGAGCTGGCTGGGAGGCAGCAGTGGTGCCTTGGAGGGTGGACTTGCTTGCTTGCTTGCTTGCTGTGTACACGCCTACAAGGAGAGGTCAGTGTCCTGCTTCTGCTCTCCCAGCAGAAGAGACAAGGTTCCTGTGCTGATGCTGGAAACTCTGACGAAGGAGAAGGCAGCAGATGGAGATCTGGAAAAGCTCTTTCTGAAGCTTCCAGAGGACTAAGAGACAGTTATTCTCACTACATACTTCACCACTTGCCTTATAATGTTACTGAAAAGGTGATTAGCCCTGTGATTTTAATTAAACGATTAAAGCTGATAACATGACATGGAAGCCACTTGATCTAAGCCTGAAAAGAATTAAGACTTGGATAATGTTCAGAATTTCTCTGGATTTAATCTGATGCAGCTTTAAAAAGATCATAACTGAACAGATCTAAATCCCCACAAGTGAACAAAATAATCGTAGTATAAATAGATGTAAGCCTGTCCATACTGCCTATTGTGGAGGTCTGTGTTGAAACTCAGTCAACTGGGAAACCGTTCTTGTGCAGAAGATCCTTGAACACATTTGTAAATTTATATGTTTCATAAGATTGATTTGGAGGTTAATATTCATGAACCACTTTCTTAAATAAGACACTATGTAAAGCTATATATTTTAATTTCATTGTGGGACCAACTACAATAAAAAAATAAAGTCTTGAAAGTAAAACATTAAAACCTCAAGTGGATTGAGGACTGAAAGATCCTTCTGTCACAAAGCAGACTAGATTCATGCCACTTCCTTAGGATTTTAAAATCAGTACTTGCTTGTAGTTGTAGATTGAGGAAAAATATCACTTTCAACTTCATGTTAAATATGCTATCAGGAAAATAGTACGGCGATGGAAGAATAAGACTTCTAACATGGCAAGTGTTTAGTTACAGTGAGAGCACTGAGCAAATGCTGCTTTATGTGAACTGTAAGTGTGGAAGCCAAGCCAGGCTTCTTGTTCCTGTGTCTGTTGGCCACTTGTGGCTGTTGTTTTAGCGGAGCGGTGTCTGAACAAGCCTCGTGGAGGTGCTGAGCTCTAGTTCATGTTGTCGGGTTTAGTTGTCAAAGGGTTTGGACTTATTAGTAGCCTCCAGTTCAGGCATGCTGGCAGAGTTGCTGACTTTTTCTGTAAATGACCCCAGTGAAATTGGTTAGTATGCGCCTTAGACAACTGGAGTAGGAGGGTTTGGTCCCCTTCCATTTCTGTGCATTGTGACATGGAATGTGATTGTGAGAATTGGAGAAGCTGCTATGCTGATGTGCCAGGCTTGTTTGTTTTTATCATCTGCTCTTCTGGCCTTGGTGCAAATGCAGGGCTTAAGTGGAGGGTATCTTGCCCAATTAGGCAGCCAAGGAAAGGCTGGCAGTTGTGCATGAGGGTGGAGGAGAAGAAAGCAGAGCTGTAAATCCAGCACCTTTTGCTTTATTGCTTGTTTCTAGGAAGCTGTTGCTGCAATAGCAGTGGCTGCAAACAATCTCCCTTAGTCAAAGTTCAGAACAGGACAGGTCATGCATTTTGCACATTTGTGAGACACTTGTAAAGGAATCAGAGTGCACTTTCCAAAAACTTCAGTTTGAAATGCAACAGTTTATGTGCTGCCTGGCACTTCAATGTCAGAGACTTCTATTTTTAGACAGAGATTCTTCTCAAAGAGCTATATAAGGCAGTGCTGGGGAGATGATTATTTGTGGGCTTTTTTTTTTTTTCTTTTTAGTAATAATATATGAGAATTCCTGTTACTCCAGAGAACAAAGACCTGATTCTTCTGTATAAAACTGAGAAACACAGGGATCCCAGTTCTAGTGTGTGGTGGGTTTTTTCTTTTCTCTCTCTCTTTTTTTTTTTTTTTTTTTTTGAGGGAGCTTTTCAGTTTGGTAGAGCCCTTTCAGAGGCAGCCCAGGTAACCAAACTGATTTTGGTTTTAACTTGCCTTGGTTTTATACCTTTGTTATTCTGTTGTCTCGCTAGTTATGTCAGATCCTGCTCATCTTCAGGCATATAAAATTATGAAGAGCAGGACTACCTGAGCCAGGGGCTGAAAGAACAGCAATTGGAAGCAGTGTCCAATTTCTTAGTGCCCCAGGAATCAAGGTAAAAGAGCAGGCATGTGGCATGCCGAGGACAGGATAAAGCAGCACTTGCTGGTGGCAAAGAAGTAAAGACAGTAGTTACTGAGTAGTCTGAACTAAGGAAATTCCTTTGCCCACCCAATGCACCAAGCCACCAAGGAGGAGCAGGAGGAGCAATGCTACTGCTTTAGCGTTTGCTAGTCAGAAGAAATAAGTCATACTGATAGTGAAGGGCTATTACAGCCCTTAATATACACTCACTCATCATAGTGACCAAGGACTAATATGCATGAAAAGCAGTTGAATTTTATTGGGAAAATAATGTTCTCATGAAACTACTTTGTGTACAGGTACCTCCGCAGTCTGCCTGCTGAAATCAGCTTTTATACTATGTAACTGTTGAATATTGGGCAGGAACAAAAGAATTGGATAGCTCTACTTATAAATGTGTGTGTGTGTATATGTAAAAAACTTTGGTGTGAGTATAGAGGCTATATCTAATAAAAATAAAGCAGACATCAGTTGGCTAAAGTGAAGATAAATTTTAATGAGTCTTCACTTTCTATTAACTAAAGCAACAGTGCCCCTTAGTGGCAGAGTTCTAGGGCACTCCATAAAGTCAAGCATGCAAGCTTAAGTTCTGCTGGTTCTTTTTTTTTTTTTAAGTGCAATTTTTCTAGGACCATATATTTACGACTATAAAGTAATACAGTAATACTATAGTATAATAATCCCTGTGTCGTTACAATAACTGGAAAATGTTGTTCTTGTTGAATTTAAGGAACCTGGTCACAACTGTGGTATGATTCTGTAGAAGTCCTATTGCAGTAGCATGTTCGTTCTTGCAGTAGTTTGGCAAAAGCAGTTCCTCATCCCTCCCAATCTGTCTAGAAGCTCTGCTTTGAGCTGAAACTTTCTTCTGTCTCATGAAGTGCCTTTATACCTTTCCATGCCTCACTGAGAAAGCACCCAAGGAATCTTTCCATTGCAATGCCTCTTCCTTCCTAAATGTCATCTGTGCCACTGGCTTACTCTGCAGCAAAGCCATGTTCCTAATTTGATCTACTTCCCAGCTGTCTCAGACAGGAATCCCAGGCTCCCTCTCTCCAGTTCCTGAACAATTTCCTTCTGTAACTTAAACGAATTGCTACAGTCTTCCTAATGAGTAGCTGTTTAAGTTTGTATGGATTACTTTAGACTTCTGTGAACTGTTTTCAGGTGATAGTGAATGTTGTACTTTTTATTACTAAAAACAGCTAGTTTGTTATAGAAGATATTAGTTAAAATATTGTATATCTGATCTGTCAGATATCTTAGTGCTTAGCTGTTGAATATTTACATATTCTGCACTTTATTTCTCTTCATTTCCTCTCTTGTGCAGAGGAAGATTAGAACTGGTGACTGCTAAATAAATAAAAATTTCCACTTGATTGATACTAGCTATTAAGTATAACATTCTTGCACAGTGCTTCCATTTGTAAATACAAATGCAGTAATATCATACAGATGCCTCTTCCAAATTTAGTAATAAAGGGCTACAATATAATGTTTTGGGGCCAAAGAAAGTGTAGTCTTAACTGAGTGCTGAACTCTCTTCTTGTTTGCTTTACAGCAAGGTATATGAACTTGCATCACTTAAAAGCTGCTTTTTTCTGCCTAAATAAACCAAATATGTTGGAGAGAAATTTGAAGTAGAGATGAAAATCAAGAGGATGAGACACTTAATACTCCAGACCTGAATCTTCAGTTATCATTGATCATCAGCCTTCTAAAATGGTGAGTGCAAGCCTTGCAAAATAGTTATATGATCATACAAATGGGGCTTATCTTTCAATTTTATTTACAAATACATTTTTTAAACTGCAAAACATTACTGAATAGCATTGGAGATTGCAATTTTCATCACTTATTCTTATGGCTATTTTTCATGTGACTCTAATGCTCTTTTCAGTGCTTAATGTTTTCCAGTCATGTAAACATACTATGCAAATTAAAAGGAAATAAGTATTTTAAAGATGTGGCAATGGAGGTGGAAACCTAAGCAGCTGTTCTTTAAGACTCTGAAGACACAATATCTTACTGAAAAGCAGCTGTAAGATACAAATAAGATTAAGCAGCAACATTGCACTGTAAACAAATACCATCAATCTGTAAGTCATGACTGTACGATGACTTCATCAGACCTCCTCTGAATAGCTGATGGCTAAAGCTGTAGCATGATATGTGTAGAGTTACCAAAAACAGCTGCATCTTTTTATGGAAATCTGAATTTAGTTAAGGATAATTTTTGTTTGAAAAGCTCCTAATGAACAAAATATTTATAAACAAATTATTAATCTTGGAGTACTTTTCAGTATGTTCTAGTAGAACACATTTGTTGTACAGCTTAAATTGAGAGTCCAAAACAAGTGAAACAAACTGGGCAACAGGAATAAAAGAAGGACAATGTTAAAAATGTTAAAGCCTTTTTTTAAAAAAAAAAAATTGGACAACTTCCAGGTTTGCAAAAAGTGACTGTCCAGGCAGTGTTTCCCGTTACTCCCACTATTCTGGTCTCCAGTAATGAGGGCAGATGAGCATTTTTAAAGTTCTTAAATATATCATCTTCACCAAGAATTGTGTGCATCTGGCTGTCCAGGATAGGAAAGTGCAAAACTTTGTGCAGTCTTTCTATATTAGCTAGCTTCAGTAACAAGAAAAACTGCCCAGGAAAAATGCAATTTATTTGTATGAAGGAGGATGGGTTTTCTATTCTGAGACTTGTGCTAGAAAACATTCACATGTGTCAGCAGCAGTGGCTGGATACTGCCTGTTTGGTGCAATCCTTGGGGCAGGGAGTTTCCTCGGATTGTTTTTTTGAGTGCCCCGTGGTGCTAATAGTGGCTACGACCTTGATAGAGCCACAGAGTATGATACAGGTATGAACACGTATGTTCCCTGCTACAAACTTTTTAAGTCATTGATGCGTATATAGAACTCAGCGTTGGAGGCCATGCAATGAAAACTTGGGTGTCTGCTGTAACTGAAGGGGGATCAATACTTGGTCTTAACTGGATTTTCTGTGAGTTGTTTTATCAAAGCATAAAGCAGTTGGAATAGCTGATAATGATGTTAAAAGTGCCTAGAATTGTCGTTCACTAGTGACATGCACAGCTGGGGCACAAAGTAATGTCTGGGGCAAAAAGCCAGGCATTTTACCTAATCATCTGGGGAGCAATGAAAGACTAATAGCTACCTAGCAGGGATTGAACAGGATTTGGTATGGACAAGGAAGGAGGACTTTCCCAAAACCACCTGCATGTAGCTCTTGAGCAAACAGCAGCAGGGAATAAGAGCAGGGGAAAAAAAAAAAAAAAACTTTCAGTGCAAAGCACTTGCTGAAAATTACTATTTGGCTGGTGTTAGCTGCATCTTTGTCGTTGGTCCCTCTTGGCTGTGGCCTTGCAGAATGCTTTCAGCTGCAGTGTGACTCTGCTTGCCTGCTAAACAAGGTGACAAGTGCTCCTGAAGCTATTAGGTTGTGATTAGATGTTGGCGCTGTGTGGCTGTGCTGCAGGAATACGCATGGCATCATGGCACTGCTGCTGTGTGCTGTCGTGGGTGAGGGGGAACACACTTGAGGCTTTCACCTTCGTTCTTTCACATCAGAAGTATTTAGATACCAAAGGAGTCACTCGGATCTCAACTGTGCCCCCCCCCACCTTTATCCTTGAGTAAATATCAAATCAATGTATGTCCTAGACCTTCATTTACTATGAGATAATATAAGGTGGGGTTTTAAATGCCTGTAAAGCTCTGGATGTTCAGAGACCCTTGACTCTCAGCCTCTTGACAGGTAAAACTTTGACTCTGTTGTTTGCATGCACACAAAGTTGTCTAAGATATATTTTACTGCTGTGTAGAAAGGAGATATCTTCCTTGGATGAAACAATACCAAACACCTGTACTGAAATGCTGTGTTATTTTAGCAGAAAACTTTTTGCTGGTGCAAAGTTGAAATCTCCACAAGCAGTGGGTGAGATTGCTGGTTCCTTTAGGGGCTTCCCAGGTGGGCAGCGGCACGGCGGCTTCTTAACAGAGGCTGAGTCGTTGCCTCAAAGCTGCGCCCTAACCTGCGCCGCTGCGTCCCTTGGATGGGAATCAACTCCATGGAAAAATCAAATGTGCAAATGTAGGAAGGTTCTTCTTTCCTTACAACTACATTTCCCAGTTGGGCATATCCCATATAGGGCTCACAGAAAAGAAGTATTGGTTCTGAGTATATAGCATGCGAGTTGTGTTGCCATCTCTGTTTTTGCTTACTAGGCCCAATGTAGTCACTATCAGATTGACCCTGCCATTAAGTTACTTATGTGGCCATGTTCTTGCTATCCTGCATGGGGATGCTGGAGCCGTCCTGTGAGTATTAAGTAGTTTTCTTAGTATTTTGCAAATGAGAAGAGAAAGGAGGTAGAGACAAAAAGACAGATGAAGTCAAAATTAAATCTTAAAGAAAATA
>JAUBOD010000658.1:2834421-2865750 GCA_032353885.1 Nothura maculosa | reverse complement strand
GTATTTTGCAAATGAGAAGAGAAAGGAGGTAGAGACAAAAAGACAGATGAAGTCAAAATTAAATCTTAAAGAAAATAGTTTTAAAAAAAAAGAATAAAAAAACTGCTTTTTTGACACTTCATGAAAACATTTTTTTCCTCCTGCCCCCAAACTATTCGGTTTTAAAACTCAAGTTTGCAGAGAAGCACTATCTTTTTGGGATGTATTTATGAAGCTGTAGTAAAAGCGATCTCAAAATAAATTTTGAGGGAGATATATCCTTAGTCTAAAACATTTGTATTGCATAGTAAAACAATTCTTTCTTGTTCGGACAGGAACTTTCTTGTATGTCTTCATATGTTTTTTACATTCCTTTAAAAATATATATATATTCCTGACCATGTAAATCTGGCTGAGGTAAATCTTCCTATGGAAGAGGACGGAATTCATCCGTGTGTGTGTGTGTGTGTGTGTGTGTGTGTGTGTGTGTGTGTGTGTGGCCTTGGGCTGTGTGTGGGGGTTACTTTCCTGTTTTAGTCCTCAGGTCACTGTGGCCCAGCAGTTGTGCTGCTTTGCCTCCTCACGTGTTCTTTGATGTAGGGGAATAAGAATTTTCCGCCAAATCTCATTAGTAAGAAAAAATCACCTCAGAATTGAAAACTGGCTCTTATCATTAAGGATAGGTCTCCTGTGAGCCTCTTTCCTTGCACAAAGCATATCCCATTTTATTGCAGTAAGAATTCATCTTTAATTAGAAAACTACTAATGTTGAGCTCATAGAAACCAGTGAAAGGTTTTTATTACAAGCCTTTGAAGTAATTCTTTGTTTGTCTGGATGCACTTTGCGAGGTTAAATTACCTAGAGAAGACAAACTGAAATGATATAATTCATTTGGGTAATGCAAATTGCTTCACATGAGAAAGAATTAATAAAACAAGAGGAGGAGTATCTTGCTGGTACCAGCTCTGCTGAAAAGGCTCTGGAGGACATAGTGTGTTCCTAAGCTAAATATGAAGGCTGGAGTTGGAGGGTTTGTTTGTTTTTCCTCTTTTTTTTTTTTTTTTCTCTCCTTAGGGGAAGAGAAATGTGATCTTGGGCTGTATTAAGAGGACAGCCCAATCTGTGGAACATAGGAGATAATTATTCATCTTTGTTTGGCACTGGGAGCACTTTGTCAAGTTCAAAAACTTGTGGGCGAAGGAGGCTGGAGTGCAAAGGAGGGCAGCAAGTATGCTGAAAGAGCTGGAAAGCGTGACCTATGAGGAAGCACTGGAGGAATTCAGTGTTATTCAGTTTGTTGGTGGGGTGTTTTTGTTTCTTTTCCCCCCTCTCTCTCTATGGAGATGGGAGGGAGCACATAACCTTTTCACAGAAGATGACTATGGAGACAGTGCAGCTATTTCTTCCCGTGCATGGATTGAAGAAAAAAAAAAAAAAAAAAAAAGGAAAAAGAAAAAAGAAACTTTGCAGGAAAAAAATAGAGTTCCTTATGAAATATTTAGAGATAAAAGAGTTTAATGTTCTGTAATCTCCTTCACTGAAGATATTCAAGAGTTTCCATAAATGTCTGTAGCAATGGCCTAAGCTTATCTAATCCTCGGGGCAAAAAGCTGGTTTTCAGTGGTTCACAAGTGACTTTTTCCTGTAGCTGTGGGTTCTAAATCATGATAATTGTAACGTCACTATTGTTCTATTTATTTCACTGCAGGAAGCTATGTTCTGTGCTAGAGGGGATTCTGTGCCCATTTTACAAAGATAACTACACTTGGATTAGCAAATTTATCAGTGCCTATGATGAGGTCTAGTTCTTAAAAACAAATAAAAGTTAATAGTTAGAATTGCATAACCCCTGAGGTTTACATCACAATCCTTCATTGGGACTCTAGCAAATTGTTTCAAGTCACTTTTGCTATTGGGAATGCAATTACCTTTTCAAATATGGCTAAGATGAGGTAAGCAGCAGAAGGATGTAATGAACAAGCGCTTCATTTCTACCCAATTCATATCAAACAACCTGGAATGAGTTTGATCTCAGTTAAATCCCCTGCAAACACTTCTTCATCTTGCATCTGGAGAGTATTTTATCATTTATGTCATTATTGTAGCAGCCCCACACTAAGAACATATCAAGACTGCAATATTGGGGAGAAAGTACGAAAAACTACGGCAAGCATCTTGTTGTTAACACTAGTGATACATTAAGAGGCAAGAAAAAATCAGTGCTACCGAAGGAGCATTCCCTTTGGTATGTGTTCCTGAAGGTCAATAATTATTTCATTTAGGGCTGCTGTTCACTGATTAATGGATCTACATCTTCCCCAAGGAGCAGTGTACCACAACAAGAGCACTGACTTTCCATGTAGATTGTTTGGTAGCAGAGTAGCATGAGATTTATTTACTAGAAGAATACTGGTGTTTGTAGGTGACTTGTATCTGCGGAACTTGTAACCTCAGCTCTCAGCAGTAAGTTTTGGTAGGCTAGGTCCCTGCCCACGGATTCCCACAGATGCATATAGGTGCTGAGATGCAGATACTCCTTCCTCAAGGTAGGTATAACTAGTGTAGAGATCAAAGTTTCTTCTAGCTCTGTCCTCTAGGTTTTAATTACTGCTTCTCTCCATTTTCTTCCTGATAGTGACAGGTAAAATCCTATGTATTTAGGAAAAAAGTGCCCTATTTAACAGGGGCAGGGGAGCATTTGTTACACACAAGACAAATTCTTGCATTCAACTAACATTTACTGATAATCCAGCTGGATGTTTCTTATTAAAATGTCTTCTCAAAATCGTTTGTAATAAACTGAGGGAAACTTATGTGATTTAGATGGCTGACAGAGTTGATTTAACTATGTCAGTTGTAATTACAAAGATCAGCAGTTTCAGAAGTGATATGTAAGCACTGAAGCTACTAGGAACTTGAAGGAGAAGGGAACACAGACACACAGCATCAACCCCACTGCAATCAGTAGAATGGAAATAGAGTTTCCTGGCTGATCCTCCTTCCTAGTCAATTTTCCTCATTTACTGGGCATGATGGGAGCTTTGGTATTCAGTGATACTATCTCCAAAAGGTCCTAATTGTCTGTTACTATTAAGGTCTCAGTGCTACTTGGATTACTCAGAGTTCTTCCTTGCCCTGTGGGATGTTGGAACAGAGGGAATACCTGGAAGCCTGCTCGGTTGTATGGATTGCATAGTATTTAAAAAGCTCTTCTGCTGACACTCTGAAGATGATGAGGAAATAATTGACTAAACAGAACCCATTCTAGGCTCTGGAAACCATTATTCCTAACTGTTCCTATTGAAAATCTCATCAGACTCAAGGCTCTTGGGTGACTGTCCTCATATCTCTGCTCCTAACTTTTTTTTTTTTCCCCCTCCAAAATGGGGAAATGCAAATGTGTAGTTGTCCAAGCAAGCCATTTACCTGGCTTGTTCTGTGATCTGCAGTTCCTACCGTGGTTCTCTCTGGAGCTCTTTCTAGAGATTTTATTTTTCACTGCAGAGGATTTAAAAGTCATAGGCAAAGATGCATTTCTGTTGCATATAGGGAAGATAGAGATAATGGCATCATGCATATGTTTCATCAGAATTTAAGCCTGTTCCTCCATATGTGAACCCTACATACAAGGGTGTATCCTGCCCTTGCAGAAACTCTGTGCGTGTCTACTAAGTAAACAAGAGCAATGTCACAAAGGCCATCACCTTATCCAAGATGAGATGAGTTCTTACTTACCTAAAACTTCTTCATTCAAAATATAATGAGTGTTCAGTTATAAATTTCTTCAAAGATTAAAAGAAATATGAAAAAGTATGAGAGCGAGTTCTTTGGGTTGTAAACTGAAAAATAAGAAAAATGATTCACTTTCTCTCTGGAAGAAAATTTGCTCTTTGAACTTCATTTTGCCCACTAACACATTCAATTAGGACGCAGTGAAAAATCTTAGAAATACAGATATTAGGAAGTTTTCTTGCAATAAATCACTCCTAGTAAGAAGCATCTGGTTCTTAGTAAACTGATTTGTGAAAGTAATCAGAAATTAAATGACATCTTAGAGCAGGGCTATATCTCAGTGTAAACAAATCAGTCCTCTATTTTTATTGGAACTTTGCTATCCCAAGCTGGATCTGGGAACAACCAAGACAACAGTTAAGTTTCCCAGTATGAAGGTCCCTTAAAGTAGTCTGCTGGGAAAAGAGGGCCTGAAACCCGCTGGCATTGTCTCAGCCTACACCCTTGGAACTGTGATGAATTAAAAATGACATCATTCTAATTTTAGTAGAGTTTTAAGTAGAATTGTGAGAACTTAGAAAGGGGCTAGGAAAAGATTGTGTGCTGGCTCTTTTTGGTTTAGGGTTTTTTTTTTAAATGTTTTGCTCAGAGGAAGCTTAAATTAGATGAGTGTTAATTAGGGTATTGGCAAACATACTACAATCTCTTCTGAAAATGTGAAGATTGTCAGAGAAGGTCAAAAGGCTGGTTATGCTCTTCTTTCTTAGTATGGCCTGAGATTTGGAGTTGGCAGTTCCATCTAGTAGGGACATTAGCAACCATAATTATCCTAAGCGCAGTTTCTTTGCCTCGTGCTTGTTCCTTTACAGACACGTTGTGCCCAATAAGTAAATGAGATATCCTATTCCCTCTTCAGATATTTATTTAACAGTGGCAGAATATAAAGGGTAAGAAGCTGGGTTTGCCATGCAGAGCTGGAAAGAGCATGGTTGTACATGGAAGCAATATAGAAAGCAGAAACCCAGGAAAGCATGTGCCAAAGGAAAATCTTTTCATTTACCAAGGCAATCACAGTCAGCTTTTACTTGGATTTTGCTTGTGGGAGCAAACATTCCCCTTATTTTCAAATTTAAGCATCTCTAGCTGCACTATGTTGAATTAGCAAGATCTGTTTTGCTGGAAAGTAGGGAGTCAACCCTATAACAAATCATTCTTCTCTCTTTCCTCCTTTAGCTGAAATGAGCCGACTTGTTCTGCAAGCAGAAAGTTCAGTGTTTCCAAAAGCTAAAGGTCAGGCTGCTTACTGTACCAAAGCCAAGTAAGGAATGCTTTTGGAGAGCATTATCTCAAAATATCAACTTAAAGTCACTTCAGTCCCATGTATCTCATGCTCTATATTCTTTTTGGTATTTATATGTAATATTATATATATATATATATATTTTTATATATGTAAATTATAAATTTAAAGGCATGTGAATACATACATAAAGGATATTAATATGAATCCCTTCCTATCGTGGGATTTCTAAATCTATCACATGAAGCAGGTCACTTTGCCAATTCTTCCCTGCTTCACCAAACTAGGTGAGCATCTGTGGTAACTGTTTCAAACATGTAGAATTTTTATTTAAAGTTGAAGCTATATTTTTTTCTCCAAAATAGATTTTGTCCTCCCTTCTTTTGTGATGTGCTCAGAAAGTAAGCAGATAATTAGATATTCTACTCTGAAGTAAGAATGGATGGTCTTAGCACCTGTCCTGTAGCTGATTTTAGGGAACACACTAAGAGCCTCGAAGAAGGCACTTAGCCTGATGATGATGATGTTTGTTGACTTCCCTTTGTCTGCTTATGACTGCTTAAGACTACTAGGGAAAAAAATCTATCTAATGCCAGTGTATGTAAATATGCATGTGTGGTGGTTTGATGACTACACTTATTGCAGAAAAAGTAAATGCTTCCAGCTAACCTGCGGACAGTTGGATTCTCCCAAAACTGACTGTAGAAATACATACTACTTCCTATCAGTTATTTATACTCTGCTATGATAGAGTGGGACTTGCTGTTTACTATACATAGTATTCTTCGCAATAAGCTGGAAATGCTTGTGCTACCAAAAGAAGGAGCATGCCTTCGTTAGGAAAACAGTACTGAATGCATCTCATGAGTATTTGGACAATGTTTAGTGAAGTGGGAAATTCAACAAGGAAAAGCAAGACAGCAGGAAACTGTTGTCTAAGTATGCTGCAAACAAATAGGATTCAGTTTGTTTGGAAGCCTTGTTCCTAAGGGTCCACTAAAACTAAACAGAATGAGATGAGTGAATAAATCATGTCAAGAGCTACAGTATGATGGGAATCTTTAATAGCATTGTGTACAAAAGACCTCCTTAGCTCAGTGGTAATAGGGTTTGTTTTTGTGATTTTTTTTTTTTTTCTTCGCCATATAAATCAGATATAAACAAAGAGACTTGCAAATTGCAGAAAGACTAGTGATGGGTCTAAAGAGACTGCCATGTACAGTGATCTCGCATTCAAATCAGGGCTGTATAAAATACCTTTTCAAATTTTTGTATATGCTTCTATTTCAATAGTTTTCTAAATAGAGAGTGGTAATTAACATTACTTGTTGCCTGTATTTTCATATGCAAGTGACTATCCTTTTGGCCTTCAAGTTTGTCATCATTACTTATGATAAACTTACGATTAGGAAATAAAAACCTCTGGCCCAGCTTTATGATGAGATGTTTATGTGTAGATCTGCAGTAGCTAAGATTCAACCAGACTTTAGACTGCCAGACAGCTGGCACAATGCTAGTCCTATCTGATGTAAAATCACTGAACGTTATAGAGATTATTGTTTGTGTAAGATTAAGGCAATCTTTTTGTTATGCTCTGTTATCATTCCAAAGACCCCATTTTTGCTGCCCCTACTTTTTTCTCTGATGGCATTCACAGATACCTGCGTGTGCTTAAAAATGTTACCTCTTGCCACTTTAAT
Source organism: Nothura maculosa (assembly GCA_032353885.1). Lineage (NCBI taxonomy): Eukaryota > Metazoa > Chordata > Aves > Tinamiformes > Tinamidae > Nothura > Nothura maculosa. The sequence continues at coordinate 2,859,038 of JAUBOD010000658.1, read as the reverse complement.
ATTGTTATAACCATTTTTAACAACACATCTGTTTGCTGCTAGGAAGTCCTTCACTCTGTTCTATCTTCCTGTTTTCTTGATGTTTATCTTTTGTGGTGGTATTTTCATGCCCAAGATATCTTGTTACTTGTTTTAGCATTCAACAAAAGGTCATATTATATGATCTCAGTTTCTTTAAATTTTAGTGTGTGTTTCCCCCAAACAAATAAAAAGCCTGTCTTGGTATGGCCTAGATAGGAGAAAATGTTTCGCTTATTTACCAGGTCTCTAAGCACAGCCTGTAGGTACATGATTTGTTCTAGCTTGGGTTAAGTCTGTACTACAAAACATGGCTACTTAGAGTCAGAAATTTTGACTAGGAAAAAGCAAAGTTTGCTTACTGGGATTAAGCACACTAGCATGTGCTAACATAGATAGCTCTAGGTAGCTCTGCTGTCCTAGAATTTCTTTCAGTGACTTAGTTTGAGTTCTCTTCAAAAAGTGCCTCTGTGCAGGAGAATGCATTAGCTACGAGGACAGCTGTTGAAGGTCTCCTGCTCGTGAAAGGAATAGAGCCTTTTATGTGTATGCCCATGCAAACCAAATCCAGAATGGATTTGAATCAACGGAAACGGATCTTGCAAAATTCAGCCAAAACTGTTGTGTTTAACTTGTTTCCACACAATTATTAAAGGAAGGAGGAAAAGGGGGAAAAAAAAAACCCTCAAGTTACTTGAAACTGAGCTTAGGTACTTTTACTTTTTTGTGTCAATGTTTGTGCTACTTAAGCTACCTAATGTGAGTCGTCTGCAGCTGTTTGGCTATTTCATTCTTTCAGGTGAGCTTCACAGGAATGCTTATTTCCCACAGAAAGTGGAATCACAATTTTATAAACAGCATTAAGTAATATTCTCATTTTTAAAGTTTTGTTTTTTGGTTTTTGTTTTTTTTTACTACTACCTTTCTTATCTCTAGAAATTTAGCAATCATTCAAGCACAGTTCCTAGCTCTTTATACTGATATAAAGTTGGTAAGACTGAATTCTTTTCCAGGGCTTGTAGTGAGTTCATGTCTTAATTTAATGTGCCAGAAGTATTTCTACAGCTAGAATTTGAACTATGAGAGGATCAACTGACTTGATAGAGTGTATTGTAATTGTAGTGACAGCATTATGCTTAGTCATTTATATACGATGAATTTAATTCTAGTCTTGTGGATAATTAGCACTTTAATCTTGATAAAATGCAACACAAATGATGAAATATTGAAATAGAGATTCTGATTTATCAATATAAAGAAAAATAAATCTTTGTCTGAATCTTCTCCCTTGAAGAAGAGGATTTCATGCTGGGCAACTTTCTTGCTGGGAAGTTAGGTCTAACCATGGAAGTTACCTAAACTCTACTTAGACTTAAAGATTTTTATCCCTATATACTGTAATTTGGGAGTAGATAATTATTGCATCTAATTGTCAGTTGATATCTACTCTGAAAGTCAGAAAAGTTCCTGTGTTATCAGGTACTTTCTTTCAAGTAAGAAAATGGCCTTCAGCATTACTTTTCTAACAAAGAGTCAGAAAACAAAAAAACCCTATAATACATAAAATATTAAGATCGTGTTGGAGGGTCATTTGCATATTTTGTACAGTATGTACTCAATCTGTTGTCTTATTGCAAGTACTTAGTATTCAACAGTGATAATTATAACAGTGATAATCTAGTGAAACTTAAGCTTTGGGGTAGCTTTGGGCTTTTCTGCTTTTGTTTTTTTTCTTCAGAATGAAAAAAGATAGAGTTGTGGATGTGACATCAAGGCTTAAATTATTGGTTATTAATCAATTTCCATGAATAGCCCATCTCTAGTGGGGTTTCAGAAACTTAAATTAATACTAGGCCTGTATTTGATCAGGGCAACCTCTTTAAAAGGCAGAAAGAGAGAGCTGGGAATTTAAATGGAAACCACAAACTCTAATCACTAGACAGATGTCTTAAAAACTCTTAATAAAGTGTATGTGAGATCTTGTTGGAGCAAGAAAGGGGCCAGAACAGCAAGATTTTTTCTGATCTCTAATCTCTAAAGTAGAAAGAAGCCAGTAGTGGTGAAGGTAATGATCATCTATAGGGAAAGGACCTCAAAAGCGTGGCCTGAGTTTGGACTCATTTATGTGGGTTTTAGCGCATGATATCAGTAGGTTAATGTAGCTAGGACTATCACTTGTTTCTTGTTGAACAGTCCTATATCTCTTCTTTGATCTTGTTTTAAAATGGATAATAAATCCAGCTAAGTTCCTGTTTAATGAGTGCGCTGTTGCTTTTGGTGGCAGTTGCATGCTGCTTTATCTGCACTTTTTTTTTGGTGTTTTTTTTTTTGTTATGAATCCTCCAAATTCCCCAGAGATCTTTGTGGTTTTGGCCTTGCTTTCTCAGTTTCTTTTTCTTTTCCTCCTTTCTAGCCAGCTACTTTTAGAAGGGGTGGGAATAGCCAGTGACTAAATTGTATGATTTCATCTCCTTACAACCTCAGGGAGATAATACCCCTAATACCCCTGAAGAGTAGGTAAATTGGAGCATGCTTCACACAGGGAAAGATTATTTTGTTCTTGGATTTAATAGGATAAGGACTGCTCCACATGGAGGAAGTAGAGGCTTGTGACTGTAATTATTCTTGCTGGTACCATATTTATTTGATATTTTGGGAGAGCAAAAAAAAAGCTTTGTATTTTTACCAAGATAGCACAGAGATATTCCTTCTTGTCTAACTCTGTAGGTACTAGTAGGACAAATCTTAGCACAGGCCCCATACCATCTCCTCTGTATGATGGTCTTATGAAGTAAATGAAGAAACAGCAAAATGGACTTTCTTTGCTCCTTTCTGATATTGATTGTTATTCTCTTTATGAATGCTAGATTTTTTCTATTTTTTCAAAAATGAAACAACTCTATTGCAAAATAAAGACAAACTGGCCTATGGATAGAACAAACCTCCCTACAAAAGGACAGTTTCTTAAGGAAATAAATATGGCACTTTGTACTTCATTTTTCATCCTCTTTTTAATCCAAGATCTAGGGCTTCACAGTTCTTACACATTTTGAAGTTTGAATTGTGATGCAGAGACAATCTTTTAAAAAATATGACACACAAAGATAAGTTAATTGTTACTCTTAGTAAAGGTTTTTTTATGTGTTTGAGGAAAGCAGATGATTCCACTAAGTATGTGGTTACAAAGATGAACTTTTTTCATATGACTTTAATCAAATCTGGGATGTTTGGAATTAAGGGTCATCACCCTGCAAGGCACCTTAAGAGGAATTGCTGTTTCAAATAAGGCCTTTGCTGACATATGTGGACTGAAAGTTATGCTTTGCTGGAAACCAGGCATAACAACCAGCCAAACAAAACCAGCAAGAAAACCCACGTATCAACAGAATATCTCAATTTGTATTTTACAGTAATTTATAGTACTTTAAAGAAGGAACATTGTCTCATCTGAGAAAAAATGATATTTACCTTATTCAAGCACATCTAATATGTTGAACAGTAATGGTTCCCAGCAGTTCTGCAGCTAAGTCTTACTTGAGAAAATTGGCAAGACTTTCTCTCTGCCACGTGCTTACCCTGCTCCTAACGTCTGCTGCAGACTTGTGCTTTTCCAAGAAGAGCACCCAAGGATAAGAGTGCAGTGTAACAAAGAGAGATCCCTTGTAACCTGTCTAGCCAGCTCGGGACTGTTTGGCTGCTTCTGGAAAGAAGGTGGTGGTTTTGCAAGGACAGCAGCAGCTTCCCCTGGTGATCAGTGGTGCAGTGCAGCTAGGAGATCTTCATAGGGAGGCTTCTCTGTGCTTACTGTGCTGTGTCCTTGTGAGTTTAAAAGCAAGTTTTAGTGCAAGAATTAAAAGCCTTAGCTTTCCAGTTGGAGGTCTAAACTGAATTCAAAAATACTAGCAAATTCTCTCTGCATGGGTATTTGCCAGGAGATTGCATTAAGAGTCTAATGGACTTTCTACACAGTTCTTCTCACAGACAAGTGGTGAAGTGGCATCTGTGACTGCATCCTAGTGTTGCCCTTGGAACGAAGCCTATTGTTGTTTTTGATCAGCTTGCAGTTACACTATCAAACCCAAACAAAGCAATCTAAACAAAAAATTTCCTAAATAGGGCAAGATGGTTACGTTTCTTAATGCTGTAGAGTTCAATGTGCAGTAGATTGCCAGGATGCGAGTATATTTTTGTTTGTACTGCTCTTTGCCAAGCCGAGTTAAACACTGCAGCATACCGTAATTGGGTATTTCTGGTTGCAAAGTAGCATAGGTAGCTTTCCCTGGGAACTGGCTACTTTACTTGTGTGTTTCATATAAACTCTTTCAAAGGTGTTTAGTGGATGGTTGTTTGAATGTGTAAGACTTAAGTTAATCCCGCAAAAACTTTTATGTGTATACACTGCTGTTCTGTGACTTGGATGGTTATGCAATATATGTATTGTGCCATAAAACTGCTTGCATGACTGTTTCTGAGGCTGTTCTGGGTGGTGGTCATGGGGGAGGGGGAAGTGATGTTAGAACTGTTCTAGAAAAGCCTTAGGTTTGTAAAACAACAAATCAAGCATTTCTTCAAAGCCATCTCAGCTGTCCAGATGTGTTGTTATACAGTCCAAACAGTTCTTAGACCCTCACCCACTGGCTGAAGTAAACTTACTCAGCTGCATAAATGAAAAAATGTCATACTGAGCATCTTTGAAGGCTTGCGAACCAAGTTAATCTACTGTCATTGTCATCTATATCTTCTTGTGTAGACATTATTTGTAGCAAAGCAGATGCTCTTTAAGTACTGTTCTTCTGTGTTTCATAACACTCATCATCTTAACTAGTACTTTAGTTTTCATCATATACCTTCTCATTTTACTACAGAACACTCTTCCACATATGCTTATAAAGTTCTTTTCCTAAAAGTTGTTTAAACTACCCCCCCCCACATACACAAAAAAAAGTGTGTATTCTGGTCAGGATGAGAAAGTGGAGGAGCACAAGAGGGCTGTTTGGTGTGGCAAAAATTGCCAAGTGTAGGATTTTTACATCATGTTGTATGTGGAAGGCATAGAAAAAGGATCAAAAGCACAAGGGGTGATTAGAAGAAATAGAAAACAAATGAATTTCTGCAGGTAGTTGGGCCTAAGCAGCAGGCAGTTAGGCATAAGCAATGCCATCTGTTTGAGACATGCTTTTCTTGAGATAAAGGTAGGATTATTTAGAAATAGTTTATTGAAGATAGAGGTTGTGCGCTCAAGTTTCTCTGTATACAGAAGGAAATACGAGCAGCGTGCTGCATGTGTTCAAATCTGTGAAGGATTTGATGAGATTCTGAGCAGAAAAGAGGTTCAGAACTTAGTTCTGATCATGAGGTTTTCAGAACTGATCTGCTTACTATGTTAGCTTTGATGAAAGACAGGTTTACAGTTAATGAATGGTAGTTGGAATGACATACTCATAAATTTTTACCAAAAAAAAAAAGCATTGGAAGTTTAGATCCTGACTTGACATGCTAATCTAAGGCTCTTTTGGACTCCTAAGTTATCCTCCCTGCTCATCAACTGTGATTTCTGTGTGGTGCAACAGTGGCTGCAAACAGCTCTTCCACTGGAGCTCCTTGTCACCTTCGCAGGAGTGTTAAGCAGGTTTCTCAAAAGAATTTGCTAGAACACTCTTAGGCCCAAGCTAAGCACTTGCTCCCAGAGTCGCAAGCCCTCAAAAAACATGTGTGAAGTTTCATGGATCTCTGACCCATGTTATGGAAGTCCAGTAAGACTCTAAATAGGAAACATGAATATAATTTATAATTTTTTTTTTTGGTTTGAGATCCATCTTTAATGCTTGGGGAGTATGCAGCTGGCCAGATCCTTTATTTATCCCTGTTGTCACACATGTTCTGTTCAACAGACTGTGTCTAAGGTAATTAATGCAGCTATACAACAGGGTTTGAAACTAATCATGCTGTGTCTTGCACTTTAAATTCTTAAAGTTTCACAGGCATGTCTGTATCTTGTACTCATACTGTCAAAAAGTGAATTAGATTGCCATTTGGCACTTCTGCTTCTGGCAGGAATTAGGTATTTGCTGGCCCCGTCGGTCATAACCAAAAAAGGTACTACTATATATTACAAAAGTGAAAAATCTTACAAACATTTTCCATTTCTTCTGATGACTGAAAAAAAAAAAGGCAAGGATAAGAACATTTTAAACAGTAAGCATGAAAGTTTTCCTCCAGAAGAATTAGCTGTGAAGTGTCTTCCATAATCATTGGTTTAAATCCCAGTGTTCAGCCTGTTACCTTTCTTTAGGAGGGCATGTTTTGAAAAGGATTGTTTAAGAGCATAGTTAGGTTGTGTATTAATTTGAGGCAGCAGAAATAGGACACCAGTATTGTTTTTTTATGCACATGAAAAACATAGTCTAGGCCTTCATAATACAACAAGTTGGAGCTCTGCTGATGCTTTGTACAACTTCAGCATCCTCAGCTCCTAGCAACATAAATAATCCATAGGAGAACTCTCAAACCTGTTGATGGGAGCACAAAGAGAAGGCAGGGGTAAAGGGAACATGACTTCCCTTTTCAATGTGAAGTTTGACCTCTGTCAGGCATTTGCTGTGCTCTTAGAAAAACATAAACTAAACTGCTGGCCTTTAGCATGCAAACTTTGACAAACATTTGTTATTTTGAACCCTTGAAGGAAAAGGGAATTCATGTAGAAATTCTAGAACAGTTTGAGGAAACTTTTCTCTAGACTTGTACTTTCATTGTACTTTCTTTGGAATATTTTGGACTATTTTCCCCAAAAATCTTTTAAAATAAGTTTTTGTTTAAATTAACTAGGCACATCTTCATTATTCATTTTTAAGCAGGTACTTATGCTACCAAAATACCACCCCAAAACTAACATGGAACAAGAGTGAGTGCCTATAATATCTCTTTAGGATACTACTACTTTGGCACATAGGACTTAGCAATCTCTCAAGAGTGAATGTTTGACATTCTCTTAACTGTTTCCATATATCAGTATATTTTTTCCACTGAAATTTTTACTTGCATGTACCTATTTAAGGTTACTAACAAATTAAGAGCCTAAGCAGGAAATGTGCAGGAAATCTGCAGGATGTTTCTGTTTAAGAAAATCTCTCCATTAAATCAATGAGTAAATTTAGAGAAAAATAATTGGGTGTATATGAAAGCATTAGCAGACTGTTGGGCTGCATCTCCTTGATTAGAGTTATAATAGCCAATAATTAGCCCAGGATATTTTGAAATTTTGAGTCATTCTTCTAAATGACAATGTCCCCTCTGAGGAAGTCAGACAGGAGCCCTGAAGATGCAAGAAAGAATATGTCTCCCTTCTCTCCTGAAGCAGCCACATCTAAAATCTGCCTCTGAAGAAGCACAGACCCTGTTTCAGTCTTCTGCAATAGTTTTCCTTGCTATCGAAGCACTCGGGTGAGGAAGGGCTCCCTAACCCTGTATTAATTTATACAAATGACCACTGTTGTGTGCAGGCTTTCTCAATAACTGGTGCTTCAGGGGACACTAGAATACACCTTTGATTACAAGTGATCAATGCAGCAGATACTTTCACAATACACGTGCAATAAAGGCAAATAAAAATCTTAAATATGAACACCTTTGGGTTATGACTAACCAATAATCATCTTTGTGTACTGCACAATCTGAGTATTTTTGCAGAGTATTCTTTGGACTGCATAATAAGAAAGTATTTTATCATGAACTGACTTATCCTGTGAAGTCCTGTTTCTTTCAGATGGCCTGTGACTTTAAGGCAAAATAATGTTTTCCAATATACTGTGTTTCCTTACATGATGGTTTCTACAGAATCTTGGCAGCCTCACTCTGTGATTAGTGTGGTTGCCCTCCTAATCTCACACACTTTTAAAAAGACAAACTCTTCTCCTACAAGACTTATTGCAGCCTGTTCAGCAGATCTTTAACTAGGTTGACTGTCACAATAAATACAGAATCTTGACCTTATGGCTTGAAGTTTAGATAAAAACATAGGGACACTTAACTATTTAAGGAGAGGAATATATAGCAAACTCTGAACTTGAACTGTAAAACTACTGCATACAAATTTCCCTTGCTTTAGTAGGAATAGGCAGATAACGAGGGCGAAGCTTAAAAATCTGCATTTTTCCATGTCTAGCACAGAATACTTGCTACGTAGCCAGCATACTCTGAACCACCCAGCTATCTTGAAATAGGCACAGCAGCTAACATGCCCTTCTTCTGTGCATGTTCAGTGATAAAACCCAAATTAAAATTCAGCCTGATGAGACATAACACAGGCTTCTCTCCCTTTTGTAAGTGGAGGTGAGGTATTTGAGTGCTGCTGCACAAAACGAAGCAGAATTTTAAGCAACATGTTCAAGATCCTTTGTGGAGATTCAGTTTAATATACAAAATGATTGAACGTTACCACTGTATCCTTAAGCCATCAGGAAAGAAAGTAATGCAAGGACTAAAACAATAATATTTACTGGTAGCTTTTTGCGGTTTTGTAGTTGCTTATGTGGGTAATATAGTTTCATGTGAAATAATCTTATTATTTGGGACCAGTTTGACTTGCTGTGGTGGGTTTTGAGGAGCTGTAGTTCGTGGGCCGCGGTGCTAAAGGCGCCTGCCCTGTGCGGAGCGGCCCGTGGTGCTGCCTCCTCCAGCAGTGGCCTGAACCAAGGGCTGTGGGAGCTCTCCCACGGCAGAACAGCATGAAGTTAATATAGAGTTTGCTTGTGAAAAGTAATTTCTAACTCAGGGATAGAACTGGAAATAGGGGGTAAATGTTCCATTTTTTCCTGACTTTTTCCCCTTTCCTTTTAACTTACCTGTGGAAGTTTACAGCAATCTAGAAGAGAATTGAGATTTTCCTAACTGTTATCTTGCACAGTACAGAATGTAATTGGGTTCTGTTTTATTAAAATGCTATCTGAACTTTTTGCACTGTAACTATTCTTCTCAAATGAGTCATACAGTAACCATTCCCAGTTTGTAGCCAGTTCTCCAAAGAAGCAGAAGAAAAAAGAAACAACTTCCTTTTAAGGGAATGAGACCTGTTTGTAATGATAAACCTCTTTCTATTTCTATTTGAAGACATTCTCCATAACCTAGAATTGATAGTTATAAAAGCACTACCAACTTTATTTGGATTACAAAAGCATTTGTAGCTATAGAACATTGTTTAATGTTACTGTAAAGCATCTGTATGCTGACACATATAGGTACTGTTGAAATTACACATGTGTCATTTCAAAGGAGCATTTAGTTTACCAGAGATCTGTAAGACACAGCCTGGAAGTTGTTAAATTTCTTTTTACTTAATATTTTAAACAAGTTTAAACAAAGAATATTTGATATTTATGTGGAATGGGAACAGTTCAAGGGAATGCAGCTGTGTAGGGAAGTTAGCACAGCAGTTTCAGTTCAGAACTCTATGTTGCCAGAAAACTACCCCGTTTGGGTTGCTCGGGTATCCAGCAGTCTGTACGATATGGGGAAATGCTTGTGTGTCACCCACACCTCTCGTGACTGCTCCAGTCTCTGAAAACTGCTCTCGGTTTGTGTCCAGAGAAACTGTAACAGGCAGTTAGGTGCTCTCAGTGCATGTTTCATTTGCAAACTGACTGCGGGCTTTCCAAGAGTCTCCTGTCAGCTTAATAAATAAATATGTCTCTAATATAACACAAAGGATAAGATTTAAGCATTTTGCCAAAGCAAAATGTTTCTCCCAGATGTCCAGAGGAGACCTCTTTTGTATGCCTGGACTGGTGAACCTTATTTATAGCCTGGAAAGGCGGGAGATTGGTGCAACTGAGAGGGATTTTTGTCTGTGTGTATGTGTGTGTGTTTAGTTATTTGATTTTGCTTTTAAATGGGAAGAATATGGATAGAAGAGAGCTGAATCAGATTGGAGCTTCCAAGTTTTCCTGTGCTTCCTTTCCACACACTTACGGAGAAGACTTTCTGATTGAATTTTAGTTTTCTAGAGACCTGAACAAAATTTTTCAGCGAAAAGTGTGCACGGAGAGAGAGGGTAGAGCAAGGGGAAGACAGGAAGAGATGAGAAATGGGTCAGATATCTGACCAATATAATAATAAGGTAATCTTTGTCAGGATATTCATTTCAGTTGTGTAGAATGGATATTGCTGCTTTTACTAAAATATTTCATTGGATATGTTGCTCAGAAAGTTTAAAAATAGAATTGCAAAATAGTTAAAGACAGAAGGAAGAAAAAAATGATGTTTAATTCAGACAAAAAAGCAGGGATGAATTGTTGAAATCATTTCACTCTCCATTTAGCCTCAAATCCCTGGCACTGTTGTTTACTAGGGAGGTGGAGACAGCACCATTCTCTGTAACTCAGATTTATATTAGCAGAGGAATTACAGCAGAGTTCTTCTGCGTTGTTAAAATAAATTAATCGAAACCAGCATGGGATTGTCATTGAATTACAATGGTCACATTATTCAGAAACTGTAAAGATGGAATTTTTTTAAGGAAATCTGAGAGCACAGAGCCTGGGAAAGAGCCGATTCTTTTTTAACATAACCATTTTTAACAATTCCTAATATAAAAAATAGAAGTATTGTTCCAAGTAACTCTTTAACATATGTTTTGATGTGTTTTATCTTTTTCCAAAATATTATTACATACTAATCCAAGCATGATATGGCATCTCCACTCCTACTTTGTTTCTGAAGTGCTTTAATGAACTTGGGCTAAAATCTGCACCAGCTTTAAAATGTGTTGGCTTCAAGGTCCAGCCGTGTGCACAGAAGGCTGCAGTCCACGCACTAGTGAAATGCAGCATCCTCAGCAAGAGCAGCACTAAGGGTGGCTTTGAGGAGATAAAGAAATGCTTGGCGGGGGGGAGGAGAGAAGTAAAGCACATGGGGTTACCTAATGTAACTGGGTATAGGCACAATTTGAAATTTGGCGAGCAGACTAAGATTAGGCTCTTTGCTGCAAGTTATATGTGTGTGTGTGTGTGTGTGTATAAAGCACATATAAGTGTGTGAAATGACTGCAGATGGTCATGACCTCCAACTACAATTTTTTTGCGAGGGTTATTCAGGGGTTGGCTCAGTAGGGGCACATCCATATGTTGAATGGCCTGAATTAACTTTCTGCAACACTCCAATCTTCATAAGGAGAGACCTCAAAGGAGAGGATTGCAGTTTGCAGTGATGTTGTTTCAGTTGGTGTAGTTTTTAGTTTTAGCATAGATACATTTTTATAAAGGTAGGTTATTAAATATGACAGGCAAAAATCCGTGCTGTTACTAACTCCATCAAACAGTGGAGAGTCAGAGATGCAGCTTATGTGGCCTGCCGGAGAGGTAGGTGATCCTGCCTAGATGATGTACACGGAAATCTCCATTTCCTGAAGACAAGCACTAAGTGTGAAATTTCCTGTACCTTAGACATTGCTCTAATGGATTAGGATATGGAAGGGCTTTGTACTGTTTAAAGACATCATGATTTACTAAACTTCCAGGAATGTTTAAGTCAGTGGGTACAAAACCCAGGACAAAACCTTACCGCCTTAATTTAGATTAAACTCCAGATTTTGCTGCTAAAGAGCATTTGTGTTTTCAAATCTTGCACATCAGAAATCAGCTGTAGCGTTAAGATAAAGTTTTGAAGAGCACTGTGTCACTGCAAACTATGTCTGTATTCTCCCACATAGCTTTCCTGTATGTATGCAAGCTCTTCTTGGACTTCAGGGAGAATGCACCACAGTGGTTGTGGTGTAGAGCTGTCACCTTCTGGCAGGTCATGTCACAGAGACACGGCCTATTCTGTCTCCTTTATTGAAGTCCATGTTAGAACTTGAAGTCATGGTAGACTTTTTTTTTGTCTCCTATTTCAAAAGTAGAAATAATAGGAATAAAGATTAAGAAAGATAACTGAAAAATGCTACTGGACTAAAATAAAAAAGATTTTCAGATCTTACACAGATGTTAAAATAATAACAAGCCCTAAAGAATTTTCTAAAAATAACAACAAAAGAAACAAGCACATACAAAAGAACATGATAAGCTTGGTTGTATCAAACATCTGCAATATATAAGCATACATAAAAGAGCTACCCATTTCAAGGATTTAATTTAATAACACATCTAGTTCAAGAAGATTAACATGTAGCTATAAAATGCCTACTTGCTATTCAGATTATCTTAGTGTCTTTGTAGGAAGTTTTTTGACCGCTCTTGTTATATTAATTTAAATATCTGCGTTCCTTTTCATTTTTTGTGGCTTCTATAGCTCTGACTTTATTACAAGATATTTTACATATTTTCCAACTATTAGCGGATGTGTCTTGCTGTTGAAGTTATGGCTGTACAGAGCCTCAAAGGAACCTTAGTATGCAGAAAACCAAACTGTGCCAGATCTCCAAGACTTGCCTTTGAGAGTGCATAAGCACATAAGAATAAAACAGAAAACTGTATTTTGTACAGAGATAAAAGAAACACTTTTTGTAAATACTTGCGCTCCTGGAGATTAAGAGATTGGCAGCTATAAAAACAAAATTCTCCATGTAGCATTTCCCTTTAGATCTGTGCTAAGTGCTCCAGCTCCAGCAGAGGTCAAATACTAGCTTAGAGGGATGAAGCACAAGCAAACCAGAACAGGAAATGGGAATCACTCAGGCTTCTCCTTCTCTCGTATGTATTGTGCTACTTTCACAGCTTATTATGGAAGGAAACAATCTGAAGGAGCATGGGCCAATATGGCAGTGTGTTGCTTATGAAGCCTTGTTAAGGCTGTGTCGCAGGAAACCTGGCCTGATAGCAGAGTCATCTGTGGCCTCCTTCCAAACAGCAAATAAGAAGAGCAGAGACCAGGAGAAACATGAAGGCACAGCTCGAAATGGAAAGGACATTTATGCGGAGCATTCTGTGGCTTTATGTGCTTTCTGATGAAGGACGATCTAGGGTCATAGTACTTGATACACTTGCAATGGATGGTGATGTAGCTACGTATGACGTTGCTTGGCCTGTTTATAGTTGTCGCCTTAAGAAACCTTTACTGTCACATACAAATATTGGTACTTAAAGTGTTTTCTATGATAAATTTTTAAAAATTAACTGAAAATGGAGTAGCTTTTTAAGCAAGTAGGTGGAAATATATGGAATATTCTTTGAGCTAAAAGAGAGCTGTCTGACTCAGATTGACTTAGAAATGGTTATAGCTTTTCTGGCGCCTTTCTTACTAACTTGGTTTTAGGGGACAAGTCCTGTTATAGGAGCTGCCTGTATCTGCCCTAGACTCCCTGGGAAGCTTTTAAGAGATTGCGTACGCTTTGAACAGATGTCACAGGTCACTGCCTTCACAAATTAAATTCAGCGTCAATGTGAGTGCCTGGTTTCCTTTCCCTTTATTATTTTGCCCTGAAAATTACCTTTTTCTTATAAACTTCAGCATAATAATTATTTTTTAAGAAAGCACACATAGCAAGAGCTTATCAGTGTCACTGTGTCAGAGGGGATTGTTTTTCTTTTCTGCTTTTCTGTTCTGTGTGGATGGAAGAAAGCAGAAATCTGCCTATTGGAGTAAACTTTTATCTCATTCTCAGAGCCTGAGGATACAGTAATTTGGGCAAAGAAAAAGACCAGGTCTGTGACCTTTCTTCTCCTGTTGTGCTTCACATGTAGGTGTGTTATAGGTGCTCAGTGCTGTGGGAAGGATGTGTCTGTGACTGAGAGCACAGGAGGGCAGCAACCCTTCTGCATTAGAAAGGAGAGGAGACCCAGACCCAGGGGCTGAAGGGGTGTTTTGGTGATGGCAAGCCCAGCACGTCATGGATATGGCATTAGATGCTCATAAACACTATGGGCTAAAGCATGAGGTTGGGGCCTGCTGCTGAGAGGATTTTGCCTTAAATGCTCCTTAGCCATGGTGTAAGCCCAAGCAAAGCAATCTGGCAGATATTCTGACTACTCAAGTGCAGTGACAGCACGATCTGTTTTTTAGGTAGTGATTCAGATTGTGACTAATTAGGTTAAAACACAGGAGAAGCTAGAGGCTCCGTAGGCTGCAGGGGAGCCGTGGGGAAGCGCATGCAGTGAAGCCTGAGCGCTGGTCAGCGTAACCTGGCTGCCGGGTACGGCACCCTCTGAGGGTGAAGCCTGAGGACTCGCACAGTTCAGGAAACCTTTTGTCAATGAAACTAAATTCGTCCAGGGCCATATATGTTTGAAGTGACATGTGGGTATAATGTGAGATTACAACCCTGCTTTACGTAGTACTATGAAACTATAAAGGCAGAGAAAACTTAGGATCTTGTTTCTTCTCCTAGTAAAGAAGGTACTGTGCAATGATGCTAAAATACAAAAGGGACTACAAATCTCGCACACAAAAAGCCTGAGATAGGATTTTTACTTGTAGTTTGTCCAGTCACTCTTTCCCTTGCCCTTGAGGCAACATAACAGCACAAAACCAAGGATTAGCAAGGTAACAGTGAATTTTTTCCAACCTTTATAAAAAACAAACAAACAAAAAACCTTTCAAATCTACAGCAGTTTAACATTTGAGGGAAAACTTTGGCTTGGCTTTCATTTTATCCAAGTTCAATTGCCACACTGTTGCCCAGAATGCCTGAATATATGAATATATGTCCTATGCTGAGTGAGTCCTTCCCACCCTTTTCAATTTCAACTAAGGTTGTGCTAAAACATGGCTCAGTTGCTGCCTTTCCCTTTTTATCCCAAGACACAGAAGCTTTTGAATCATGCCAGAGCTTAATTTTTCAGAGCCTGATGAAGCAGAAATCTAGAAGGGCTGAATTCAAACCTGATTTGAACAGGTCAATGAGTCTTTAGTTTTTGCTTCAGCCAATTAACACCCAGTATCAATTTATCCAATTTTCTAAAGTTTCTGCATCTTTTCCTGATCTCTTATGCAAGTCCAAGCCAGGAGCAAACAAGAGCTGCCTGATGCACCACAGTGGGATCCAGCGCAGCTCCCTTATTCTGAGGCAATGCATTTCAGAGCTCCATCTTTTCATGTAGTAACACTGAAAAACAATGACAGCCCCCAGAGATAACCATCTCCTCAGGCTTAATTATCATTCCCTTGGTCTTGTTCCTGCCAGCACAGAAAGAAAGGCATGCACAGTCCTCTCGTTAGCTTTGGGTTCAATGCGCTGCTTTCCACTGTTGCTGTAAACATAGAGGAAGAAAATCATGACTCCGGCACCAGGTTGTTCCACAAGCCTACGATTCTAAAGCTTTGGGGTTTTTCTTCACAGTGAGGAATGTCAAAATCTTTAGAGTCACAATTTGTGACTCTAAAAAGGATTTGACTTTAAAACCTTGTCATTCTACAAAAGCAAATTGTGACTGTAAATTCAGAAAGCTTTTGCTCGCATTGTCTGGGCAATCTGGGAGATGACTCTTAGAAATGCAGTGGCATTTAGGGGCTGAATCAGACCTCAGTAAAATCACTAGAAAGATTCTGCTGTGGGAAAGTCTTGGATCAGGCCTGTTTTGATTTGTTGATTTTAGGCTAGTCAAGTACAAATGAGCTCAGGTAGATCTGTAAAACCCTTGCTGCTCAAGGATGCCGCCTTGGGTTTGTTTTTGGTGCAGTGCCTGGGAGTCCAGTTCCTTATCTGATTTGTAAAATGACCTGTTTTTAGAAGGGCTGCTGTTGCAGGCTGAAAGCACTGGAGGGAAAGCTGAGGAGGTAATAGCAAGATTGACAAAGCTTGATAAAAGCAATGAGAGGGTACAGCTTGATTAATTTGATATTAATTGATATAATTCTTGATTTTTTTTTAATTTACATTTCTATCTGAAGGACAATAATTCAGCACTTGTGCACTTTTGTCAAAAAGATATTGAGCTGGACTAGCTTTGCTTAACAGTACTCAAGTAAGAAACTATCAAAGCTGTTGGGCAAGATTTCTCCAAAGTGCAACTCTTTACATTTTGTTACCTGTAACTTTTGGAGTCTATGAATAAGAGCATCATCTAGTGATAGTCAATAATATGGTAGTGTTACTCTGAAATGATAATTATTCAGTTTATGCATAAATACACATTAGTAATTCATTTAGTGACAGGATTTGAAGACATGAAAGGGAATGATATTCTAGCTGTGATTTCCGTTCAGTTTAATGACTAGGATATATATTCCCCAACATCTCAATGCTATCTTTAGCTGATGCTATGGATCTTATGAAGCAATATTTCAAAAGTAATTTGATGTTTTCATAAACCAAAGACGTAATTTTATTTTGGTGCATTTTTGTAGCAAAAACCTCTAAGCCTGTGAATGGTTCCTTTTATGAAGACCAGCATAATATACTCATTCCAATGACTGAGCATTTAGGTGAAACTATGCTGATCTCTAGGCATGAGGCTATTGCACAAGCCAACAACACTGCAACTTTGGGTTTTTTCCATAGCGAAGAATATCAAACAGATGCCTGTCTGTAAAAATCATAGGAACTTGACATTAGAATTTACTTAAAACATTAATAATTTTTCTAATTTGAAGAATCTTATAAGTAGGTCTTACATGATGCACTCTGGAAATAATATTTCCAGTGTGGGGGGAAGTGCTTATGAATGCATGATAATACATGAAACTGTTTATCCCTTTTGGATTATTTCCACATGCATCTGTTGTAATTAAATCAGTGACATTTGGCAGCTGGTCTTTGAAGTGATCTCTGCAAAATAGGAAAATGTAGTTTATGGAACAAGATGATCAGCCCATTCCAGCCACATCTGTTATGCCCTCCTAGTTCAGAGATTGCTTTGATGAGAGAGTTCATTCAAAGTAGAAAATCTCCTGTATTTCTTTGAGTCTAAAGGAAGGTGATGAAAAGTGATGGGCACTCTTCTAACCAAATAACAAGCTTTAAGGTGTGAGCATTGCTTGGCCTGAATATGCAGCGAATTCTTGGAAAGGAGAGCTTAGGCCGCTTCTGCACTTCTAGGCTTAAATAATTGTCCTTCTGAGGAATGGTGAGGTAAAAGCAGGGCAACAGTTCCTGTCAGAGAAGGCAAGGACTTAGACTAGAGATATGATCTCTTTGGGCCATTACTGAGTAAAGCTAACAAAACTCATGACATGATTTTCATTGAGCTTGGAAACAACTAAGCCTGGACAGGTTTAGATGGTCACTATAATTACGGTTGCACAGATCTCTGTTAAGATGCTTTCCTTCTAAAAGAAGAAAATTTTGCATGACCTCAGAGCCTTTCTAGTTGGTCTCAGTTAAACTGTTGATGATGCATCCACGACAAGATAGGCGGGTGCCAACACGGGTTGCTCTGTGGCATTATCTGCTTGTCCAAGTGCAGTGGTGCCAGCTGGCAAGGTTGTCACCCAGTGCTGCTTGGCACTCGTGTCTCCTGCCTCCTCCCTGCCCTAGAGGTGCCCACGCTTCAGATTTACAGCCGATCTGCTCAAATCATTTTTCCCAAGGCCCCCAGGCAAAGTAAACTCAGTTAGCAAAATCTGATATTTAAGTTACTACCTGTTCATTTCAACTCAAACAAGCCTGCCTGGCAGAACTGAAGGAATAAAGAGGGCAGTTACAAACAGTCCCCTCAACCAGTAAAGGTTTGCAGCTGAGACAGGCATCTCCACAATCATTCCTTACCCTGCACTCATACAGTATCAGTCTCCTTTATAAAGGAAGGCTGCTAGTTTCTATTAATGCTAGACCAGTGCCTCTCATTAGCAATGATTTTATTTTGTCATAAATGCACAGAATGAAATGCATTCAACTGAAGGAAGTATCTTTATGTTTACAAAGGCTTCTAAGACAGAATGGACATGAAATGCACAGTTGCAGAATAACTTGAAATATCTATTATTTAATAGTGTTATCAGAATAACCCCAAACCTGTTTTTATGAAGGTTTTTGTATTCCGTTGAAGGGAATGACTTTTGCTGGAGAGAATATTTTACTAAACAGTTCTACAGCTAAGACTGCTACACCCATCCCTATGAGGATTTTTATTCATAATATCTGCTTCTCATTAAGTAACTGCACTATAGTTTACATACTAAGGCTCAGTCCTTTGCCCTTTTTGTTCAGTGGCAAAGCTCCCATTGAGTTCATGGGAAAAAATGCAACTCTCTTATTCTGGCTTCCCCTATAGCAATTTCAGCTTTCTGGTTCAGTTTGCCCACCTTTGCCTGCAGGCACCAATCAGCTCCTCATACTCCTTCCATTAGGCAGAGTAACAGGAAGGGAATATTTGGTCTCATTTAATTATGCTTGTCTGACACACAGTTTGTTTTTCTCCCTATTACTGTGGAGTACCAAAATGTACGTATGACTGTCTTGTCTTTATTTTAGAATTTAATTTATTGAAACTCCTGAATGTAGCAATTTCTGCCACGCTTGCCAAGTATATAGAAAACAGATGAAACCAGTAAGACCATCAATAAAACCATTGCTTATCCGTGTTTCTCTCAGTTTTGACCAACCACCAGTTATTAGCCTGCTAGTGAATTGTAATATAAAACATGATTACAAAAAGAAAAGATTCAACTTTCATATTATTCCTTATATTTCTAAAATATACTTGAAAAAAGACAAGTTTATAAAATAGTAATTCTAAAGCTACAGAGGCCGGTATGACATAACTCTTTTGAAGCAAAGCATTACTGGTGAATTAGATGCCCCAATCCAGATGTAGAAAGGAGATATCAAAAAGAAACATGAAAGATTCAAAGTGGCATTCTGTGGAAGTAGAAGATAAACTTGCAGATAGTGTTTCTCTGCTAACCAGGGAAGAAGCCCTTGTCATAAGGCTACAGCAGCTGATAGGGAACCCAGCATAAAAACCCATCAGTTTCAGAGAAGTTAGAGCTGATTTTTCGGTGTATCTTTCCTTCTACATAAGCAACAAGTAAAGCAGCCACTTTGCTGAGAACAAAGTGTTGAGGCATTTCAAAGGTTTTTGGCTTCCATGCTCAATACCATACCACACTGGCAAGTAAGCAATGAAAAGCACTTAGATTTTGGGGCCCACTAAAGTCTTTCAGTCTAACTGTTCAGTTCAGTCTCATCCTAACAGCCACATTGATGGAAGACTGCAGATTGTAATGAAATAAGACAGATGGGAAGAATTACAGAAAAGGAAAAAGAAATCAACTCCATAAATTGTGCACATTAGGTCTGAAATTTTAAACTTGCAAGCTGATATCCTGGTCTTTTTTTTTCTTTCTCTTAGTTTTCTTCCAGAGAACAAACAGTGCTTGTAAGGACTGCTTGCAATCTAAATGTTATCATTTTTGTCCACAGTTAATTGTAGGCACAGAATTGTTCCTCTTAAAGTAGAAACAATCTCTGAGTGACGTTTTATAGAGTGATAAGGATTTTATAGGGTGGTAAGGATGCCTTGCAATAATTTCTGTTTTAGAAAATAATTATAAAGTACACAAGTTCTCTATTTGGAAGAAAACCCTTCTATGATACACATAGGGTGTAAGCTCTACACTCTGAAATGAACTGATACAATCCTAAACAGTTCCGTAAATGACATTTCCTGTTGTGATATTTCATTGTGAACTTGGCCAAAAGTCTTACTATTTAAACCTTCCCTATAAGAATACAGTGGCAGAGGGGAAGAAAAAAAAAAGTAATAATGTTCTGCAGAGTTTTTTAAATGATTCCAGAAAAGAACCTAAACAATGAAACAACGCTCTATACAAAGCAACTAATCTAATTTAGTAGGAATACAGTCTTTGGGTTGTATTTTCTTTCTTTTTAGCTTGTTTGGCTTGAATCAGTTTGAGTTACATTGTTCAATCCATCCCATTGAAAATTCTTCTAGTGCAAGAGTTGGAGATGTATCTGTTCGAAGTGGGCACAAATGAAGACTCCCATCTATCCGAAGCATGCTGGAGTTGCCTAAATGCTGTGGAAAGCATGCCAAAACCAGCTTGGTATGTGGCTCTGTATATCCAAAGCAGGGTGTACAATCATGTGTTAGCTCAGCCTGTACTCTAAGCGAATAGGTAGGACTTCAGTCCTAAACATTTCCATTGGCACAACGGCTGGAATGCAAAAGTTTGGAACGAGAAAGTGCAGAACGCTCACGTTGAGCAGTACAAATAAACCTTTGCTGGTAAAGGTGTGTGAACATTTTATTTGCATTGTTTTTCAGTTTCTAATTAGCAACGACAGCTTTTCATCAACAGGGTTATTTAGCAGTCATCCTTTTTGGTTAGTTTTGGGAAACTTAATTTTCCCCTTCATTTACCAGAATAAATGAACTGAACCTCTGTAAAGCTCTGTTTCTTCCCAGTTTGTCAATGGAAGTTTTGTCGTTTACATAAATAGAAGCTGAATGAGCCATTTGAGCATATGCAAAATTGTATCTGTTAATAAGTTGGGTCAAGGCCAGTAAAGGACTCATTTTTTTTTCCAGAAAAAAAAAGAAAAACCACAATCTTCCAAATAGTTTCTTGTGAAAAAAAAAAAAAGTAAATATGCCTTAGAAAGTTTCCTGAAAATCAGCAAATAGAAGCTATGTCAGACAGTCTGAAGAATGAATTTGAGAGTAAGAGTTTGTCCAGGCTAGGAAAACCCAACTATGTTTGGAAATGTGTTAGCTAGCAAATTTAAACTGACAGAGCCCAAGGAAGGCAGGTTGTGTTTAAAGTCATGCAGGTCAACTCTAAGCTCCCCTCCTGAGTTGCCAGGGCTCAGCTAGCATGTTTGAAACACAGCTCTCACAGGTGTATTTAAATTTAGTTTGAATGTCAGTTGATGCAAATAGGGAAATATCAACAGGTTGTGTTAGTCATGTTACCACCAAGCCTTCATGTAGCTTGTTGCACATCTTGGTCTCAAACGTGCGAGGATGCAGTAAGGCCTTACTAGACTGTGCTCTAACTGGGGCATCCGGGCCCTCGCAGCCCATGTGCAGGCAGCAGATCCCAGCGTCTGCTAATCCAGTTTTTCTGCCTGGCAGTGTCAGTATGGGTCAGTGGGGAAAACATGAGAGAATGACATGAACTTGAAAGAATTTCCTTAATCCTGGCTGCAGTGATGTGCTTTGTGGATGGGCCAGCTGCTAACAGCCCTCTCCAGACAGCGGCTTGCCTGGCCTAGCCTCAGCATCAAAAGCATTGCTGTGTTCACATGGCTCATCACTTCTTTCTTCCTCTCCCAGACTACACATAAAAGTCACCTTGGTGAAAGTGTCACTTGGCGTCTGAATACACCCAGCTCTCAGGAATTATATCTAAACATCAGAATTTTGTGCCCATGGCTCAGGTCGTTTTCAGCCTTTTCAGTTTCACTTTCAGTTTCAGGTTCTATTGAATGTGAATTGATGAAACTGAGACTTGAATTGAAACTGGAGAATTTTGCTGAACAAGTGCACTAATCTAAAAGGGCCTGGCAGACACTCAGCACGTGCCTTTGCTAAGCCAGAGGTAGAACTACTGTCTATGCAGCAACACCCATGGAAGTCTCTCTCAGTAATAGGAAAAGTATTCGCTAGGCTTATAGTTCACATTTATATAAGATAATATGTCTTTATTTTTTTTTTCCCCCTCCCCAAAGTCAATTGACGTGTTGGAGAGTAGGTGTTATGCCTGTAATTTTGCACTGGAAAGTGGCATGGCGAAAATTAAAGCAATGGAAACTTTTTTATTTTATTTTGCTAAGAATATGGTGTTGCTGAAAAAGTACCCAAGGGCTCTCAGTGCTTTATAGCAATGGCTGCGTGCTTCTCTGTGCACCTACATAGTGCTCTGCCATTGATGAATCGAGGAGCGATGGGGGATCAGTGCTCTCATAGATATAAAATAGGATAATATAATGCTTTTTGAAGAGGACTTTCTTGCTGGGGTACATGTATGTGTACACACACACACATACTCTGCGTGTGTATATATGCACACACTGTATGTATATACATGGTAATGTCCATATTATGCATTGACCAGGTACTTCCAGAACTGATCTGAAATCATTGTCATGTGAGGCAGCTTCTAAATAACATTAATTTCCCCAAAGTCTCTAACATGAAAAACTACAGCATAATCAAATATAGGGATTTTTAAGAATTGGTTTAAGAATTTTTGCTTTTAGGATGCTAGTATGGAGAAGAGGATTGAATTTCCTTTGAAATGCTCAGAGGTCTGAGTAATGGAAGTTACAGTGCTTGAATAGTAGAACTGGGCAGTTAACTTCCCGAACTTAAATTAGCAAAACTGTGACTGAGGCAAACAATGAGTTCATTAAATTGCTCTTTGGCATGTGTAAGGAATGTGCTGAACAGAATGTATCTCTGCTGCAACCAGATAATTTAATGATGTTGCACTATGGATGCATTACAAATCAAAATCATCTCCAAGGAAGCTCCATTAAATGACCCACTGCAACAAGGATGCAACACAGAGAATACAGAATATAGCTTCACTACATCTAATGCAACTGCCACAGTCAAGTCTACTACAAGTTAGTAGAAAAACTCCCAGAACTTTCTTTCAAATGCTGGTCTGTACATTCACCCGTAATTTCGTTCTTCTCTAGGCAAAAAAATGCGTAATACACAGAAAAAAAATCTTTCATATAGGTCACTGTGGCAAAAGAAAGGGTATCGCATCTCACTTTGCAGTCCTATCTCTTGACTTCTTAGTTACCTGGAGTCGAGGTCCTGAAATTTCAGAACTCTCCCCTCGTTTGGGAGGCAGTTGAGGTGCTTCCCTAGAATTCAGTGCAATACTGACGTGCAAAATACTGACATACAATCCTGACAGTGCAATACTGACCCAGCCATGGTGGCTTGGTACGTACACACTACAGGTGATGAAAATACTCTCTTCCATGGTTTAATGCTCCTGAGTGTGACTCCTTTCTCAGAACATTCATCCTGTCAGATGACTTTCTTTAGCATAGTATGTTCTTGTGACAATACGTAAAATGTGCATTTCTTAAGGCATTGTAGTTTAGGTAGACAGTCCATAGAATGTGCAAAATTACAATGTGCAATTTTTTAACTGAAAATAAGCTTTTAAAGAAGATTTTTTTGATGTGAAGGAAGAAAGTCTGTCTCTACCTCTCTAATAGTGCTTAGCCTGATACTTTACCCTGCAGTCCAAGCTCTTGTTGATTTAATGACCATTCTATGCACATGCATTCAGGGGATAGCTCAGCACCCATGCAAGGAGCCTCTGCAGCTTTCCCAGCTCCCATGGGCTAGGACACCAAGGCTGGGAATACCCACTGCTCCTCAAACGTGCACCCGGAGGACACGGGCAGTGGCCCCTGGCTCCGTGCAGCTGCGTTCGTACGCAGCGCTGGGGAGGCTGGACCTTGCGCATGAAAGAAGGCGGAATTTGGTCGTGTTTGGGAAATGCAACCCTAGCTCCTGGGATCTTGGTGCCTCTAGGAAAATTATTATGCAGTAGGTGGGTAATCCTTTAGTATTTCATGTACTGTTGGTTTCAGTTTTCCGCAATAACCAAAGTGGGAGGCTTTGCCTCTCCCCGGGAAGGGTCGCATGGACTGTGGCTGCAGCCCCCAGCCCTGCCAGGCTGCAGCCCATAGAGCGAGCCCCGAAACGAGCTGGGGCTGCCCACTCCAAGATCCCCCTTTTCAGCCAGAAACCCGTGTCAATTTTCAAATCTCACCGACGGGGACCAAACCACAAGTGCAGCAAATGGAGTGATCTGGAATTCACAAACCAAGCCACCCGCCACCAGTCCCTCCAGAGGTCTGTAGCACTGACCTATGCAGGCACCCACACTGGGCACGTTCTCTAGGACTCTGCTGCTTAGCCCATTGCTTGGTGGCATTTGCAAGAGGACAAACTGATACTTGTTTGATATATTTCCTAAGAACAGAAATATCTTAGTGGTAGATCAAAGCTTACCTATTAGAGGTAAATTACAACTATTACCTTTTAACCAGTTCTCAAAACTTAAAGTTTACTGATTCTTTTAAAACATCCCAGGCTCAGGTGGCCTCCTTTAGGATATGAATATGAAAAAACTACTATGCTTTTTCTTTTCATTTTCCATAAACAAGGCTACTTGCCTTTCACCATTATTTGCAATTTTTAAAGTTCTAGCTAGAAGTTTTCACTAGATGGCAGGATTCCACTATCAGCTATTATCAATGGACTTGCAAAGCAACAGTTGCACATCAGTAGAAAATACTTTTTGAACATATTCTAGTTTTACAAAGTATCAAAACAAGCAAAAATCATCATCATGAAGCAAAAATCATACATGCACTCAATAAATCACAGCTCTATTACTGAATATGATTAGTATTATCAGCCGAAAACCACTCAAAATTGTAGTGAAGTAAGTTATTTTCCTGACAGAGGAGTTCAAAGAACTTTCTTTACAAAATGAGGTATACTTGCACATCCTGCTTCTGCTATTTGTGAAAAAGTAACTGATTTAGTAAATTTACTGTATCTAACTAATAAGTGTATAAACTTAAACTTTTTTTTTCCCAAGATTCCTTTTAATCTTTTTTTCTTTTAATATTTCTGCCTTATTCAAAGCAGAACAAACCATGCAGGGATCAGTCCCAGTGCTGCTTCAGCCGGTGCTGAGCACAGGGCTCTGCACATTTGTCCCCCTTG
>JAUBOD010000658.1:2821249-2831671 GCA_032353885.1 Nothura maculosa | reverse complement strand
CCTGCTGGAGCGGGAAGGTTGGACTAGATGATCTCTAGAGGTCCCTTCCAACCTTGAAGATTCTGTGATTCTGTGAGCCCTTTATCAGGCCTCCAAAGGCACCGAGGTAGCCCCAAAACTGTGAGGAGACAAGCTCCCTAATCAAGCAGAGAGAAACCTGGCCCTCTCCTCAGGATTAAGTGGGAGAAGATTGCTTCGTCTTAGAAGTCAAAGGCTCTGAAGAAGCTGAACAACTGATGTTTGCCTTATACATAAATGCTTAAGGAAAGTACAAATGGCAAGAGCATACTTGTGAACAAATTGGTCTTTGAAGATACTTTGCTACAGAAGCACTACTGGAAAAAGTCTTGTTTGAAATAACTTGGATAAAGGTAGCTAAGGTAGTTCAAGGTGCTTTTTACTCTGTGGCACAATGTTGGTTTGTTGCTGTAGAAGAAGCCAGAACACCAGGAGCTGTTTGATTTTTGTTGTATACTGCATGTGAACTGCTCCCATGAAGCCGCTGAAGTATCAGTAGTCGTTAATTAAATATCATGTTACATCTATGTATGCGGTTCTAGACAAAAGAGCAAAGAGGAGCAAGTTGATTCAATCATAGGTTTTGATTTTTATCAAAGGAAATTAATTTAAAATTGAGAAATGGTAAGATAAAAGTGCAACTATTTGGCAAGTAAAACATTAGATAAATTGAACTTATTAGCAAAAATTAATGGCTTTCTACAGAATTCTGTACGTGTTTTGGGAGGATTCTTAAAAGTATTTTTCAGTATTTGCTTAATGATCTACTAGACTCTAATTTTTGAAATCTGTAGGGTCCTCTATAGTTTTAACAGAGACAGGAAGAAATAAGTTTGTCCTAGTCAGCGTGTTGAGGGTTTTTTACTTGATTTAAAAAGGCATTTTTTTTCTTCTTTAGAAGAGACCTAGTAATTTGTCTCTCAGTAAGGAAATCCTTTGAAGTCTGTTACTAAGCTGTTCCTGTGATGGAGAGATCTAGAGCATTTTTCTTTTCCTTATCTATTAAAAAACAATGCTTGATAGGCATTAAGGACTTCCATTTACCATATATGACTTTCTTAAATGCTTATGCTTCAGCATGTCCTTGCTTTTTAATACTAGTCTTATCTTATTTTACATTCTCTGCATCCTTTGGGATTTTTAAATGCGGGCCAGAAACTGAACACATGATAAAAGCCAAGCCATTCATGTCATTTTAGTCTCTGTTCTAGCATGAATATATTGCATGAATCTTGAGATAATTTTTGAATGCGACGGAAAAACTCAAAGATACCAACAGCCATTTAACCATTCCCACCATCTCCACAATGTTCACTGAAGCCAAATGATTCAAATCTAGCCAACAACTGAGAAAATCTTTGTCACAGAAGTTAATTTAATAAACTTGGCAAACGACATATACCAGACCTCACTCAGTACCAGTATCTGTGTTTTTCCCCGAATACAGGCAAAACTTTGGCATGGATCTGATCTGCTATGATACGATCTGAGTGGAAGAAAAAATCCCATGTGAAAGTTCAACTGCTTATTTGCTTCTAAGAAGTAGCAATCAGCAAATTTAGCATACGAGCTTTAACATGCTGTCATAATCTAAGGGTGGCCATATTTAGAGCACCACGAGGCCATCTAGCCGTATCTGTTTGGTAGGGAGAGTGAGTAGATGATTAGAAAAGCAAACAAGAACATGAAAGCCCTACGATACTTTACCCAAGTGGCCTCTAGCAGTTGCTACTCAAATCTCAGTTCGTGAGTATTTAGTAACACTGCGAATTTCTCTTCCATGGACTTTTCCAGGCTCCTCTTGAGCTCACCCAACCTTTACACTAAAGCTCTTTGCAGGAAGGCAGCCCAGCTGTGTTATGATATGAAGAACCACTGCTACTACTTCAACCCTGGTTCATGCACTCACAGATGAGGTCTCTTGCCCCTTGCTTGAGAGGAAACTGAAGCAGCAATCTGCAACCATACTTTTCCAGGCCACTTATTTTAAGACCTCTGTTATGCTCTCCTCACTCTTTTATTTTCCAAGCAGAAGAGGAATTAATCATTTCTTTATGCAGGAGCCACCTCATACGAGTTGCCTTTATGTAAATTATCTATTTTTCTCCTGCATCATTTTGAAATGGTGGCCTAGGGGACAGTACAGTGTTCTGAAGGGGGATGAAATTAGGATTTATGCAATAACATGATATTCTCTTTTTGTTCTCCAATAGCTCACTAACACTGCGTACACCTGATGAGTATTTTCAGGTGCTGCTGAGCTGATGTTTCCACAGAACTATATTTTAAAGTCCCAAGATGTTGCCTGATGATAGCCAGTTCAAAGCTCATTGTTTTATATGTGAAGTTAAGTATTTTTTCCCCATGTGCTTCACTTTATATTTATAAGCTGTCTTACGGTTTGGCTGCTTAGTTTTCCCAAAAGTCTTTGGTGGAGGAATTTGTTGAAAGCCTTTTGTAAATCCAAGGTCAAGCAGATCACCTTATCCAGGTGTTTTTTGATCCCTTCAAAGGACTGCTTTAGTTTTGTGAGGCAAAAAATGTTTTAACTCTTTCCAGATCAGTCATATTTATCCAGGTGTCCACTATTTCTTCTTATAGTTGTGGCCTATTTGTTTGGTATGGATATCAGGTTTACAGGCATGTTGCTTTCCGAATTTCTCTTGGAACGTATTTTTTATAATTTTTTAAAATGTCTCAGGTAACAAGGCAGTTTTAAATTAGCGATAGCTGTTTCTGTCTTGAATTCCTTTAAAGCTCTTGGGGGAATACTGTGTGGTCTTGATGGCTTCGTATTTGTTTTGCTTACCTCATATACAGTTACTTGTCCATACAGCTGCCTTTTTTTTTTTTTTAAGTAATAACACCCATTGATGATCTTGAACAGTTTTCTATCAGAAGACTTCTCTAAAATCTAATTTGAACCAAGTAGTTCTGTAATTCAGTTCAGAAGACATTTCAAAAATGCAGCAAGGCAGATGTCCATATTTCATTCAGCAATAAAAGAACAGTAGCCATTTCACCTGTGGTTTCCTGCAGAAGTATCCTAGGTGTAAAGGTTCTTTGGAAATGCAAAAACGTTCAACCCGTTTCCTCGTGATCTCCACTTTATAGGTGGCTTCTTTCTTTTCTCTTTTTTTTTTTTTTGCCATAAATACCTAGACCATTTCTTCCCTATTATACATTTCATATTCTTTATCTGATCTTTTTCATATAAAATGAAGATAAGCTATTCCCCTTAGAATGTCTATTTTTAACAGCTCTGTAGTAAAATCTAACTATATCCACTATAAATAGTTTTAAGAAATTACATAATTTATTGCAGGATGTGGTTGCAGACAATTGGGAGAATTAGCAGGGAGAAGAAAAGATTGGTGCTTTTTCATTTTGTTTGTTTAATAATTACAGAGAGGGTGGAAAAGAGACACTTGCAAACATATAACTAGTTGACAGAAAAGATAAAATCTTTTTATTGTCATTTAAGCAGAAACAAAATACAGTCTCTTCCAAATGAAGTGAAAATGTTCTCTTCTAGTATCTATTCCTTCAAATAGAACAAATAAATAAAAGGAAAATTCTGCAAGCAAAAAATAATATAAGGTTACCTAGCCTATGGTATTGTCCTAAATCATTGCCTAGCAACATTTCTTGTTTTAGTAGTACAATTTTATATAGTTTTATAAAGTACAAGGAAATTTTGAATCAAGAGCTAACTACATTTTTTACCAAACCTTATCTAAGGAAAAAAAAAAAAAAACAAAACAAAACTTCTGCTTAATTCTTATCCTTAATTTTTATTCTCCTTAGTTTAGAAACAACAAAATAAAGAAAAAAAAACAAAACACAGAACCACATGGGAAGGGTTTCACTTTTAGAAAAGGTATAAAATGACAAAGTGAAATATGCTGATGGAACATTCAAATACTCAGCTCCAGCTAACATTTGTTAAGGCTGATTGCTCTTCTTTCCTGTGCAATTTCTCTTGTCCTACAACAGAAATTAATACAATCCAGATGTTTTCATTGCATGAAAAACTTCACAATGCACTGCAAATTAGATAGATTAGATTTCGAACTGAAAGTACAGCCCTGTAGGAATTAAAGTACTGTAAAACAATAATACTGAGTTCTTTGTGAGGAGAAAAGAGAATAAAAATTCAACAGTGGTTGTTCAGTGACCGAAGTACCTTGAAGACCAGACTGGGAATTCCTGCCCACAGTGATAAGAGATGTAAGCAATTTCTCACAGGGTTATTGGGTTGTTAGGTTAGATACAAGTTTTGAATTTTAGAAGTATTCCTGTACCAGCCTTTTCTTCTGCTTCCATAATGCTGAATGAAGTATACTGGAAGAAGTAGAGGAAGGTTCTGAATCTGACTGTGGTGTGAGAAATGGTTTTCTTGAAAACATAAAAAAAAATTTAATGGTATTTTGGAAGGTGAAGGAATTCTTGTTCTAAGCTGAAATACATAGGTTGAAATGTGAAGTTCTGAAGAGATAAAAATCTGACAGTGTAAGTGGCAATAAATGAGAAGGCTAATTCTTAATCAAGCTTCTCTTTAAGGGGGAGAAGTAATTTGCTGTTGTGCTTTGTTAGAAATAAATCATTTTGACCTCCCTACCAGCCCAGCAAAGTTTAACAATGTTTCAGATGTGAAGGAAGGGTCAAAGTTTTGCTTATTTTTCTTCCTTACCTTTTTCCTGTCTCAGTAACTCTAGTCTGAAGCAAAACTTTTTTAATGCAGGTAGCTCATGTAGGACAATGTTTCTCTTGATGATAGACTTAGCAATAGTCAGAATTATTCCTTTCATTAAGTTAAAGGACCTCTGAGAGACCTGAGCTGATTGCACGTGCAGTTAATATAGATATTGTTATTCTGCAAGTGTGTTTTAGTTACAGATTACATTGCCATCAGATATATGGTTCACTAAGAAGGCAAGTTAGAAGTCAGCTGGAAACGGAAAGCTTGCCATGCCATCACCAGAAGGGTATTTCTCAACAATTTCATTAGTATGAGTCACCTACATCCTTGTGGTCATTCTATTATTATGATTTTAAGAACTCTTGTAAGTAAGAAAACAGCAGAAGAAGCCATTTGGTCCTCCAAAACACAGAAACTAAGTTGGCGCGCGTGAACATTACTGACAATTGATGAAACAATAGCAGTTCGTATAGAAAGATATCTACTGAAATGATGTACTGCCACAATTCATCATGCCAGGAGATGGCTCAGTGAAGATACGGGGTATTGGTATGAGAAGATATATGTATGTCCAAGTGGAACAGATCACAGATACTCTGCACCTAAAACTCATCACCATTAAGTACAGTGAGTAAAAAGATATGGATAGATTGAATAAGGAGCCAGGAATTTGGAGAATAGAAGTCCCGTGTCTCTTTGGTCTAGAACCACTTTCAGATACCAAGAGATATATTCAGAGACACAGGAAGGCTTTTGAATTTCCAGGTATACGACCCTGCCGTGCTGCAGCAGCACTCTGCAATAGGTGCTAGCCTTGTTGCTTTCCTTCTTCCCTCCTGTTTGTGTTGGTAGATACCTGCAAAGTACAAGTGGTCTTGATGCAGCCAACATGCCTTGCAAAAGGGACTGGCTAGGTGTATGAAAAAACATGGATTTCAGAATGATTTAGAAGAATCAATCTGCAAATTGTCTACAAAAGTTTACAGAGATGTTGGAGTGAAGGAGTTTCATCTTGTTCTCCCAACAAGTTGTGAATATGGAATTTTCTATGATTTGCTTTTTGTTAAATTGAATGGTGGGAATTCATGTTCTTATTTGTCGCTCCATTGATCATGACTTGGTTTAGCAAGCAAAAATTAATTTTCCCTCAGGATTTGAGGAGACTCTTGGCTATCTCCACCTCATTTTGGTTCCCAAATGATGGGATGATTGCATTTGGTCTTCATATGACACAAGAGGGCCTTTGCTTAAGAGAAAGGAAAACTATTTCTCTTGTTTCTGTGGGATTGTTTTCCCTTTTTGGCATGGTCATCATCAGATTCCTACTAATAGTGCTTACAGGGATCAAAGCTGTATTTTCTATGCAAGAGCTTTTGGATCTTGAACTGAATAAGTATGTTAGTAGGTATTCTATGTTTATCTTAATTCCTCACTTCTGCCATAATAATACACCCTGCCCTTTGAATTATCATTTAAAAGTGGAGGTTAATTAATACAAGACATTTTATCTATTTATTCATCATAGGCAGTCAGCTTTTATGATCTCCCCTTTTCCTACTGAAAGAATCCAGTGCAAACATTTCATGCCTACTAATTGACTAAACAAATAGACCATGCTTAACTCTGTCCTGATGTCCTACTGTGGCAGAAATCCAGAGTAACCATATCATACCCAGCTGCAGAATTCATGATTTTAAACATAGTTTAGTGAGAAATTAGTCTCAAATGACAGCTTAACATGGACCTGGAGACTGAAGAGAGCTTGAAGACTTAACATTAGTCTGGTAAATATTCATCTGCATCAAATTTCATATCACTTTTAAAATTTTGTTTCATGTGAGCTAGCATAAAAGTGATTAATTTCCTTTGACTAGTTGCCTTTGAGAAGCACAGTGACTGATTACACGCATGGCTATGATCCAGCATAAAAATTAACCATTTTTGCATTGTAATTTAAAGCAGGCATTGTGTTTTATTTGAAAGCCTCATAGACTTTAATTTGTTAGCAGAGGAAACAAGAAAGGTAGAAGCGGAGGAAGAATTGTGTTATATAATATAGTATGGGTGTCAGGAAACTTGGGTTTAGTTTGTATATGCACATTTTCGCTCTTCACTTTTGGTCTGGATCTGTAAAATGGGAGAAATGGCCACTCAGCAGTGTAACCTTGGGAAGTGTGCTTCCACTTCTCAAACACTTGGTGCTTAGTTTGTATCTTTCTGAGTGTTTGTCTTTGATCTTTCCTCTGTACGCTGCCATTATAAATATTCAGTGTCTGCCCTGGTGGGTCTCTGATGTTGGTGGCTAGAGCTACAGCCTCTAGCAAGAGGGCAGCGGGTAATGTTGTTACAGCATCAGGTTATGTCTGGGTAGGGCTAATGTTTCCCTCTGTCTGCATCTGGATGGCTCTGTTTGGATTCTGACCAGAGAAACCATAACAATGAAATGATATAGCAGGGACCTCCCTGCATGAAACCTTACATGTGAGTAATGGCAAAGATTAAAAAGCACTTCAAAATACCCTCATTCCTGGCCATACGAGCAAGAGTTCCAGCTCTCTGTTTTGATTATTAATTCCTTTTCAAATGGAGCAGATTATGTTAGAAAACTCTGCCCTGCAAAACCACCTTGGTGTTTAACCCCTGCTGATCCTACGTACTTTCCTATTGCACTGTATCTTACTGTCAAGAGCCAGTTTACACTTCACAGTTTCTTCCGTCTTAGGCACAGGCTTCTGCTTTTAGGTGCTAATCTCCCACATGGCTGATTTTGGCATGGATTTCTAGACAACCACCACTATCTGCAAATCCTGACCAAGTGTTTTCTTGTGGATCCACAGAGCAAATCCTGTGTGTGCGCGTGTGAGCTTAAGCGTGCGGTGGAATTTGTCCTGTGCAGTGTTAGTTGGGTGCTAGGGCCATCTCCTCTCTTCATTCTGTCATTCAGATAAGTGGATTAGTTACTTGATTGTGATTGACTTAACTCTGATTTTTATTTGGGGGGAGAGGAGTTGATCCAGTTGATATGAAAGGTACCCAAGCAGTGCAAAACCAGTAAGTATTCTGAAAAAAGAAATATTCTTTACTGCTATATCAGTAAATATCAGATATACTGAAATAGCAGTACTGATATTTTTGCAAATAAGAGATCTATTTACTACTATGTAGAACTTCTATCATATTTGCATGCTTGGGTAGAGGATTTCTTCCTCCCATATTAACAGTGGTGGAAAGCAGAATTGCAGTGAATATTAGCATAAATGTATACCCAGGAGTTCATCATTATTGCATTATTCTACCCAAACAACAGCAGCAATATCAGGAAAATATTCTGAAAAGACTTTGTTATGTGTGTTTTCTTTTTAAGGAAAAGGGCAGTGTTTAAGGAGTGTACTCTAATAATAAATTCTAATTGTCATTGAGATTATCTAACCAAAATATCAGTAGTTACTTCTGTCGTAACCATATTTGTTTCTAGCTTGTTTAGCATTTTATATTAGAAATGCAACTGCATGAGTCACAGCACTGATAAACGTGACTTGTCTTACATTGGACAGTGCTGTTCCTTGAAATACCACATATTTAATCTGACCTCACAGTCATATTTTCCTCAGAAAAGCATAATGGCTTCTATATACGTCTGCCTCTGTTAAAGGTCTGTCTTCACTTTTCATTTTAAATAGTTTTTTTGTAAATATTCATTTTCCTTTGACTTTTAAAGTGCCTCAAATTGTAAACTGTTTTTCCATATCTTAATAATAATAGTAGACAAAACATCATTAATGAGTTTAGTGATTATATGTAAGCAACACAAGAAAAGAAAGGCATCCTTTTATATAAACAGCTTTGAGAACCCTTTTGATGTTGTGCAAAAGCAAACCTATTATGTCTATAGAAATAATATATGAAATTAAGAAGCCAGTATCAACAGAAAAGCCTTTGAAAATATAAGATATTTGGAACTCTATAAATTATTGCCCACATCTGCCACAGAATTGTTTAGAATATACTTTGATAGGAGGTGATGATATAGTGCTGAACTTAACGCTTTTTTAGAATTTAATAACAATTTATTACAATTCTTTGCTGAAGCTTAAAGTTAACACAATTAATGTCAACTGTTACAAATGCTGTGGTAGGGCTAACAGCATAAGGGATGTTCATCTCCCAAAGATTTCAATACAGTCTTTTACATAACTAGTGATTCTGTAACCTATAGGCTCCCAAGCTGGTGGGAGGCCATTGTGTTTCAGACCTAACAGAGAAATTTCTAGTGAGAACTTTGACACTTTAGAGGCAGAAGTTTTGCCATCTTTTAATCTAGATATGAAAGTGTACAGATTTAGACAATTTCCTCTATTTGCTTCACCAGTAATACTAAATTATGTCTAAAATGTATATAATCACATTAGTTTTCAGTAGCATTGCACAGGTACAATTTTGCAACAAACTGATTGCTAAGGGATGTAACTTAACCTGCAGGATCTTCATTACTGAGTATAATAAGCAAGAAGAAACAAAGCAGTCAGATTTTATCATAAAGTCAGATTCGAATGATACACATTTTTAAGGTGACACCAGTTTTGTATTCCTAGAATATCACTTTTATGAAATCACTTTTCAGACTGAAATATTCAGTGGCCAGCTGTGGGGATCTGGGCCGAATTATCCACAGCTGCTTAATAGAGACAATGGGACTGGTGGGACAAGAGATTGGTCCGACTCCACAATAAGATATGGAATGTCTATGCTCAAAATAGAAGTTTTTCTGAGTGGCTTGCAGGTCTGTGACAGTGGCTTGGGTTTTTAGAGGATTTTTTCTTAATTTAAGGTAATGGCAAGTGGTTGCATGCCCAGGCAAAGGGAGAGAGACAACAGGTACCTCTGGAACTGCAGTATGTCTGTGATGAAAGATGTGTATTATATTTTGCTTATGAAATAAGCTGATAAAACTGCAGTAAGAAATGCACACAACTAATCCTTCTCACCTTGTGGACTAGATTTTTCATTCCCATTAGATAGATGTGTGCAATTTTGAAAGATTTAGCAAAACTTCTCTGGCAAATCCAACAGTAATAGTTCCTATAAGGTGTAAACCAGCGGCTCCTAATGGCAGTATAAGGACAGGTGAAGAATCATTCCTGGCAAAAAGTTATTCCTCTCTGCTTTGTGTTGCTTATTGAGACTTCTTGCAAGTGTAAGGGGGTTCTTCCATGTTAAATAAGGCCTATGGATATTTTCATGTATATATATTGATTGAATCTATATTCATTCACAAAGCATTGTGGGTTTTGTTGTTGTTTTTTTTAGAAATATTTTGTATGGGAGTGATGTTTTAACAGTTTTCTGAGAATATCCATTGCTACAATTTAGCTCCATTTACGAATCACGTAAAAGTGTTTCTTACTCTTAAAAGCTTTCATGAGGTTGCAGATCAAGCACTCATAATCTGAGAAACAGTATGAAGGCTGATTCCAGATAAACACAAGTTATGGAGTAATCTTTAATTGAATGATTGAATGGTGACTTTTTTTTCCCCTCCCGAACTCGAGGTCTGTGCTGGTTCGTTGCTTTACACTAGGCCCTTCTCATGTCACTGCATGTTTCTGCTTTAATTAGAACAATATTGACCCTAGCCAAGGTGGTACCTGTAAAGGAACCTGAACAGTAACTAAAACTAGAGTAGGCAAACAAGTACCTGCCTC
>JAUBOD010000658.1:2808500-2821149 GCA_032353885.1 Nothura maculosa | reverse complement strand
GACCCTAGCCAAGGTGGTACCTGTAAAGGAACCTGAACAGTAACTAAAACTAGAGTAGGCAAACAAGTACCTGCCTCGTATTTCACACTCTTAATTTTGCTGTCTCAATAGCTAAATGCGTACATTGCCACCGATGTCTCTTAAACTGTATTGTAAGAAAAAGTGTGTTTTAGGATGTTGTTTAAAGGGGACTTCATTACAGAAGGGAAAATCTGTCGGTGATGGCCCTTGTTGGCAAGCCGCGGGTGCCCTGCACGAGAGCTCGCGTGGGCTCCACGTCCCGGGGCTTCCTGCCCCTCCCTGTCGAGCCGCTGGATCCATCCCCGCGCGTCCCAGCGGCTCCATCACCCCCTCGCCTGTCCGGGCAAGGCCTGAAAGGAGACGGCCCGAAAAGCGGCGCTTCGGGCACCGCGTCCCGGGCCGCCTGTTGCTGCAGCCCGGCCGGGCGGCCGCGCCTGCCCCTCCGCGTTGCGCGAAGGGCACTGCGCACGCGCCGGCGCCGGGCGCGCTCCCGGCCGCCCTCAGACGTGGCACTTGGGCGAGCGGCCGCGAAGCGGAGGCGCGTGCGCGCGCGCTGCGGGCGGGCGGGGGGCTGCGCGCGGCGCCCAGGTAACGGCTCCTAACGGTCCTAACGGCGCGAGGCGCCGCCGCTCGCGGGCGCTTGGGGGGCGGCGGGGCAGCCCGCAGCGGAGCCCTGTCCCGCTGCGGCGCTACGGTACTGCCTGCAGGGTGTCACTCCGCGGGGAAGGAGCGATGGCCGTTTGCAGTCCTGGCCGTGAGTTGGAGGGGCTCGCGGCTTGCGCTTCCATAGCTGTGTCTGAATGTGTGTGTTAGCAGTACAGCGTGAAAGTCTGATGTGCGCGGCTGTGTTCCAGCCTCGGTGTGTGTGTGTGTGTGTCTGTGTATAAATATGCACGTGGAGCCAGCAAATGTCTTATTTGCCAAATGGATTGCAGCATGAACTGGGGAGGGACTGTGCCTCTGTTTCTAGTCTATGCATTAGTTAATAGTTTTCCTTCAGATGTCTGAGAACCTATATTTTTAACTCTTATCCTACTTTTTCCATGCGCACGAGGGAGTTTTACATCTTTACAGGGATACCAGTGCAGTAAAGCATTGCACAGGTACAGTTAGAAGCTGGAAAAGAAAATCATAACCAGCTTTGTTTCATCAGTAACATAAATTGTGCTGTTAAATTTCTGTGTAAAGGCTGTGTGGGAAACTAGTGTTAAGGGAGACCAGGAGAAAAGATTCTCATTTCTGTTTAGCAGCACAGGTAGTAAGCACACTCAGTAACAGCTCTTGGCTTAGCAGATCTCATCTTTCCAATGCAATTTCCACCATGATTCTGTATGTCTCTTGTTAAATCAAACAGTTGCAGGTTATCGGTTTCTCATGCCAGTTTGGGTGCTGTCCAAACCAGTTTCACTGTATGTTTGTATATGTGCATATCTTGAAAAAACATTAAATGTGCTCCATGGTAAATAGAACCTGGAACCGAGTTCAATGCCTTTCTGATAAATGGCTTAGGGTTAGGAGTTCCTGTCCCTCCTCAACCCAGCCCTGTGTGTTTATGCCGTCTGTGGGAAGCTTGACGTGGCAAGATTCTTTTTTTTTTTCCTCTCCGAGCGAGCTGTGGAGGAAGTAGTTTCCCCTGGATGCTGTCACAGCTGAAGGTGGAGATTGTTGCAGCTGCCTCAAAGTGAATGCCCCTTTCTTTATATAGATACAAAGTATCTGTAAGAATATGATAGCAAGTAGGTAATTTAGTTTTGTTTTTCTCTCTTGTGGAGCAACTAAAGCTTATGGTGCCACATCTTCTCTGCTGGTGGGGAGGGAGGAGTATGGTTGGCAACTAGAAGCCATACTGGGTGGACGTTTTT
Source organism: Nothura maculosa (assembly GCA_032353885.1). Lineage (NCBI taxonomy): Eukaryota > Metazoa > Chordata > Aves > Tinamiformes > Tinamidae > Nothura > Nothura maculosa. The sequence continues at coordinate 2,819,266 of JAUBOD010000658.1, read as the reverse complement.
TCTTCTTGTGCTTACCTTGTTAGCTAAAAAATAGAAGCCAACTCTCCAGTCTGCTATATCTGAAAGGCTTAAATACTTATAATTTTCTTAGGCAATTGAGAAATTTAATATGGCCTAATATGATGGGCAGTGAATGTGGAGGTTTTGCATCTTAGACAGACTTCCTTTCTCATGTGCCAGATCAGTAATTTGCTTTTTTTTCCCCAGAAATATGTGTCTAGTATGAAAAGCCTAGATATAAGCTTTCTAAGAGGGGTAGCTTTTTCTCCTACTGGCTTGTGGCCATGAAGCATGAATTTGTTTGTGATCTGAGACCTTCTTAGGTGTCAGAGATCGCTCCATGATGACCCAAGCAGGTCAAGTAAAGATGACTGGGAGAGCTAGTTCACAAGAACACTTCTCTTTTGAAATAAAATGCTAGTTTACATAGATGTAGCTACTTCGAAGTCTGCAAAGTATGTAACTATGTAAATTCAAGATGCTGTAGTGTTCTACAAATTTTTGGTCTTGATTTTACATCATGGTGATTACTGGAGTAGCTAAAGTTTCTTTTATCCTGCTTAGTAAAACTTGTCTTCAAGAAATAAATGAAATGTCTTGTGAGTGCTCTCATCATTGCAGGTGTATATATATATATAGAATCTCTTGGACTTGCTTTCATCACGTCGCAGGTTCCTTTAAGTTAAAAGACTGAGCCTTGAAAAGGGCCAGCAGCCCTCATGTAAGGGGACAGGCTTGTGACAGCAGTAGCTGTAGTAGTAGCTTAGTGTCACTTCTTAGCAGCATGTCCGAAAGCAGGGACTGCTCCCTCGCTCTCCGAGGATGTGGCTGTTGTAGCAGATGTGATGCTGCCACGTTCCACACCTCCTCTGAAAGAGGCACACTCAGGCAGGAGAGTTGCTGATTTCTCAGGATTTCTCAGGAATATTTGATATTTTCTTCTATTACCTGGTATTTGGGAAGCGGGACTTGCAGTCTGTTTTTTTTTCAGATGTAGAAGTCTAGATTGTACTTGTAAAAAGAGCAGTTTGAGAATTTCCTTCTGAGCTTTCTTTTACATATGCTTTCTTCACTTTTGTTTGTTTTCTCCTTGGGTCTGGGAGAGGCAAATGCTATTGAGATAAATTCAAATTTGTTTTTTTGTTTTGTTTTGTATTTCGTGCAATAAGACTGTGGTTCTGTTGACAAAATTAAGTAAGCAGGTAATAAAACAAGCAAAATGATTTTCTTCTGACTTACAGGTGCATTTTTGGTCCTGAGGTCTGCTGCCATTGTTGCAGAGGTATGCAGAGCTCAGTCTTTTAGAAAGACCAAAGAACAGTGGCAAGTATAATTTTTTTTCCCCTCAGATTCTTGAAGAGGCTCCTGTACTTGGAACGAGTCAATTGCCGTCATGAGTCAACAAGGTTATGTTGCAACTCCTCCATATTCCCAATCCCAGCCAGCAATAGGAGGCTTTTCTACAGGTTTTGGGCCACCTACTTCTTCACCTCTTTATGGGCATTATGGGGACCCTAATTCCTCATATGCAGCACCTCAAGCAGGTATGAAACTTAGTTTGCTTTTTTTTGTCACTGTGAAATTTGAGGAAAAAAATATTGCCTAGTTTCTCAAAAATATCTACAAAAAATAACGAGTTGTATTACTTTTGTTTATAACCCACTGAAGTCAGGACATAAAAGTACATTGGTTAATAGAATACTTGGGAAAAACACCAGTTTTCTCAGCAAACAAATTTTTGATGTTACTGCAATTGAAAAGAAGTTAATTTAAGATACACAGGTTGAAAAGTTGTTCATTCAATTCTTTTATGTACATTTGCAATCTTTTGACAGTCAGTGTTCTAGAAAATTTTGCATTAAAAACCGTTCTTAGCATAAATTTACTGTTATTGTGGAGGCAATTTTATGAGGTTTTTTTTAGGTTTTATTTCTGACAGTGTTTTCAGAAAGCAGAGAGACCTGTTCCTTTTCCCTAGAACAGTGAATAATAGGGAATTTCCAGTATTAGAAATTGAATTGGAGGGTCTGTTTCCTTATTCTTGCATTTTCCTTACTGCCACACTTGCATTCTTTCACTAGAAAATCACTATTTCCTCCCTTTTTAACTATGTTTTCTTTTTCATATTTGCTTCTATACCTGGCCATAAAGGTATCCTTTCTTATTCCTGTGCCTTTGTATTTTTGATGATCTTCTGCTTTCTTACAGGTAGTGCTTTTTGTTTGGCAGGTATGTCAAAACCAACTGTGCCTTCTGGATCTCCAGCCCCTGTTGGATCCCCACCACTTGCTGCACATCAATTCAGCCAGACCAATCTCCAAAGTAGGCCTAGTGCGCCCGGGCAACTGCCACAGAGGTGACTTCACACATTTATACATGAGATATAAGTTGTTTGCTTTTCCTTCTCTTCAAATCTTTTGCTGGCATCCAAATATTCCATCCCTTCTAGCTTCAACAGTTCTGACCTATTCCAATTCTAGACTGGATCAACAAGTTCAACACTGTTACGTTAAGCTGATGGATCACACAGTGCAGTCTAAGTTCCATTTTACAGCAAGTTAGGTCTTTATGATGAGTTAGTTTTTATTCTTTCTACTGAATTTAGATAGTGTTATAATTGCTGTTTATTGTAAGAGTTGTGCTACTTTTATTCATTTCCTAATGTCTTAATTCTCCTTGGTTGTGAGGTACCAAGGTGATGATGTTTAATGATTAACAATTGCCAGTGAATTTTGAATAGAAGCTGGTGCAAGTATGTATCTGTAGTTTTCTCCCTATGCTAGGATGTCTGTTGTTCAGTGTTATGGCACCACTGCCAAAACTTTGTTTGTTTCAATTTTAACAATATTTTATAATGCAGTTTTATGATAATCTTTGAGGTTAGTGACTGCCACCCTTTTGTTCAAGTCTCAGAAGACTATAAAGGGTTTACATGAAGTGATATTGTCCTGGCTTCAGAGCTCACAGGAAGAAATGAAAGGGAAGGAATGGGAGGAAGTCTTAATCTACTTTGCTTTTAAATTGTTGGATAGTTCAAATAAAGCCTTACGTAGATTTTATTGGGCATCAGAATAGGGGAGACTTTTGTCTGTGTGTTATCCCTGTGTGTACAAGACTCACAGAGACTAGTAGTTCTTTTTAGAAGACAAGGTGTCAACATGTAGGGAAAAGTGACTGTTCTGCTGGAAAATTAAAAATGATGAATGGAAAAAGACAGTAAAGAGATTTGAGCTGATATGACCAGCTCAGCAAAATGTTGCTTCCAGCAGCTATTCGGCTACTGCAAACTTCCAGTCATAACTCTGAGAGCTGCCTCTTTACTGCTTCTACATGATCCTGGTTTTCAGTAATCTGTGAAGAAAACAAGAAGTTTCCAAAACAAAATTTAAGGGAAAGTGAATTCAACTCCCCTTAGTATATACATAGGACCTTCCTCTTTTAGAAATGGTTGTAGGGAAGGCAAGGTAGCTCTTCTGTGGAAGATGTCCTGCAATCTCATTTTTCCAAAATGTAGGTAGTACCTTGTAGAAAATATCTCCTGAAAGTGTGTATGTGTTAACTCTTAATTTCATCCAGTACTCTTTCTCACTTTTTTGTTTTCCTATTTCCACACAGTAGTTTCTTGCCTCCTGAGTCTTCCTTCAGCCCTTGCTGTTGGGAAATTCCTAGCAGTCTCCCTCTTCGCTTGCCTTGTTACGCAGAAATTGTCTTACTGTCCCTTCCAGTGTCCTCACTCATTCCCACTAAGGAGGTTTCCTGTATAAGCATGGAAAGAGGTTGATGTGGTATGTTCAGAAGCTTAGATTTTTTTTAATCACCAGGCTTTCATCTAGTTACCTTGCAAAGACATACTTGAACTTCTTTGTTTCTCATAAGGGTGTGCCAAAAACCATATGCATCATCTTTTAATTAGTGTCTACTCTCTTTGCAGGAGTATTTTAACAAAAATACACCTTTTTTATGGTCAGAAGATAACCATCTCACTCTGGAGAGGGTTTTGGGCCTTCTGGAATTCTTACTGGTTGCTGTCATTCTCTTTATAACTGCAGTGATTTATCCCTTCAGGTTTCAAGGCCCTCCACCTCAAAACTGTACAGGACCTTATCCTCCCTACAGTCATCAGTCACAACCAGCCTATCCAAATACTGCATCTGCTTCGTCCACAACACAACTTGCGAACCAGCTCAACACCATGCAGATAAATAGCTATGGTAATTAGTTTTATCTAATAGGATTTACTATTTCCTCTAAGCTATTGATGATAATTAACACAGATAAATACTGAGTTAGATAATTTAGTAATAATTATTGAACTTAGAAATAGAACGTAAAATCTTTGACCACTATCATTTGCTCAAGTTCTTAGATCTTTAATCTCATCCTCTTACTTAAGTGAATGCCCTTGAGTTCTGAATTGATAGTTTTTGAATCTTCCAGCAGGATCAGTAAGATCAGTTACCTTATCAGTCATTTCTCAGATTTCTTTGTTGATCCTGTCAATGATAGGCAAGCCAAGAACAATAATATGTAGATAGTGCTAGTAGATAGAGCTATTTTCCTCACTTTTCAGAGTTTCTCTGTTTTGAAACAATTTTTTTTCCTTGTTCAAAACTTAGAGTTTAGTTTTTGGTTTAAATTTTACTTATAATCTGGGGTTTAAATATCTCAAAAACTAATCAGTGAGATAGAGACATGTGGTAGTGCAATTCTTCCATGTGAGTTAGACTTGTTATCATTAGTTTTATTTCTTATATCTGCTTTTCCTGAATATTTACTGACACCTGATGAAATTTACCATTCAACTGAAAAGGAGTGGAATTTAGTTAGCATCTTGTTTTACTGTGACCAACACATTTAACATACTAGTACTTGTATTCCATATTTAGTTTTGTTTATAGTCTTTTCTGAAAATTATTTTACTGTAGCTCTCTTGGATTTTGACTAAAAATGTATTTTAAATCAACCAGTATTTACACATTGTAAGACTCAAATATTTCCAGAGTCCTATTATTTGAATTGGAACTAGATTCTTATAAAGAACTAGCTATTCCTCATCAATTTACACAAAATAATCCCCACAAATTTCCTCTTTTAACACCAAAACCAGAAAGTGATTGTAAATCAGATCAAATGAATGGTTTTAGCTTTGATTAAACCTCTCGTAATGAAATTCAAATAAACAAAAACTTACTGCATAGAAGTATTTAACTATTAACTCAAAAGAAATGTTATTTCACATCATGAAATAAAATATTATTTCAAAAGCAAATAGTTCTGTGTGTGTGTTTTAATCAAGTATTGTCAAAGACTGAACTCCTTCTCCCCCTACCCTCCCAGTTCCTTTTTTTTTTTTCTTGTTGGAATAGATGGGCTTTAGAATCAGCTCAAACTTAGTCTGAATTATTACATGAAAGGGCATTCAGAATTCCTGTAATAAAGCATTATCAGTACAAAATGCAATATTTCCATACAAGTTGCAAATGTATGTAATTAAAATAGATTGCATGACACATAATGTGTTGTTGATTTTGGCTTATCTGATATACGGCTTCCCACTCAGGTCCTGGTGCTACTCAGAGCTCTCACATGTCTTCTGGGCATCCAACACCTTCTCAAGGTCAACAGCTGCTGCCACCACCACCACCTACCCAGCACCAAATGGCTTTGCCACCTGGATCACAGATTCTTCCACCAGCAAATAATGTAAATGGCATTTGTGCTCAACCGTCATTGCCTCCAATGGTCAGACAAGATGGGATTCCTGGATCTGGCCCCCCAAATGCTAACTTGCAGCAGCTTTCAGGACAGCCCCCAGGGCCTGGGTATCATCCTCAGCAAGGTAAAGAGGGATATTTGGCATTTAACTGAAAACAAAATGTGCTTTAGGAATCAGTGGTGGAAATGGAACCAGTCATGGATGATCTGCTGACTTGGAAAATTAAAAAAATAATTCTCTTTTTAGTGCAATGGGGAGACTGTTATTGTTAATTATTCAATAGAAGGTAGTCCTCAGAGGTTTAGCATTTGGAAAAGAATGTAGCAAGTAATTAGTGTCAGAAGCAGAATTATTTAGTTCATAATGGGTGATACTTCAACACACTACAGTCTTTCGTTACCCAAAAAGATGCAGGGAACTCTCTGTTCTATGGTACTGTGTGTGCCATCAAGATCTTTCAAAAATGCTTTTTATAGCAATAAATAATTGTAATTGAAATTGAATACAAACAATGTGCTTGCTGCAGGTAAGTAAAACAGATGACTGTCTTTTTAGTTGGCAAGCTAACTAGACCAGTTTGCACTGACTATTACTGGAGAGGTAAGGTAATGCCTGAATTGAACAGCTATGAGAATTACTACTAATTCTCCTGCTTAGGTACATACCTGAAAACTTTTGAATTCAAAGTTGTCACACGCAGCTTTACGTTTATTTTTAAAACAGCAGACTTCATGAGCTAAAGCAATTGGTTTATTTTACCTACTGAAAACAGAAGGCAGAGAGAAGTGAGGATGAATTGTGTGGCAAAAAATGATGTTAGAAATTGATACCAAAACTTAATAATGAAAAACTTAAAACAGTGGTTATTTGTAACTCTGCAGCAAATTATGGCCCTCAGATGGCAGGAGCTCAGCTGTCTTATCCTGGTGCCTTCCCTGGGAGTCCAGCACAGCTCACAGGTCCCCAGCAGAAAAAGCTGGATCCTGACTCTATCCCAAGCCCTGTAAGTAATGCAGTGCTATTTTTCTTGTTTCTGAAAGAGTATCTGTTTTAGCCAATATTCATTCTAGTGTAAGACTCATAAAATCTTGTATCAGTGCATTTTAATGATCACTTAATAGTTAACAAGTGCAATTCCCTCTGTTAGAGGACATAGCCAAGTTTAATGTAATTGAAAACTATAGTTTAAAAATTGAAGTGAGTATCTATATAATTAGCAGATGTAGGTAGCACCCTCATCCCTGTGTTTCAGAGTGGTGCTTTTACATGAGGATGAAATGGTTAGCCTGATTTTACAAAATGGAGGAGGAGGTCTGGTATAAAAGCAAGGACCGATGTCTTGTTTCAATTACGCATGTAGAATAAACAGGCTTGACTATGACAGGGATCTTAAAATAGCTTAAAAGGTTTGTTTTAGCAGCAGAGAAGTTCAAAATGACATGTTTAAAAGAAACATGATCTGGGTCAATGTCTGCAAAGGGCAAAAAGCTAATTCAGAATGAGGAACAAGTATCACCATGTGCATTTCTTGCTATATTTACATTATATAATTACAGTAGTGTTGCCAGATAAATGTGCTGCTTATCTATAGCCATTGTTGATTTATATTTTCTTACATATGTTAGAGGTTGATGTGTGCTCTGACACCATCTATGAAAACTAGCGTCTGGACTTTGTCAACAATTATTTCCAAGAGCAATGATATATCTAGGTCAGTTAACGGCAGAATACCATGGTGCATGATGTTTTGCAGATCTAAGTCTCAAAGTCTGCTCGTTCAACCAACAGACCTTTTTCTTTCTAATGCAAGTGTTAGCAATAAGTACACAAGCTAAGGGGCCAGAAAAAAAGCAATAATAATGTTGAAGGAATGTATTGTACTTAAATTACAATATAGAAACTTTATAGGAAACAAAAAATTTATGAGCCTCAGATTATCTCCAGTGTGTTAGGAAATACCTCTTGGACAATGATCAATGGAATCCATGCAACTGATTTTGTTTATCCCCTCTGCTTCTCAACAGAGGCTTCTGAAGTTCTCCAGCTACAATTACAAAATCACATGCAGTGTAAAGATACAGTGCCATGGGATGCCAGCTTAAGTGGCAAAGCCAACTTCAGAAATGCCCATTCTCTGCCCTCTTGCTTGCTTCTCAGAGCAGCACAACTGTTAGGCTGTGCTTTAAAATGGATTACTAAAATGGTAGTGCATTTGAGGGAGGAATAGGAGTAATGGTATTATTTCTGTGATCTTATTTTCAGCCTGTATGACTTTTCCCCCACAACTGGAGGGGAGAAATGAGAGCTAAACTCTCCTGCTGATGCTATGTGATCAAGTACTTGCATTTGTGAAGAAAAGGATCTGGCACAACTATAGCCACACAAAAGATAACTTGAATCTGTGGCATCCAAATAAGGTCATGCAATCTGTTTTCACCTCAGGTTGATCTAGGAGAATGGAAGACATTTCCTCTGTTTTACTACAGTTTTGGGGAGTTGGGTCCTCTTAGTAGACAGTATACTTGCTCTAAACAACATATTTCCTTTCTGTGTGCAGGTTTCCCCTACCCATAGGTATAGTGTGACCCCTGCAGTTTCTGTACAAGCAACTCAATTTATAAATGAGTTACACTGCTCAAATATTTTGTAGAGTTTTCAAGCTGTTAACTGTTCTAGAAGCACATCTATGTGGTTTATAGCACCTGTATATAGGAACATTATTGTTGTAAATTACAGCAGAACTGTTTATGAAAGTAACTGAATGCATGGCTTGTCTTTCTCATACTGTTCTTCTTGTTCATTAGATTCAAGTAATTGAAAATGATAAGACTTCTAGGGGAGGACAGATCTATGCTACAAACACAAGAGGACAGGTTCCTCCTCTTGTCACCACAGACTGCGTAATCCAAGATCAAGGTAACTGTCCAGCTTACTGTTGTGAGAATCTTGTTAGGAGAAATCAAAGGCTAAAAGAATACACTACATTTTCAAATTTCTGATCTTAAAATAATGTTTCTTACACTAAATTGGACATGAAACGGAAAACCTTTCTTTTTTTTAGAAAAAGGAAGGATTAAAGGCAAATGGGAGATGAGAATTTTTGCACCTTTTATTAACTTCAGTGAAAGCCCTGAGACCTCTCAACCATTGCTGATATTTAAGCTAATAAGAATAGATGAGACAACCTTTCTCTTTACATCAAGTTGAAAACCCTCTTCAGAGTCTTCTGAACTTTTAAGTCTCTAAGATGAGTGTTAGAAGAAACATACAGTCCCATGCTAAAATTAGCAATGAGACTAACATCATTGTCTTTAAGATATGAATTTTGGAAACTTTTATTCAAGCTGTAGGAGGAGAATACAAGTTATCTTAGTTAATATTTTCCTTTGGCTAGTGTATCTGCATTTGCCTCTTGCCAGTCTTCAATTTGCTCTGCTTAGACCCTGCCAATACCACATCCTACGTGTATTTCTTGATACTTTCATATAGATTAAACTGATGGTCTCATTCAGCATAGTATTAATTTGTCGGTGCTTGGGAGAACTGAACAAAATGTACAAACGCCACAAGCTTTTTTGACATTATCTAGGAATGGAATAAAGGAGTTCTAATGTACAAGGAAGTTCCTTTCAAGAAAGTAAGCAGAGCTTGCTGCCTGATAGTTGAAAAGGAGCATGACAAAGTTAGTTTATGAGCTCTCATTATTTTTCAGTGCTCGTCTGCAATGCACAAAACTTTTTCATAGAGTAAATAGTGTGGTGACTTTAGGATCTATATTTTGCAGAATAAATAATCATGTCGATGTATGCACAGGTAGAGTGTTTTCCAAATTAAACTGATTCATTAAAGCAGTCTTGACAATAGGGATCAGTCTGAGACATGTAGTGTTGACATTTCTGCTGCAGAAAATCTGCATTACTTTCTTTTAAGTTGTCAGATAAGATTGTTTTCAAATCAGACACCTCTGTTTAGATTCTTACCACATTTACTTGTTATATTTTTTTTCTTTACGTGTTTAAATTTCTGCACTAAACTCAAACAAGAAGAGAAGTTTTTCCTGCAGAGTGGGACTGGGACCTGACATATGAAGGGAGACTTGCACAGAAGTTTTCATGAGAGAGAAAACAAAAGAAAACTATATTTAAATTAGCATATACACCCATTTTTTATGCTATTTTGTTTTGGTTTTTGTGTATCTTTGAACAGGCACGTTCCTTTTGTCACCATATTGCCATTGTGTTTTGTTGCATGTTCTAGGCCACGCGAGCCCTCGTTATATCCGATGCACAACCTACTGCTTCCCAGGTTCTTCAGATATGGCCAAACAGGCTCGCATCCCCCTGGCAGCTGTCATCAAGCCCTTTGCTATAGTGCCACCAAATGAGGTAAAGGCTAAATTACTGTTCTCCTGGGAGCTCTTTTGTGAGTAGGAGAGTGAAGGGCCTTACCCTAACTTTCTCTCACTCGGGGGAGGTGAGGACATGGCAGAAGGCAGTGATATGCACTCTCATCATGATGTGAATTCAGGGAATAATCTTTGTTTAAAATGATATGAGAGTGTCCACTGCGTTACCTGAAGCACTAGGGCAGTGATGTTGTCACAACTGTACTTGTTTGTGGCAGCACTTTCAATAAAATGTCAGAAATTAAAAGAACATAGGCATTAACTCTTTCAACCCTAATTTCCCTGATTTCGTTTTAAGACATGGACAGTTATAGGTAGTGTTTTTCCATTTAGTTCTTTTTTTAAGAAGTAATTAATTTCACAGCCATCTGAAAAGGTAGGATATTTTCTCCTTGACTGAATAGTGACACAGAAATAAGTCAAAATCAATCACTCGTTTTTGGCATGTATTTGTAGACACTGACACAATTAGCGACTTCTCTCACTTTACCATCAGTAATAGCCCTTCATGTTCCAAATATACCTGTACTTGCAGGGTGCTTCTGAAATTCTGCAGTATCCCATTGTCTCATGTCAGGTACCCAAATTTCCTGGCATCACCAAAGGATCTTCTCAGAAGCAAGTACTGAGGTAGTTCTCATGTGC
>JAUBOD010000658.1:2785434-2808400 GCA_032353885.1 Nothura maculosa | reverse complement strand
CAGGCTTTACTCCCTCATATTGTTTATCTCAGCTTTGAGATGTACTGGGTCTGCTTTCCTGCTGGCCCCTCATTCTCATCAGTCTTTCACTTTCAGTATGCACCAGGCATTTATTCTCCTGCACATGCATTCCCTCTCTCCTACACGGTGTTTGGATAGGATGATCGATGAGTTGCTAAAATCTAAATCTCTTTTGTGTATGTAAATTAGCAGCATGTACAAACACTTGCACTCGGCCAAGTACAGGGTTTCCCTGGGGCTGGCAAAAATAACTGCTCAGAGACCCACCAGTTCCAAAGTGCTGGTGCTCTCAGCTGTTCAAAAGAAGCATCAGCCTAATTCATTAATCTGTACAGAGCAGAGTATTCTTCCCTAGCCTCTTTCTCAGAAGAGGCTAAAAATCTCTGCCTGAAAAATGTCTCTCAAAATTGGCCAAAGTCCAGTGTGGAAAATTTCACACTGCCAAGCTCACATTACCAAGCTCTGAACGACTAGAGCTTGGTAAAATTAGGGATTGAAGAGAGAGTGTTAATGTAGGAAGTGCCAGGCAGTCCTAGCTGATGCAGTTTTTCCAAGCCTTGCACATGCATTTTGTCTTCACTGCTGTTGCCAAAAGAAGATACAGTCTTCCATATGGAATGTATAACCGTTTTAATTCTGTATAGATACTTAATTTCAAAAACCTGGACTTTTTTTAGGGGTAGATTATATTCAGGAGCTTGTTTGTGTTTCTGGATTTCCTATTATGGTACATTCTGCCTGGAATTAGTGACTACAAGGCACAAAATGTTCTTCCTTATGGATGCCTCTAAGTGCCTTTTAATGATACCAGCAGATAATTTTTATCACATGTTACAGAGTTCAATGCAGAATAGGAATCTGTCTAATCTCTTTATCTTTTGATAAATAGTAAATTGTACATAGTAACTGTTTAAACTTGTGGTAGTTTCTAGCCTTGTATTGAATATTTTCCTTTCATTCATCTTTGTTGTAGTTTCAGCTGCAGATAGTGCCCCATTTCTGCAATTTCTAGTGTATTCAGTACTCACACATAGAATTTCGATTCCTTTTCTTTTTAGAGAGGGAAGAAGAAAGGCAAGTGTTACAGGGATTAGTGGACCATGGCTGTGAAGTGCTCCTGGATGATTTGTGCAGCTGCTTATGTGGTTAGGAACAGCGTATCTCACTAGAATTATAGATTCACTTCATCAAACCAATGATGCAGTTGACATTTGGCCTTTTTTCAATATTGCATATATATTTTTATTATCATGAGGATATTTTCACTTGCATGGACCTGCATTGCATAGCCCATATAGGTATTTTTTAACTAACTGGGGTTGTGCTCTGACCATTACTTAGAGCTGAGAATAAATTTGAAGTAGTATATGAAATACATTTGCATTTACAGTGGTCTCCGTTACCTTAGGATTCCTGTTGTATTTTGTCTCTGTTGTTACTATATTAGGGCAGCTAGAAGTAAAGCAACTCTTACCTTGTAAGGTAAGGGGTGAGGGTTGGTCAGCAGCTTCCAAGTAACATGAGGATACAGTGCCAGTCTTCAGGTGACTTGTTCTTTGTTTCTGGACGTGACTGTCTCGAACATGGATTTTAACTTCACTGAGGGGAAAGTTGATTACATTGATGAAGTGTCATGTTCTGCTCAGGTGACCCGAGCTGCCTTGCAGCAAAAATTTTAATGAAGTAATGAAACAGCTAAGTTTACTGACATTGGTAAACGAGATGTGTGTATAAGAGGGACAGTGCAAGTTCACACCCCTTATTTTCTTCCTTACTTGATAACATTTTAGTGGATTATTTGTAAGCAGTGGTGTTCATGATAGCATGGGTGGGAGGCTGTGGAAACTCAGTGTCTCCTAAGCTCTCAAATAACTTCTTAGCTTGTATGGGTTATAGAACATTTTGTTCTGCAAATTAGGTAGTTTTCACTTGTCTTCCATTGAAGATTTGACTCTGAAGAATCAATAGTGCTCTGGCTGGGGATGAAGAAAAAAAATGCTCTTACTTAGTAGTGCCTTCTAGTGCTCTTAATATTCATCTTCAGTTGCTAAACTGTTAATGAAGAGTCCATGGTCTCTCAAATATTGCTACCAACAACAACAACAAAGTCTAAAGCCAATCTGGAAAACTGTTGACTAGTGAACCTTACTTATATGCGGTAAGTCGTTAGAAGAAAAAGCATTTTTCCAAAAAATCTCACCAGCAAGAGACATTTCAGAGTCTTATCTATATCAAAATGTTATTTATCATTGCTCCAAAATAATGCTTCATCTTCACTCTCCTGATTTGGATGATCTATGAAAAGTATTTGTTTGTTATAGGTTTTGAGAATACAGTATCATTGTTTGACAGAACTTATTTTTAGTGCACCACTGCTTTAGCAACAGTCTGTAAAAATAAACCAACTCTCTCAGTTATCACCATAGACAAAGCCCTACATTAATTTGTTTTGGAGATGTGTGAATGTTTCCAGAGTGAATAAATCATGTGATCTTTGCTTAACATTTAATAGTGCTTGCTAACAGTATTTAACAAAAAGAGTATTTCATGTTTTAAAAGCAAATATAAATAACTCCAAGTGATTATCTATGACTTTAAATACTTAAATTTATGAAGTAACCTTCTTTGTTGCTGCTTAGCATTCGTGTCATCAATCTATTGATGACTATTCTTTCATAGTTATTTAATTTTTCTTTGTAGAAATAATCATTGTTGGAAATTTAATATTTCAGTTCCAATTGTCTTCTCAGTTGATTTTTTTTAACTGATTAAATAAACAAAACTAAACAGAAAAGTTAAAACTTCTGACAAGTGCTGATATTGGTGAGCTTAAAGCTGTTAAGCCATTTTACCTTTCTTGGAAAGGATTTTTTCCCCCCTTGCCTTTCTTCTGCAGGGCTGTTGGCACTTTTCCTAGGTAGGGCTGTCTCAGAAGCTAGATTGAGTGAGATGGATATTGGTAACCTGGCTATTCCTTTGGGTTTAAATGAGTCATCCGAACGTTAAATGAATCTGAAGAATTGGGAAAATCCCTGCACACTAATTATCTACCCTTGTCTTAGTGGGGACTCGGTGGTTCTGCTGTTCACATACAGAATTGTGTCCGTCAGAATTGGACACAATTGCGGGGGCTGTAGCTTTGCCTTAAAACAAATTTTCATACAGGAATACACAACTATTAGTGGTTATGTGCTCATGCCACCTTTGGTTTGAATAGAGTGAGGTATTTCTGGAATATGAAGTTTGCAGACAGCATGAAGTGAATAAACTAAACATGTGATTGCTCTGGAGCTTGGATCACTTTAGGGATCCTGTGTTAGAAGGCAGGTTGCAGAACAGAACATCTCTTTCTTGTGTTTTTTGTATTTAAATACAAGAAGTGATCATTTGTGTTTTATCCTTTGTCTTCTGTCTTCTATTTAGCTACTTATTTACTGGGGTGCCTTCCCCTGTATTAAATGATTTCATGAGAGCTTAACTAACTAAATAACTTTTGATGAGGAATTCTGTCAAAAGATGTTTTTCAAAAGCAAAGTACATTATATCAGCTAGGTCTTGCTCTGTCTACAGACTGACTCTTGACAAAACTTAGTAGTGTTGTTCCTCAAAAGTCAATTATGCCCTGCATATTCTGTTTATCTCTGTGTATTTTTATGTTCCCCTCCATTGAAGTATCTACCATTGTTTTCTGTGGAAGTAAAACTCAATGGAGAGTAGTAATGGGATCACTGAGAAATTCTTTGTAAAGTTTAATTTCTGCCACCTTTTCTGTTGGGCACTGGAGCTCATATGAGCAATGTTTTTGTTGTTGTTCGTTTGTTTTCTTAATACATAGTTCAGCAATTTCACACTGTAAGTCTCCTTAGACATTAATTACTTGGGCAGCTGGTAAAATTATCTACATTACTTGAGAGCCTTGTTTTGTAGCATAAAGTGATAGGGTTAAGAAAACTTTCTGAAGAAAAGGTTCTGAAAGAAAGGTTAGCAACAGTTTTGCTCTGCTGTCTGTCTGCTTTGAAAGGTCAGACCCTTTTCCAGGTTGGCTTATAGATTTCTAATCCCCATATGTACTTGAGTCTTAACATAATTGAGATTCCTCTTCAAATCCAATACCACTGGATATGAAATGTCAGAACTTATTTATCAGAGCTTACAGAGTGTTGAAGATAATCTGACCTTTTTCCTTTGTGCAGACTTCGTGTGACCCTCTGTGTTTAGGTTATTTGAAATTAGTTTATCCTGTAAGACAGTGCAGGTAACAAAAGCTTCCTTCTTTAAATGGGAACCTCTGAACAAAAACAGCAGCTGAAGACCAGTGAGTACATATTTTTGAATCCAAATAGTAAGTAGGACAGCTTTGCATGCTTTACAGTCCTGGTTCCTGAATTGTCCAGGATTCAGTAGGAAATGATATTCTGAACTCACTGCTATATACCCATCCGATTAAGTGCAAGCCTACATGAAATTCCTTCATTTTCTGGATGTTAAAGCAAAACATGTTTCAAAGCATCCTTGTTGACATTTTCATTTGGGAGAGGACCATGAGACTTTGATCTCATAGTTCAGGATGTTGCAAACCTTGTAACCCTGTTTTTTGGACTAGCTGTCTGCAGGTTGATACCTAGGTTTTTGCAGGGCTTCTCTGGGATACCTGGTGCTCTCGGAGCTTGCTGCCATCTCCAGATGCCTCACCAGAGAGTTTTATACTGCTCTGGAGGTCAGTGCCTCTAAGCTGGACTTTGCAATGCTTAACTGGCGGTGTGTAAATCCTGTCTTAGACAAAGCTTTCTTTAGGGAGTGTGTCCTGGGCTAGGCTGCATTAGTAGTCAAGTGGCTGGAATTGAATTGTTTCCCAAGACTTCCTTGTGTAGGCAAACGTTTTTGTTAGGCTATTAGGCTGTATCTGCACTGTGTAAGGACAGAACTGTCAGTGCTAAAGCCAGCAAAGGCTTTGTCTGCAGAGTTTTTACTAATTTGAATAAATGTACTTATTTACATTTTTCTGTTTTTTGATTTATTGTATGTTTTAAAAATACTTTTCATATTTTGTAGCTAAGTTATTCTGTGCACCATGGTGATTTTAGTAAGGAGGTAATTCTGAGAGAGGGGAACAATGACTTGGAAAGCTAACAATTGTACATGCCTCATGTTCAAATAGTAATCAAAATTCTTGATTAATTTAATACAAGTTTGAAGGGAGGCTTTTGTTCTGAAGATTTAGTTCAAATGGTATAGTTAGTTTTCTAATAAATTAGGGATTGTGTCTGTTCTTCAGAATGGTAATGACAGAATAAAAAATATCTAAGCAACAGTAAATAGGGAAGGCAAACAGAAAACAAAATTCATATCCACTTAATTAGCTAGCATTTGCCAATTAAAATAGCACACAAGTGGAAGATTACTTCAGCTATTGCTAGATATGATCTGTAACTCAAAACAGTTGCTTAAAAGGTATCTGCCATTCTACATGTGCATTTCCCTCTACAGACTGCAGGCTGCTCTCCTGAAATGGTGGTTGTCTCCTCTCATACTCTGGCCAGAGTTAATCATAGCAGCAACAATGAATTAAACAGAATAAGACTGTGCAAACTCTAGCATTAAACCTTCAGGGATGTTACTGTCTTACCTTGGAAACGTTACAGACTCAGGACACACTGGTGTTTAGTAGGTTCAGGATGAAAATTTTCTATTTTTGCTTTTGAAACTTCCCTGCATATTCTTGTGTTTGCCAGTGCATACAGTATTCTGTAACTGTGGAAACATGTGATTTTGTATAATTCTTTTTTTCCCTTTTTAAAGTTGTGTAGGAAGCTGATTGTGATTTCTAGAGCAGCGCCAGACAAACATTACACCAGTTTATGTCTAGGTTCTAACATAGCAGGCTCTAGCACTGTCCAGTAGGAAAATAAGAGGGACTGAGCCTTCTTTTCCAGAATGTCCCAACATCATTTCTTTGGGCTCAGAGCTCTGTTCTATGCTCAGGCTTACTAAAAGAGAATAGGAAGGAGGGTGATTGCATAGAAAGGAAGGTGATAACATGGAAACGTTTTAAGCATTTGGAGGTCCCAGAGTCTTCTTGAAGCATCCAGCTATCACAGCAGTGAAGATATTTGTGGAGGGGAGCTTTGGAGTGTGAATGTTCTGCCTGATGCATGTGGATGTTCCTGCCCGATAAAGTGTTTTTAAGGTTAGAGCTAGTTTTGCTGCTGACCTTCAAAATTAAACTTGTATGTTATGTGGAAAAGACTTTTCTTTTGAAAAGGACACTAACCACACTCCAAATCTTCTTACTTGAGAGAAGAGGATATCCTGTGTCGCATTTTGTCCGCATTTAAAAACAACTACAACAACAACAACAAAAAAAACCCTCCTTATTCCTGCTGGGTACTCCTGTGGTAGAGGCAAGTGAGGAGCTACAGCTGTGCATGCAAGAGGAGCCTTTAAGTGTGCCCAGTTCTTTCTGATGTCAATGCAAATAAATGAATTAGCCCTAGAAATGTGTTTACAAATAAACATTTATCAAGGAGGCCCAAAGGTAGGCAAAACTATTTAAAACACTATTAAACCCATCATTTTTTCCTAGTTGAAATTTGTCTTAAGCTTTTTTTTAAAGTTTCTTTAGCTCTGCAAAAATGTAAGGAAGAGTGCTTCTGTTGTAAAAACAAAAACATGGAAATGTGACTAGTCACTTGCTTTAAAGAGGTTTGATAATGTCCTGTAACACAAGAGAAACAAATCTGGGTGTTTAGGAGGGTCGGAAACTGTTCATCAGACCACTCATTAATTACTTGCAGGAGTTACTTTTCTCTCAAAACTTGAAGATAAATACACGTGCACACATATGGAAAAATATACATTTGGCCTCTGAAGATGACAATAGCCCCTACAGGCCAAAACAATCCTGAAATCACAAGCTAGTTTGGGGGGGGTTTCTTCATGCTGCAGAAGTGTGAAACACCTTGCTGATGTTCTCCTGCTGCGGCGTTTTACCTGGGAGAAGCGTTGCCTCAGAAATCGCACTGCTGCACTCGCATTTGTTTATGAACTTAAATATCTGTCCCCCAAACCTGTACATTCCGTGAGCACTATTTGAATTGTTGCTTGACTAGTTATCCTAAGGATATTCTCGAACATGTTAGAAATGGTAGCAGATGTGTTTGTGGTGAGAGGTCTTTAACCTTTTAAAAGAAGATTTTATCTGCTAGTGTATCCATTATATTTGTATGTCAGTAGGCTGTGCCTATATTTAAAATAGTGGTGCTGGATTTGTCATATATTTAGCAGCCTTGAGAAATAGTGAGGATTTACTAGCATTGATGTAACCATTCAGCACGTGTCAAAGACAGGGCCTGTCAAGGAGAAATCAATAGTGCCAGTAATTTGAGCTCAAACTCTGCCTTGCTCTCTTGAAAATACTTTAGGACTCTACTACTACGGTCTGCAAAAAATAAAAATGATGCCTAAAAAAGGCATCTTTACTAATTCTTATTAGGTCTGTAAAAATATAATGCTAAGTATCTTTTACTTCATTCTGTGCTAAGGGAATGTCGAGCCAAACAGAGGAAAATACTGGAGTTCCCCATACCACTGAAAATCAGACTTCTGAATTTATTGTGAAGCTGCTTTGACCATTAAAGTTAAACTATCTGCTTTGCAATTATTACTTACCATGTTTGTAGAGAGGCTTCTTAAAACTTGTCTATCTTATTTTTCTGTGGCTTACAATTAGTGTGATGGTAGTGCCAAAAAATGCCAAACAAGGAGTGCAGTGATGGACCAGTTGTGGTGCTGATGTGTGGGAAGTGGAGCTGTGTGTTAACACCGGCATGAAGCCGACTGCTCATGTGATTTAACATGTGCTTATCACATGTAAGGGCGCTAACAGGAGAGAGGTGGTGGTGCCAGAGACTTGCCTCTGTGATTCCATCCCTTGTATTTGTCTCTGCAGCAGTCCCCCGTTTTGCTGGGAGGAGCATAGACTGAACTGAGATGGGTCCTATATGAGTGAGATCTGATTGTTTTAAAGTGCTCACATTTGAGAAGCCTGTTGTTCCCCACAGTTTGTTGATTATCCGTTTTCTCTCTTGTCTATATCCTTGGTTAATGCTGCCTGCCTGCTGACCCTCACTTGAGATGCAGCATGTTCTACAGCTGAATAACAGGCACCTCTTCAAAGCTAAGAAGTGCTGGAGAGCCCTGTCTTGTTAACAGCGCTCGCCCCTTCTGCCTGTGATCCGTGGCAGGACTACATGCGGTGCCTCTCTTGAGCGTGGAGAGAAAACGTTTTTGTCTTCTATCAGTTGTGTGATATGGTAGTTTTAAGGAATAAGCTTACTTGGCTTTAGTAGGAAGATATACCTCCCTATGCCAAAATTTTGTTGTCGTTTCATATATTTCCCCCATTCTCGAATCCCTCTCATGTTGAAAAAATCATTCTCATGTTGAGTATGGTAGCCTGTATGTATACTGTTCACACTGCTGCTCTTGGGGTAGTATTTGCAATCAGATGAATAGAAAGGGAGCTCTGACTAAAGACTGCACAGAGAGGTTGAGGTGGATTCACTACTATTGCTGTCTATTTTGATACATACTGGATCTTGTCTCCTGTGCAGTGCTGACTTTATACTCACTAGCCAAGCACTATAATTTCAGCATTGAGCATTTGAGCAAAAAGGTTTGAAGGGACTTCTTTATCCTGTGGTCTGTAGAGATCAGGCTTGAGACAGGAGATGCTGCATGATGTGGTTGATGTTCCTGCTGTGCAGCAGTGTAGGAAGCAAAGAGATGAAAAAGCAGTGGTTACAGAGAGGGTTTGAACCTGCAGTGAACCTTGCAGTGGAGATAGTGCAGATTTGGGGTTGGAGTCATATCAGCTGAGGAGACTGATAGTGTCTAGCATTAAAAACTAAGAATAGGCAAAGTTATTCTGACTTCAGAGGGAAAGCTGTCTGATAAAAGGCTGTAGGGAGATCGCAAAGATTACTTAAAGACTGTTGCATGGAGAGGAACAAAACCCTATATTATGAATCCAAAACCCATAAATCTTACATTTCAGTCTCCTCTTTGAGTATCCTGAGAATTTTTTCCTCCTGTACTTACTGCAATAGTTGAGCATGAGATCTGGATGAGGCAGTGGTACTGCACTCAGTCAGCTATTTTCCTCTATTCATCAGAAAGTGTATAGTTTATCTTAAAATTCTCTATAAAGCTATTTTAGTAAAGAAACTTGCATGACTGTTGTTAAATGCTGCTGGTTGAGCTGACAAACTCTACACTTTGTTGATGGGAATTGCTATTTGGATTGAGTAGCTGGTAGTTTTATGTCTATTTTTCTGACACTCAGAGGTACAAATGCAACGTTTAATGTTTACTATACATCAGAATTATAGAATGCTTTATCTGCTGCTATATTGCTGAATATAATTTTAAGCAACTGTCTTACCTGAAATCATCAAAAGATGCGTCTCTGTAGCTTCCCAAACCTGTGAGATTTAATCACCTTTGCAAACAACCAGCATCTAAAAATGACCACTAGGTAGCATCTTAAAATCTCAGATCCTCTCAGTCTGAGTGTTTGGTTGAATATGTTGCCATCATCCTTTGTCTCCTGATATAATCTGCAGGCAGCTTGTCATACAGAATGTGCGGCACTACATTGCTTGGAGCATTCCTGAGTGACTTGCTATGGTACCAAAGCTCAAAAAGACAGAGGGGAAGTGGTGGCAAACGGTCCTGCTTGGAGGAGGCAGAAGGGGTGTGAGGGACAGGTACCGGTCTCCTTGAAGCCAGTGCTGGTGCTGGTGGGCAGCCTGTTCCCCTGGGAGGCAGCAGCGGCCTTGGTGGGCCCTGGGGCCGTGTTTGGTGTGAGAGCCCTCCTGTCCGTTAAAGGCACCCGAGCGGCAATGGAGTAAAACTAAGGGCAAAAATATGGTCCCTGCTGCTGCACTGCCAGGGCATGTGGTGAGAAGCAGCTAGGAATCTGCCTTGACTGTGGCACACAGGGAAAGGCAAATGCCTGGAGAGCCCCTGTGGAGCTCCAGCCTGCAGTACAGATACAAAGTGCATCTCTGCAGCCCGGTCTATACGTGCAAAGCGGCACTGCAAACAGATAGCATGCTGGCTTTACTGCCTTGCTGCATGATAAATGGCTCATTTTCTTCCGAGTTTGTGCATCTCTCTCTCTCTCTAGACAGCGGCTCTTTCTCTTCTCAGATCTCGCGTTACAGTGCCTTTCCTGAGCTGTGCCGTGATGATCTAGAGCTTTATCACAGCCTTTATTCTACACTTAATAGTTACCAGCTGTTGCCCTGATCCTGCCCCGTAAATAAAGTGGTACTTTGCTCACCTCACAGGGAACTCACAGGCGTGGGTTGGATCTTTAATAGCACATTTAGTGATTCAGCTTTCTGAGACATTAAAGTGTAGGTTACTGTCCTTTTGGTAAATGATATGGAAGTGTTTCATTTTGGAGATACTGTGCCACCAGTATCTAACAATTGCTTTTTGATATCTCACTGACTCCTAAAAGATATTCTTGCTGAAATATGTACAAAATAAAACTCTTAGATTCCTAGCTATATTTGGACTAATGATGAGATAAGTTATGGTTTATAGGATCAGCTTTCAGTACTTGTACTCCAGTGAGGCCCTGAGTTTCCAGAGAAGGGAAAGTTTATGCAAATGTGTCAGAACATTTCCCATCTGCTGCCCAGTCACCCTTGTCTCTCCTGAAGGACCACGATGTCCTGCCTCCAAGCACGACTGATTCTTCCACTTGGTGTAATAGGCACCCTTACATGTGTCCAGTTCAGCTCAGGTTTTGATTATCATGTATTTATTTTAATAATTGTTTTTGAGAAGTGTTTATATTTTGATAGTGCCAGAGGATCACCAAACAATATCTAAAGGTCCATTTTTGGGAGATGCTCTCATTTTTTGGCTTGTCCAAATAGAAAAGGATTGTGAAGAGATAAGAATGAAGAGAGATATAAGGACATAACATACAAGTATATCCAAGTAGCTTTAATAGCTATCTAACTTGAATCAGTTTGTATTAGTAGAGATTTAAAGGAGGACATGGAAGAACGCTCATAATTT
The DNA here is from genome assembly GCA_032353885.1 of Nothura maculosa. Classification (NCBI taxonomy): domain Eukaryota; kingdom Metazoa; phylum Chordata; class Aves; order Tinamiformes; family Tinamidae; genus Nothura; species Nothura maculosa. The sequence goes on along the minus strand of JAUBOD010000658.1, from coordinate 2,797,282 downwards.
AATTGACATACAAAAGTAAAAGAATGTTGCATTGATTTTCAGAAAAAATAGAATCTCTGAGATTTTAGGATTTTCCCTTTCTTTTTCCACCACTTCTCTGAGAATTTGCTGCTAACTGCAAAGGGGAGTGTAGGCAAATCTTTCTCTGTCTTCGGGTATACAGTGACATCTACAGAGAGCACAGCACATGAAACAAGGCTTCCTCATTTAGCAGCATTGCTTTTGTCTTTGCATGGTGACATTTATTCCCTTTTTTTTTAATGCATGTGCCTTATTTCATTTTTTAGATTCCCATAGAGATGGAAATGCTATTCTATGTGCTGCTTTTTGGATGCTTCTTCCTTTGAAGGTTTTACAAGTTTATTAGGAATCAAAACAGCCTGCTTCTGTCATTTGATTTCGTTGGTATTTCATCCTTTATTTCTCTGGGTTAAGCAATGCAGAATTCAACCTAGCAAAAGTTTAAGGAACACTGCCTGCAGGAACTGCTCTTTTAAGCCTTGAGCACGTGATTTAACTTCATGCACTCTATGTAGGCTGAGTGACTTGAAGACAACCATCTGAGACACAGAGGTAAACATGTATATAAATATTTGCAGACATCAGCTTTAGGCTATTGGGGCTCTAAACCTGCATATTCAAAAGGAACCGTCTCAGTGACTGTTTTGGTTTGTTTTTAGAAAGCTTAAAGAGAGAGGGAAAATAAATTTTCCACTCCAAATATGAAAAGAGCGGGAAAATATATTTTTCTTTTTGCTGTCTCCAAAAATTTATTTTTAAATGCATAGTAAAGTTGTTCTTGGATGAAGCTAAATGTTTCAAATTTGGATTTAGAATTACTAAAGTGGTGTATATAATAACGTCAGGAATAGACTTTGTTTTTTCTGTACAAGGTCAGATGATGTGATGATATTACCTCCAAACAAGATCCAGGCCTCATTAAACTAATACAAAAGAACGATAAACAGAAAATTGCCAAGTAATGAGCAAACCCCAGCAGTTTTAAAACCTATTTAAATGATCAAGGCTGGTGAGCAAGTTTTATAGCCTGGGCTCTCCTATCTGAGAAGTGACCTGGTAGTTTGCCTGCTGACGTTACTGGTTAATTTGTGTTAAACTTGATTTTCAGAAAAGAAAGGGCACAAAGTAAAATCATACTTCAGTAGACCAGGAGGGAGCACTTAAAATCCATGTAGTAAAATCTATTCATATCTATAAAATCCTGGGTAAAAGCATTAAGTCCATGGGAGAAATAAAGGAATAAAGTAAGTGTCTCCATAAAGTATAAACAAGCAATGAAATGTACTGTAACCCGCAAATGCTAAAAGGACAAGTACAATTTTCTAGTTAATTAGAAACTCCTATGCTCCAATAAAAGATAAAAGTCTATAATAGATCAAATGCATGCATTCTGTAAGATGAGGCAAATAAAGAATAAATTAATATGCTAGTGAGAAAGTTTTAGCATTCAGGCACTGTCAGCATTTTTCGTCTTGTGGAGTTCTGTCTTGTGGCCCAAATCTGGATTTATTTTTTACTCTTAGGCTCAGAGATGTTTAGTTGGGATTGAGGGGAGTTAAGGGAAAAAAAGAAAAAGGACAAATGCAGAAAATGTTTGTGTATAGTAAAGTTTCAGAAATAATCAAACAAATTTCCATTTGTATAATGGTTTCAAGTATGACTTTTCAAACAGATGAATTATAATCACAGGAATCTTCCAAGTGCTGCACGGTTATTAGTGAAAGAGCCATCTGGGAAATGTCCTCCGTGAGCTGTGGTTTCGGCAGGGACTGTAAGCAAGCATGGTCAATGCAATTAAACTGACAAGAGTTTGAGATGGTCTATTCGCTTGCTTTATGTTCTATCCTTCAATAAATATTGGCATTGCTTCTAAATCTTCTCCAGCTGGTAACCCTGACAACATATCAACCTTAGCAGAGCACGTAACATGGCACTGTTAGCAGGGGAGGTATTTAGGAGAAAATATTAGACGCTGTCTTAGCAAATGCTTGTTTGAGAGGGGCACGTACAACAGATGAGCAATCGCATAGATTTCCTTGGGGATAGTGCAGCCTGATAGAGCAGAAGAGCTGAGGCCAGCGACACTCCCGGCAGGTTGTAGAAGCCCTTTGGAGAAGCAGCCAGCCAAGAGCACTGAATTTCTGGGGCCTTCACAGTTCTGGGTTCGCTCCTATGGGACATTGCTGCAAGGCTAGAAGAGCTCTTATCGTAGCTTTTGGTGTGAATCCTTATTTCAATTTGTGATAAATTGAAGCTGTCAGTTTAGCCCTTGTCATTCATACTGGAAGGTACAAATGATGTTTGTTTCATGTTTTCCTAAGCAAGATGCATTGTTCATTTAAGTGAAAACAGGGTTAATGCAGTTTAGACAACTTTTCTTTAGAGTTTGGCTACAACAGTTCGCCTAATCCTTCTCAGGATCTGAAATAAAGCTGGAAGCAGAAAAATATTATTGTGGGGCCAAACCTGAATGTTCTGGCTTCTCAAACTGCATGAGACCTCTGGGCTTGAGCCAGCTGTTCTGTGGAATTTGGGAAAATGCTGAACAGTGATCTCGTGCTCCAGGTGGTATCTGATAAGAGTTAAGTCAGAGCAGCAGCTTTCTACCTGGCTTTATTTGATATCAAGTTTGCATTGCTGCTTACAACATTGTGTACTTTTTTTAATCTAGACACCTCTTTATCTTGTAAACCATGGGGAGTCTGGACCAATCCGATGCAACAGGTGCAAAGCTTATATGTGTCCCTTCATGCAGTTCATCGAAGGTGGAAGAAGATACCAGTGTGGGTTTTGCAATTGTGTAAATGATGGTAAGAGTCCTTTCTCTGGCTTGTGATTCACAGTAATGCCAGAAAGCTAAAATGAAACTGTGTTGCTGACTTGCTGTTAACTTGCTGACTGAAGAGAAAGTAATTCAGTGAGATGCAGTAACTAGGCCTATTTCAAAATGAAAAAATGCCAGCCGAGAAGATACCTATAAACATTTGTTCAGTGCAAGTTTAAAAAAGAAATGTAAGAAAAAATAACAATGCTGAATCATGAAGTCCAGTTTGATATGATCAAAATGTTATTTAAAAACAATGTCAACACAGGCTACAAAGTTGCTGTATTGTATGTTGCTAACTGAAAACTACTTTTGTGTAGAAAAAATGAACTCCTTTGAAGAAATTTAACTGTTAAAACAAGCATTAAATATTTAGAACTATGTCAGAATAGTCCTTTCCATGACTGTAGATTCAACGGTTAAATAGCCTATTAATCTTACAGTGACATGTGTTGGTTTTCACAGAAGATACCATGCCATATTTGTTCAAGTGTGCTGCATGTGACTCATAAGTGCTCTTGTGCTTTTGGCTAAGTCCCAAAGCTTTGCCAGAACTAGCCTTTCTAGCCATTTGTATCAAGTTGGATTTCCTCAGCTGGATCCCAGCAGTATAGTGCTTTCCCTAATACAGTAATCTTCTCAGCTCTGAAATGTGAACCTTGACAGACTCATTCCAACTTTTCTGCCTGAGGCCCAAATGCTTGTGGAAGATAACAAATTTCGTACTTTGTTAGTGATTTAAGCTCTTGTAAACAGAAGTTTGAATGCTTTATGAGCATTTTAAGTAACGGTTTTTAACTGAAGGGTCAGTTTAAATCTAGCTCTATACAGTGCTGTTCATCTAAATTTGAAAACATTTTAAAAAAAAGACTTTAGTAAGACCTAAAAATATCCGATAAACTAGGTAAGTATCCCCCTCCAACTAGTTTTTTTAACAGGCAGCAAAAACCTAAAAAAATAAGTATTTTAAATGCATATTAATCAAGGAACGAAAAGATAAAATCCTGAGATGACTTCCTCAGTGTGACTTTAGCCATTGGACTAGCTGCATATACATTGTTGGTGGCAAAGCTACTGATTTCTTAATGGTTCTTTGGAGTTGAGTTCTGCATCTTTTGTCTGAACTTACAGAGAGATCCCGATATAATAGACTTGAAGGACTTGCAGTACAGCAGGCAGGGTTGTGAACCTTATAGTGCTAGTCCTGATAAAGCAGAATTTTGGATAATGTGGCCCAGGTTGTAGGAAAAGTCCAACAATTAGCTCTGTTCCTCTGCAGGCTTCTGGGATCTAAATTAAATTTTGAAGGGACAGTATCTTGTAACAAAGTAGCTGCTGCTAGTCTATAACCCAAGAATGGCAGACTCCAGCCTGTGTAAATAACCTGTAAGTTCTACCTGCTTAGGCTTGAATAGTGTAGGACTGGAAGAACATAGACATTTATAGGGAAATATGACTTGTCTTCCACATTCAAGAGCAGAGTATTTTACTACAGTGTTTTATTTTGATTTTTTCCATAAACCAAATTGATCTAAAAATTAATAAAATAATAAAATAAAATAAATTGCAGTCTTGCTAAGCATTTGCACACATCCTTTGATCAGCGAGGGAAGAGCCTTCATTAGTTTCTTGTATTTACTGGAAGAATCGTTGAATTGTTCTCCTCACCGCAAAATATAAATCCTTTTTTTACCCTCTCGTTCTTTTTTTAGTTCCTCCATTCTTCTTTCAACATCTGGACCACATTGGCCGACGGGTAGACCACTATGAAAGGCCTGAGTTATCTCTAGGATCTTATGAATATGTTGCTACCTTGGATTATTGCCGGGTGAGTATTTCTAATATGCAAAATTATAATTTTATGTCAAAACAAACCAAGTCCTTTTAAATACCAGCATTAGGGCAAACACACGTGTAAGCTGAATGGCAGAATCTAGGAACATTTTGTAAAAGAGATGGATGCACAGAGTTGAAGCTGACAATACTGCATTTTGTTCTTTCATGCTGCTGCTATCGGACTATCAAGCCAGAATAACAAACGGTGCAGCAAGGCCATGGGTCAGGGGTGTTCAGCTGGGGCATTGCTTGCGTCCTCGCAAGGGGCTGCACTGTTTAGAGGAGAGAGCTGAAATTCCAACACAATGTTGAATTTTAGCTGTGTGTCTTGTGTTAATTTTGAAGACAGATACATATCTAAATTCGCTTCCCAACTTTGAAACCTTAGCATGGGAATTTGACCTCTTTTTTTTTTTTTTTTTTTTTTTCCCTGACATGAGTAGTTGTAGTGTTTTGATGAAAAATTAAGTTCAAGTGGAATGGGTATGGGTTAGCTTTCTTTTGTAAACTCACTTAAGGACTTTGTCCAAAGACTGGTCAAGTCACTGCAAATATTTGTAGCTGATTTTATTAGAGAACTTTATTTAGTATTTCCCAAAGTATAAATTACTTAAACTTTTAGAGCTTTTAGCTTTGCTTGCAAGTTGTAAGTGTGACTGTCTCTCTGCAGCATGAGTGTGGGTTTTTGTTTTTGTTTTTTAATTCTTGCTGACAGGCAAGAATTTTCTTCCTGTTGGTGCAATAAATGTCAGTGGATTGAGACTACAATAAAATTAAGACAATTGTGTTCTATGAAGTCTTGAAGTAGATACCAGTAACATCCACAGACTTCAGACCAGCAAATTACTGCTCTTCCTCAGGAAATGAGCAGGCTGTTTAGTTCTGGACTCTCACAAGGAGACTGGTTCAAACTCCAGTGGGATCCTGGAGATCTGCTTTCTGAATTTCTTTGAGGTTTGGGTTAAGCAGGAGAGAACTAAGGAGTTGTAGTGAGGCATTGCAGAAGTAAAAGAAGGGGCCCTGCATTAGTGCTCGTCGGGTGCAGCGCCACCGAAGTCGGTGAAGCTTTGCTTTTTCATAAGGTTCAAACCAAGGAGTTTATTTGATTAGTCCAGTGCAGTCTGTCTGTCTTTTGCAAAGATCCTGTTGTATAAACTTATAGAATGCCCCAAAAAAAATAAAAAGAGGGAGAATGAAATCTGTTAATAAGTAGAGACTTTCGCTGGAAGTGCAAAGTCATGGGTGGTAGAAAAGTTACCAATATTATTTTGGTTATTTTGTAATTTGTTTTTCATTTTACTGTAAGTTAGCAAAGTTTAATTTTTTTTCATTTAGTTTAAAACCTAAGCTGAAAAGTCATTTGCTTTTGTGCTTATCAAATGACAAGGATGAACAGCTACAAAAAATGTTAACAAATAACAGCTGGGTTGCATTACTGTGTTCCTGCTAAGCGGATGTGGCAAGAGCATGCTTCTTTTTTCTACATATATATGTCAGAAATTAGGCAAGGAATCTTTATCCTTAGTGGTTAGCAAGGTGGTGTGATATGTCAGTTTAGAAAATAATATTTGATACAGTTTTTGAAATTTGCATCCAGATGCAGAAAACAGCTTTAAAAAAACACATCTGGTTTTATTTCACTCAAGTTTATCTTGTATTACCCAATTCAAATGAAGTGAGACCAAAGATATAGTATGTTTAGTGCAAAGTGTGCTGGGTACTGTGGATAAGTCATAAGTAAAGAGTTAGTTTTCTGGGTTTGGTTTGTAATGAGTGTAACTCAAGTGGCCAGAACTTGTGTGAAGGCTGTGAAATAGCTTATATCACTGTAAGGGCAAGTTGACCAGCATTTGACACCAATTAATGACCACTACTTGTTTAGTAGAAATATGGAAAGCTGTTCTTAGGCTTATAGCAAGGCCTGTGAAGATTACTGTAAAGCTGGATTTTCCTGGCTACGGCTGTAAGCATTACGTTGCTTTACTGAGGGAGAAAATCTACAGCTTGCTGCTTGTTACTTACAGACAGTTGTCACTGTACTGCATGGGTGTGATTGCTGTGCCACTGGCATTCTGAGTAAGAGCTTAAGAGCAAGAAGTTATGCCCAAAAGAATACATACCAGTCCAAGGCACTGCTGTGTATTCAGCAGCTACATACCCTGAACATTAGTCCGTGCTTTATATATCTTAGAGAAAAATAGTTTATTTTTAAAAGTACAGTTTTCTCAGGTGTCCATGACGCAGTGGTGCACGAGCCAACCGTGATGTTGATAATCGCCACTTAGCAGTGCTAAGGGGCTGAGATGTTTTAAATCAGGTATAACAGCTAAGCCATGTTTCTGTTTTCAGTTTAATTTAGTATTTAACAGTTGTTAGGGGCAAATGCTAGTGAAAATTAAATATTCATATGAACAAAATGAAATTATGTCAGTGCACAGGGAATGATAAAACAGCATGAGATACAGACAAGAGCAGAAAGACAAATTTATTTTAAAAATTGAATTCCTACATAAAATGTTAATGTTCCATTTTATCCAGCAAGCTGTCACTCTTCACATTTTATTCCATTAGAATGTTATTTTCTGGTAATCATGTTTTTATTCGCAGAATGGTCTTTACCATGGTCAACCTCTTACTGCAATAATCACTAGGATACATAGCATTACTGAGCACTGTTTTTAGATTGCCTTGATGGAACAATCTGTAAAGTGTATTTGTTGGACATAACAGGGCACTGTCTAGTTCTTCCTGTGAGTGATTTTTCTTTTTTTTCCCCTTGCAGAACAACAAGCCTCCAAAACCACCTGCTTATATCTTCATGATTGATGTTTCATATAGAAACATAAACAGTGGCCTTGTTAAGCTTATATGTGATGAGCTGAAAACTCTGCTAGATAAACTTCCAAGGTAAAGAAACATTATTGTGCTTTTCTTAACATGCTACGTTACAGTTTGTGTGAAACTTTGTACGTTGAAAGGTGATAACAAGAAGGCTCCAGCAAATGTCAAAATTTACAACACAGGCATTTGTTTAGGTGACAGTGACCAACTGTTAATTTTCATGTTGTGACTGCTGTCTGGTGTGCCATATGGGTAGAAAGGATGTGTTGCTCTAATTGCAGGTAGAGCAGCCCCTTTCTTGTAGTGAACTGTAGTGGTTTTATCATCTACATCCCAGCTTGTAGCTTGCCTTCACTTGCGGTGGTTCTGCTTACTGCAATGCTGCTTTTCTTGTGAAATCAATCAGGGAAGTATCACTCTAATGAGCCAGAATAGTCCAAAACATCAAATTTCTCTAAAGCCAAAATGTTAGTGATTTGTTTCCATAGCTGCTCCTCATTACTTAGCCAGCTTTTAGAGCCCCTGCCTGGTATGTGTCTGAGAGAGGAAACAAGTCTGATATGAAGGACAGCACGTTTACTTGGTGAGTATTAAACATGTGGCACTAATATTACTGGTGATTAATATTAGCACAGTATATTATTTTCTATAACTTTCATTAAAATGTAAATAATACAGGCACATATTTAAATGAGAACAGTGAGAAAATAAGTAGATAAGATGACTCTCCTTTGAAACATATAAAGCCCTGAATGGCCTAGAGAAAGAAAATAGGCTCAAAATAACAGTAATTACTGGGAGAAAACAGGTTTTAATAATGGAGAGAAGCAAAATAAGGAAGAGCAGGAGACAAGATCCTGAGCTAATCTGGGCTGGAGAAGGATAAACCCTTCTATTAGGTTTCCTGGTTGCATCTCAGTGTGAGAAATAAATTCCAGCCCAGAGTGGGCCCTCGGTTTGTGAGACCCTCTGCCCACGTAAGACCATCTCACACGGCATCATTACTGAAGGCAGAACTGGGCCAAAAGTGCTTGATCCTACCCTCATCATGTCTCAAAGCCTTCCTTCAGGACTGGACATCACCCTGAAGATGATTAAAGGTGTGAGTGTGCTCTTAAAAAGCAGTTGGCAGTTTAGAAACACAGACTTGAATAAGGAAAGGGAAGGAAAAATGGAGGCAAGTGCGTGTCCATCACAAAGACGACACATGTTAGTTCTGACTGTGCCAGGACTTTGCAGAGATGTGCTGCTGGCAAATTTGTCTGCAAGGTTTGAGTTCTTTCATGTCCACTGGAAAAAAATGCAGAGGAAAAAAATAAATGCTAGACCATTGATTCTCTTCAAAGACGAGCCTATTGTCATTAAGGAATACAAAACTCGCTGTAAGGCAGTCGAGCCAAATTTGCAGTGGAACTTTTATTTTGGCACTGTGGCATGAACTTCACTGTGTGCTCCTTTTCTGTTGCTGGAAATTGACACCTGGAAAAATATTTTACTATTATCACATGAGGTGAAAGCCCTGCGCTGGGAATTCACCCTGTGCTTGGCTTTCCAGGAGCCCAAATCTGTAAGAGGAAAGGCTTTGGGAAAGAAAGCAGTCTGCCTAACAAAAAGGCCATTGGTGTAAAGGCTTGAGCCAGGGACCCCTGTAAAAATGACTGAAAAGTGGGAAGTTTAAGCTGACAAAGAATGGATTAAAGTATCCAAGCCTACATGTTGAAAGGGCTTTTGTACTTTTGTAGACTTAAAGCATGAAAATACATTTTCTCCTTACTTAAAATACTAAGGCAGAAATTCAGGGTACCAGTTTGAGCAAGTACAATGTTGAGATACATAATTTAAAAACATTTGAGGACATTTCAAATGTCTCATTTTGAGAGTTCTTTTAAAAGAACTAAATCGTATACCAGCTACATCTGCTATTGACTTCCACGTTCATAACCACATCTGTAAAACTGTGATAGAGACACGATCTTACAAAGCGTGATGGTAAGAGCAGGATCTGATACAATTGTCCCAAATCCCTGCTGTGTCTAGTAAGAGGATGTGCATGGTTCTCTGCAAAGTAGGAAAGTGCTGTGTGTGCAGAAAGCTGGTAATACCTTATCCTCATCAAGCTCCTGAATGCTCCCTGTTAATTATTATATTAATTGCTAACAAAATAGCAGCATCTAAGTGGAAGGAATGATGAGAAATTAAATTCAGAAGTGCTGTATCTATCTAGATGTTGGAATATCTTGGAGGAATTATTCAGAATGTTCCCTAACGGAGCATTTCAGCACACAATATTGCTTTTTCTTAGATCAAAGTAGCCCCTATCTCATCCAGCTGTGTTCCCGAAAAGCAGGAATGGGGGATTAACATTCTGGACTGACGTGAGAGTTACAGATCAGAGACAAGAAAAATGATTTCCCTCCCAAGCCTGAGGTTTTAGATGAAGCTTGTGAGCTGCCAGCAGCAATTTATTTTTTACTCTGAAAAGAAGCAGAGCTGATAGCCATGAAGGAGTATTTTTTATTTGCTGTTGGAAAGAGGAGGTAGGAATTGTGTGGAGAGTCTGTCTGTTGTTCCCCTCCAGGGTTTGAATTTCCTCCTGCCACCATTTGTGCACTCGGAGATGCAGCCCTGTAGATTGATAGGGATGGAGTAGGGGCCTGGTCATTGGCTTTGGTGGGACCAAGGCTCTTTCTTCCGTAGCGGAGCTTTGGGTTCAGTGGTAGGTAAAGAGCTTGACAAGCTGGTAACTGTCCTGTTCTCACCACCCCGTCCCATTCCTGCTGTTCCCTTTTACAAATGGGTAACTGAGGCCCAGAGAAATTAAATGAAATCAGAGGCATAAATGGGCATTGAATGGGTATTTCCAAGTTTCAGTACCTTAAATATGCAACTCTTTCCCTGCAAAGCAGGCATGTGTTACACTGCAAACTTGTTTCAGCACCGTGTCCCCGTGAGAGAGGTAGAGCCCTTACTGTGTAACACTGCTGTACGGAGAACATAGGCTGACCTTGGATAGTGGCTGGTTCCATAGACTTAACGTGGGATGTTTTTGTTGCTGAGGGCTTGGTTGGTCAATAACAAGAGGAGCTTTCTGTTAGGGTGCCATTTTTGAAGTAATTAAGACTCTTTTCCTCTAATTTTTATAATTAGACATCTGTCATTAGTATTGTTGAATTACCATGTAGGCTATAGCAAGCTGATTTTCTGATAGTTTCTTGTAACTAATTGTCCAGTTCTCCCTTTTTCATGTTTGTGAGGGCAGCACAGCATATTCCTTCTTAGGGGCTCTTGACCCTTAGGGATAGAGTGTGCAGCTGATTGGGTTGGTTTCCTTTAAAAAAGGATTGATTTAATTAGGTTGTTTTAATTTGACCTAAGGGAGAGTTTGAGGCCATTGCAACTTGGTGTTTGGTTTGCTAGACTGCAGTGTGGATAATGATCTGGAAGCAGCCATACATTTCAAAGGAACAGTTTTATCGTAAGGTCAACGTTTCAAAATTATATCCTGTTGTCTTTGTCTTTTTGCAGGGAAGAGCAAGAAGAATACTCAGCTATTCAAGTCGGTTTTGTCACTTACAACAAGGTCCTTCACTTTTTTAATGTAAAGAGCAACTTAGCCCAGCCTCAGATGATGGTGGTCTCTGATGTTGGAGAAGTTTTTGTTCCTTTGCTGGATGGTTTCCTTGTCAACTTTCAGGAATCACGATCTGTCATTAACAAGTAAGATAAAACCATTCTGTTCCTGAGTAGAAGTTGAACGCTTATGCTATATGGTAGCCTTTAGTAAATGGTGTCCTATGGTCTGTGGGAGGGGAGAGGCTTTATGCACGATGTACTTATCAAAATGCCTTAGGAACAAGCAGCTGCTTCAGGTCATGTATTTTCACCTCTGATGCGAAGAAGCAGGGGCGTGAGCCCACTGCACGCTGCCCCGTGGGAGGCCCTGCGGTTAAAGCTCAGTAGGAACCTTCACATTCCTATTTGTTTCATTCTGGCTGGGATCCTAAGAAACTGAAAAAACAGAGTTATTATCTTCTTTGAATACCAGTTTGCAGTGTGAAGACTCAGCGTGTAACAGGTTTTGAGGATTAGCCCAGGTATGCTGAGCAGCTGAACACTGATCCTTTCCTCTTTCTTAGCTTGTTGGACCAGATTCCGGAGATGTTTGCCGACACTAACGAGAGTGAGACCATCTTTGCTCCCGTCATCCAGGCCGGCATGGAGGCGCTCAAGGTCAGAACGCTCCTCGGCGCAGCAACCAAGCCTTTAATTAGGGCAGCTTCATAAGCTGCTGAAGTCCTGTTTGCTGAAGGTGATGCCAGATCCATC
>JAUBOD010000658.1:2759074-2776910 GCA_032353885.1 Nothura maculosa | reverse complement strand
GTCTGTCCGTCCGTCCGTCCTTCCGTCCGTCTGTCCGTCCGTCCGTCTGTCCGTCCGTCCGTCTTTCTGTACGTCTGTCCGTCCGTTCGCCTGTCTGTCCATCCGGCTATCCGTCCATCCGTCCGTCCATCTGTCCGTCCGTTTTTCTGTATGTCTTTCTGTCCGTCCGTCTGTCCTTCTTTCCGTCCGTCTGTCTGTCCTTCTTTCCGTCCGTCTGTCCGTCCATCCGTCTTTCTGTCCGTCCATCCGTCTGTCCGTCCGGCTGTCCATCCGTCCAGCTGTCCGTCCGTCCGTTTTTCCGTCCGTCCGTCTTTATGTCTGTCTATCCATCCGTCCGTCTGTCCGTCTTTCTGTCATTCCGTCTGTCCGTCCGTCTTTCCGTCCTTCTGTCCGTCCGTCCGTTTTTCTGTACATCTGTCTGTCCGTCTGTCTGTCCGTCCCTCTTTCTGTCCGTGTCTGTCCGTCCATCCCTCTGTCCGTCCGTCCGTCTCTTTCTGTCCGTCTGTCCGTCCTTCCGTGTCTGTCTTTCTGTCTTTCTTTTTCTCCATCTCTCCGTCCGTCTGTCTTTCCGTCTTTCTGTCCGTCTGTCTGTCCGTGTCTTTCTCTGTCCGTCTCTCTGTCTCTGTCTGTCTCTGTCTCTGTCTGTCCATCCGTCTCTGTCCGTCCGTCCGTCTCTGTCTGTCTTTCTTGTCTTTCTCTCCATCTGTCTGTCCGTCCGTCTCTTGTCTTTCTCTGTCCGTCCGTCCGTCCCTCTGGCTGTCTGTGTGTGTCTGTCTGTCTCTGTCTTTCTGTCTGTCTTTCTGTCTGTTTGTCCGTCTGTCTGTCTTTCTGTCTGTCTGTCCTTTTTTCCCTCTAGTCCCATAGCTTGACTCTAATCCTGGTTCTGCTGCTCCCCAGCTGCTAGTTGAGCTCCAGCACGGAGGGAGGGCAGTTCTAGCACAATGCCAAGGAGGCGATAACAGGAACAGGCTGTGTGTCCATCACTGAGTTCTAACCTCCTGTAGGAGCCCCCTTTCTTTTACCATGGCCTGTACACTGGCTAAGGAAACACTGGTGTCCTCACTCTGTAATCAGCCTTCTGTTGCACACCCTGTGTTACCTTAAACAAATTACTTACTCTGAGCTGAATGCTTTCTGGCAAGGAACCAGTGCAGTAACTGTTAGAACAGATGCTGCTTCAGCCCCTGATGAGGGGCTCAGGTGATCCTGAAGCAGGGAGAGGGCTTTCTCTCAGCCCAGCCCTGCCAAGGTGGCAACTCCCCTGTGCTTCCCCACAGCACAGCCTGGAGCTGAAGAGCGACGCGCTGCCGGCCCCGCTGCGCTGCTCCGAGGAGCGGCTCTCCGAGGGAGGCGCCTTCTTCCTGGCCGACGGGCTCCACATGTTCCTGTGGCTGGGGGTGAGCGTGGCCCCCGAGCTCATCCAGGGGCTCTTCAACGTGCCGTCCTTCGCACACATCAGCACGGAGGCCGTGAGTATGAGGAACATTTATATTCCTCTTTGAAAGCAGAAGATGTGGTATGGGACCAAACCATGATACATAGAGCCTGAACAAGTGGCTACCCTCAGACCAAGAGAGGAGAGAGCCTTCAATAAAATCTTAACCGTGTTTACATCCTAAGTTTTTACTGTAGCAGATTTTTCAAATCCTATTTGTGTTGCTCAAACTGCAACAAAACTTGGATATAATGAGAGATGCTCACGTAGCCTGAGAGATTTGTTCTGAGAACAAATCTTAATATAATGATCATTTTAAATTGAGAAGTAGCTTAAAGGTCAATTAGTTACTTTAGCTGCTTTAGTGAAGCAAGGAGATCACATTTGCCCTGTTGAGAATGAAATCCATTTTGTATGAATTCCTAAGAGATGTGACTTGAATATAACAGCTCTGGAACACTCCATTTAACAGACACGGCTGCCTGACCTGGACAATCCCTATTCAAAGAAACTGAGGTCCATAATGGAGCACATGCAGAGCCAAAAGCCCTACACGATGAAGGTAAGAGCCTCCTGTCCTGCCACACATTCCTCCTACCTGCTAAATCAGCCCCAGCAGCGCTGGCTGGAACAGCTGCCCGTGTCCTCTGTTCAAGCAGAAGGGCTGGCAGCGCCGGCTGTGCCCCAGGCCGGTGCCCTCACTGCAGCACAGGGGCCAAGCACCTCTCACGTGCTCAGCTCTCACCCAGAAACTTGGGTATCCTGGCACAAAGAGGGAGAGCATCAGAGGCAGCCAGGCCCCAGGCTTTGGGTTTTGGCTGCATTTTCCTCCAAGCTGGGTGCTACAGGGGAAGGAGGGAAAGAGGTAGAAGACTAAACAGTTTAGGAACTGTTACACAGGAGATGAATGGGGGAATGTTCTGCTGCCATCTGCCTTAGAAAACGCCCTACCTGTGTGTGGTTAGTAGAATACAAAAATGGTGATTTATAACACACATGTATTGTACATTGTATTGATACAATCACATATAATTTTTGTGCACACACACACACACACACACACTCTCCAATATAAAAATATGCAGCACATGCACCCACAACTGTCCAGTTAGCAGGTGCACAGCCACAGCACTGTGGGAGGTTTGTTTTGTATTGGAGGCGGGAGGCTCCCTTCAGTAGTGTTCATATCCGATACAGGAAAGCAGTACTGCCATTTAACTACTGTGTATTAAAAATACATCTCTCTCTCTCTCTCTTTTTAGCTAACAATAGTGAAACAACGGGAGCAGCCAGAGATGCTTTTCCGACAGTTCCTAGTAGAAGACAAGAGTATTTATGGAGGAGCTTCTTATGTGGATTTCCTGTGTTACATCCACAGACAGATATGCCAGCTGCTCAATTAAGGACGCTCCAGTATCCCCCGTGTTGGTTTAGGTTTGGTTAGTTTGCCAGAGGGGCGGGAACTGGTGCCTGCTGGGCAGCCAGCAGCCCCATCGTACCTCAGCCTTATGCTGTGCTTTACTCAGCCTTCCCAGTGCTCTTTTTTTGTACAGGTTCATTTCACACAACCTCTCACCATTGTGTTTTTCTTACCTATTAACCTATAGAATAGGAAGTTCTGCACTCAGGTATTATATCTTTTGGGAGCATCTTGACTCTTTCTCTAAGATGAACTGTTCAATTCTAAACTGTCATAGCTTTGGAACATAGGGTATACATTTTCTAATTACAAATTAGAATTTAGAAGCCTTCTTCATTATTGCTAGCCATAAATTATATGATAGCCAGGAAATATATTCCTAAAAGAAAAAAGAAAAAAAAAAAAGCAAAAGCTATATAGAATGAAAAAAAAACAAACCAATAACAAAGCAGTGCTGCCTTTTTTTTAAAAAAAAAAGATGCTGTAGTTGGATTGGTTTTTTACAGTAATCATCTAGTTCAGTTTGATTACTTACGGGCCTTCATGTACGCTTTAGGATCCCTCCCTAAAGCGTATTAGGAAACAGTCCCTTTTCTCCTGGAAGGTGCAAAACCACCATGGCCATCTCCAGGGATGGCTCTGGCCAGCCCCGCACAGCCCCGGCTGCCCAGGCCCAACCAACCACCTCAGCTCCTAACTTGACTTGAACATTTAATAATGGACCCACCAATAAAAAGGTAATTAGAATAAGACTAGCTTCAAGATTGGCAATTAATTGCCACAGTGTTATGGTACAATTCATTAGTCTTAAGGGCAGTGATTATTTAGGTATTTAATTTACATTTTCAGAACCAAATACCTCTTGGGCTTTTATTTTTAGTGCATTATACTAACTGGAATACTCCTATGTCACTACTTAGGCTCCACCTTTGTCCCTTCACGATACCAGCAGCAGGTCACCCTTATGACGGTTGATAAATTAAAAAGTTATTTGTGGTGCTATGAAAGGAAGCCTCTTGTAACAAAGCTTCATTTTAAACAGTGGCCTTTTCTCTAATAATTGACTCTCTCTACAAGAGTCACTGCTTTGAAAAGACACCCTCCAATACTATTTAAGGTAGGACTTAGACCTAAGTCTTTGGAAGAGCTGTTTACTTCATGGTCTAGTGTGTTTGTTTCTTTAGGACCAACACCTCTTTATATGAGATTTGAACTTTTTAAACTTGAAAAACTTTAGAGACAAGCATTTTGAAGAAAGCCAAAACCAAAATGCACCCTCAAACAGCAAAGGCTGATCTCCCTAAGAAACCGTGCCTTTTAAGAGCAGCAGTGTCACTGAGTAGTGTGAATCCCTGCTAGCAGGTAAGTTTGGCAGATTAATTGAAACAGCTGCAGCCTCCTCCATTTGTAAGAACTTGCAGAGGCCGATACCTTACAGAGGACACGTGGACTGAGTTGTGCAGCTCAAGAACAGCAGCACACTCTGGCTCTGAAGATAAGGTTAATGTGTAAAGTATTCATTGCCATTCCTGATCATTGTTACATTGTAAAAAAACAAGAGCAGCAATTTGAAATATAAAGACATGAGCAATTACTAACCTGTCATGGCTAGAGTGTTGGTTCCTTCATGTACCAAGTGCTTTTCCTGGTGGAGGAGGGCTGGGATGGGGCAGGCAAGGAGGCTTTTTAATCCCTAGCCCCTCCTGCAGGCGGACGCTGCGCACACGGCCCCACAGCGAGCGGGGGCAGCGGGGTTCGTGCCACTCCACCTTGCGCCGCTTGTGGCACCTGCAGCCCTCAGGGACAGGGCAGCTGCCTGGGCAGCAACAACTGCCTAAAGAAGGTTTTGGTGGGTGTCCAATTAGTAACTGCAGGCAGGGAAGCTTATGCAGCATCACAGGGTTTTCACTTGGTTTCACACTTTCATTAGCATCAAACCTGATTACAGTAAGGAGAGAGCCCCTCAAGAAGGGAAAATGAGGTCCATGGTCTGATAGAACCTGTGGGAGGTTGATGGCAGACAAAGCATTTGAAAAGGAAAAAAACAAACACCCGCCACCCCATGTACCTGTGTCAGTTAAGATGGTAGGAGCTGCACCGGGGACGAGGTGTTTGCAGGGAGCAGGAAGCACCTGCTCAGGGCCAGCGCCCTCCTCACCCCCTGCCACGCTGGCAGGGGCGCCCCCCGCACCTTCTGCTTTGTGTTGCAGAGGGTGCTACACTTACCTGAGGCTTTGGAGCACCTGCTTACACCTACACATTTTTAAAATCAAAAAGGAAATCTTTCCACATTAACTCGTGTTTCTGAACACAGCAGCAATGCAATTTAGCAACAAATCAGAAGAACACACAGGAGGCCAGTACACACAGCAGCATAATTACCACTTCCCCAATCCCAGCTGTGGCTACAAACAGAGCTGAGCAGCTTCAGTAGCTGAACAAGACTGACAAACAAAGCAGCAGGTGTTTTATTTCCTAATGCTGATAGAGGAAACCCTCCAAAAAATCTCCTGTTACCTCCTTTCCCCCTCCCTGCACCCCTTTGGGTGGGCAGGGTTAGGGAGGCTGAGACACTTAATAGATAAACAATTAACAGAAAAATTAATTAAAGAAATGGAGAAGGAAATACAGTAATGTATTACTGTGAGTTCATGCATTCAGTGATAAACAAAATATATGAACTACTGGAAGGCTTTAGGTGCCTCTCCCCGGCCCCTGCTACGAGCCGCGCGCTGCAGCCTCATAGTGCAGCGCCTGCTGCTCGGGCCCTGGGGCTGCTCTGAGGTTAGGCAAGGGCTGGGGGATGGCGGGGTGGGGAATAAAAGTGGGGGGAAAAAAAAACAAAACCAAAACAACACAGCAACAACAACAACAAACCAAAAACCAAAAAAAACACAGCCACAAACACCCACAAGAGTTCTGACTACAACAACCCAAGAGAAGCCACTTACCATGATTACAGATACTTGCATCTCCTTGTCTCTTAGAAGTCTGACTTAAACGAAGAGTGAATATCATTATCTACTGCTAATAGATAACTTTAGGGAAAATGGGACATTAAAAAAGGCCATAGTCAGAGAACAAAGACTCACAGATATTTCAAATGTAATAATAGGCTTTAAAATGTTCATTTTTCTCCAGAGGGCGCTCTGGATACCTCTCTTCCCAGCTGCATATTCTGTGACATCTGAACAGTGTCCCAAAAGGCAACCTTGGCTGAGGGGCACGTCCCCTCTAATCCCAGATTTTTTTTTTTTTCATGACTTTTCAACCTCCAATTGCTTGACCTGGACACCAGCTTATTCTTGTGTTAAAGAAAATTAAAATGATGACAACTCCTTATTAATAAATGAATCTGCCCAAAAGAATAGCATTAGTATTCAAAAATGGAACCAACCTCTTTCGATGTCATTATGTTAAAGGTAAAGGGGGAAGGGGACTCAGTCAACAAAATCAAAATTCAAATCAAGAAAATTAAACCAGGATCTGTGTTGCTCAAGGCAATATCCAGTACTTAACCTACCTTGTCCCCTATAAAACAGGAAAAATACAGGCACTCAGCCTGCCAGCAGGCATCGCTTGTTTACAGCCTGAATATCATTGCAGTTTTGAGCCTTACGCTTTGTCCACTGGTTTTTGTAACGACACCAAGAGCTGACCCGAAGGCCGTGCCCAAGGCAAAGCCACCTGTGTGGGGCAGCAGAGCCCCCTCCGGAGCTGCCACGAGCGAGGAGCTCCGGAGGGAGGCCACGACTGCCGGTGTCCCAGGAAGGGGACAGAGCAGCCAGGGGGCATCCTCCACAGCCGCTGCCTGTCCCGCAGCACACGCGGCGCTGCCGGCCTCCCAAGGAGAGATCTTTGCCTGGGGTGAACCAGCTAACGGGACAAACCAAGGGCTGAACCAGCGCAGTACTCACCAGTTAAAGTCTTAAAATTGAGAAATTAATCAACACCAGCTAATGAAATTCAAAGCTTTTCATCTCTAGCCGCCATGCTGGATATGGTGCCAAGCTGCAGTGATCACAAAAGTCACCAGGTGCTTTAATGTGACACCAGTATCCCCCAGTATCCCCATGGCCCCGCAGCGCTGTGCGAGCGGCCCTGCCACGTCTGTGCGCACAGGTGGGAGCACATTTCCATTTTGCTGAAGTCTCAAGCAGCATCATTGACTTCTGCATCCCTACAGCAGATGCAAACCCAGCCAGTCACCGGCAGGCTACAGCACTGCATTATCAGCCATGAGCAGGGAATTAAAAGAAGAAGGGAGATGGAATCTAGTGATTGTGGGGAGAAGGAAAAAACAAACAAACAAAAAAAACTCCTCCACTTACCTTTTATCATGCACCTCTCCTCAAAGTGTTTCCCATAGTTACCTTTGAACTAACAGCACGAATAAGGTAATAATTGAGAAAAGAGGCCCTTTTCCTCTTCTAACAGTCTCCTCAAAGCTGCTCCAAACTTCCCTGAGCCTTAAACAACCACTACCATTAAAAACATCCCCTCAAGCTTCCCTCACTCCTCAGGGCTGCAGCCCTGATCCAGGAAGGGAAACAAAGTAGAATTTTATTCACCACTACAGGTCTCCTGCTGCAAAAGAAAGGCAGTGACCGACCCAGCAAACCCTTCTGTGCTCACGTGTCATGCACCACAGAAACAGCTTCCATCTGC
Organism: Nothura maculosa; assembly: GCA_032353885.1. Classification (NCBI taxonomy): domain Eukaryota; kingdom Metazoa; phylum Chordata; class Aves; order Tinamiformes; family Tinamidae; genus Nothura; species Nothura maculosa. The sequence continues at coordinate 2,769,387 of JAUBOD010000658.1, read as the reverse complement.
TCTTCTGTAACAGTAGACAAGAAATTACAGTAAAATTCTACAACGTTCTTTGAGAACAGTTAAAGCAAACACACAAAATATTAAGAAAAATAGCTCAACATTGGCTTTGATAAACAAGTTTAATTTCTCCACTTTACAAGACAGTTTATAAAAACTAGGCTTCAACTGATAAAGATTATGACACTTAAAAGCCAATTCTCTGAAACTCAGGCCTAAGAACTTGAGACTTCAGCGCTCAGGCTTGTTCACTCTCCCAAGTACTCTCCAAGAAAGGCAGAACTGGGGCATTTTATAAAACCAGGACTGTACCTACCCAAGCGAATCCGCCTCCGTCGCTGCCCAGCTTAGACCCTTCTGTGGCAAGACCTTACCAGCCCCAACAGGGGCTCCACCGAGCTCTTTTTATAACTTATGTTGCAGTTGTTCTGCAATAAAAATGGTTTTCCCTACTAAAGAACAAGGTTAACAAACACTGGATGAAAATCCCTACTAACGAAACAATCCAGATGTACAGACATCTGGAACAAGTATAAATGCATAAAAGGATTTTTGCTTTCCATGAAGCACAACACGTGACTGGGCAGAACTGTTACTCTCCCCATTATGAACATGAAATGTGAGGGTAAATACAGCACAACAGGAAAGGAGGGGAAAATAATAAAAATTGTTCCCATGGATGATTCAGGAAATTTAGACCAAATAAGGAAAAAAATAGAATTCTATTTAGTCAGTTTGCTCCTTGGTTTAAGAGCAGTTAAAATAAGTGTCAATATAGACACATGAATAAGAGCCCATGTCTGCTATTGCCATGCAACTCCCAACAGCATTCCATGCCTGTTGGGTCCTGCTAACCCCAGGCAGGCCACACCTGGGCCTACAAAGGCGGAAGCGCCATCCACACTTTGGAAAAGGCTGCAGTTAAAAGCACCCACCTTGTTGCTTGTTTCAGAAGGGAGGAGCAAGGCTCCTCACTCCCATCCTGCCCATGGCCTGGCCAGGCAGCGCGCTCTGCTCCGCCCAATGGCAGGTGCCGGGAGGCCGAGCGCAGGATCCCACCTGCCGGTGCGGGAAGGCAGAACCTTTGGAACCACTTGCACCAAAACCAACGTTAGAAGTCACCTAGCTCGAGTCCCCACAACGAACAGGACCAGGGAGGAGAGGTTCAGAGACGGGCCCAGGAGCAGGAGGAAGCAATTCCGCCAGGGTCATCAGCGCGTGGGGAAGCCCCCGCGGTGGGCGCCGCCGCGGCCCCCTCGGAAGCCGCCGCGCTCCCCGCGGAAGTTGGTTCTGTTCCTCTCGCGGCCCCTCTCTCCGCGCCCGGCGGCCGCCCCTCCTCTCCCGCCGCCCCGCGGGGCCCCGCCGCCCCGGTCAGACTTGGACTTGGGCGGCGGCGACTTGGGCCGCAGCCTCTCGATCTCCTCCGTGCAGCCCGTCAGGTGCGAGTTGGGAGCAGTGAAGTACAAGGAGTAGGTTTCTGCATTGAAATTGCTGTTTGTGAGGGTGGGCCCCACCGTCAGCCAGCCTGAAGAACAAAAACACAAGTGTCAGAAGCGAGGCCACGACTGCAGGTGTCCCAGGAAGGGGACAGAGCGGCCATGGGGGAGTCCTCCACAGCTGCTGCCTCCTCTGCTGCTGGAAGATTTGAGAGGGTTTGAGAGAGTGAGAGAATAGGGAAACCTGGGACATCTTTCTGTCTGGTACGTTCCATCTCTTCCTATCAGATTTCTACCATAGAGAAGCCATTAGGAAAGACACTCTATCCCATGCAACTCCTCATCCACTGAGGAAACTTGCTGACAGTATTTTACTAGCCCTTTGAAGTTAAGCTCATACCTGCAGCTAGTGCAAACAGGAGTCATAGATTAGGATTAAACGCCATTTGTGTCAGCTTCCCCTGGAATCCATCAAGTGTCCTCAGGGTTAGCAAAACGAGTTAAATTTAACTGTGACAAAACAAAGAGAACAGCTACCTGGTCGGATTGTGCTGTCCCTCCCGAAGAGATGGAGCCGCCGCCGCCCGAGGCAGAAGTGCTCAATGATGTGAAAGATCTCCACGGGTTTCTCGATGTTGCCGATTTCCGGCTCCTCGGTGATGATGAGGTCGATGTCCACGTTGGCGTGGATGAAGTCCCCGTCCGTGCTGCGGCGCACGGTGCCCTTGATGCCCATGAGGCAGTGCTCCTGCGGGCACAGCAACAGCAGCCGTCATGCCGCCCATCGCGGGCTCTTGTGCCACGGAGAGGAAGGAAAACTCCAGGTACACTAAAGCCTGCTCTTAAATGCAGAACAGTGTAAACTTTGGACAAGCTGAAGCCACCAAGACAGCCTTCCAAAAACAAAGGGAAGAGACCTTTAATCAAGTTACCTGATTTGGTGACCTCCACTTAAAAACTCTAAAAATTACTTGGAGACAGAAATAAGGTATTTGGACTTCTTCCAGTTACTACAAAGTTACAGAAATTTAAGTTAGAAGAATCTGATAATATACCACAAGAAAAGTCACTGTAAGGTGACAAAGTATCAACATTCTCATCACAGCTCTATTACTTTTCAAAGTTCTCAACTGTAAAATAGCCCATCAGTGAAAGCAAGAAACACTCTTAACACGTGTATATTAACATATGCATTTTCACATATCGTACCTCTTGTACAAAAGTAACCTTCACTCTCAAATTCCCCTTTCTAGAAGATACAAGAGCATCCGAAGTACTAAGATCTCTCTCAAGGTGCACTTTGCATCAGTTCTGCCAGTGTTAAGGTATTCTGGAAGTGCGAGATGCACCTCTTTCCTCTAGGATATTATAGATCAATGGAAGCAGCTAATGTATATCTGTGAATGAAGAATCACCATAACGGATACAGGATGCAGTGAGGGCTCTACAGACTGAGTTCAGAGGTCTGTTTCTGGGAATACTGTGCTCAAATGAGCAATTATCCTTAGGTCATAAAGCACTGATTTACTCAGCATCACCAGATGGCTCTACAAAATTTGCAGATAAATACATGATCATTTCCAGATTGCTGGCACAGGCTTTGAAATTTACTGAATAAATAGCAAAGGCAAAAATGGTGACCTATCAGTATATGCAGATGATCAACAGTTGCAAGGTTCTCAGATCTTTAACTAAATAAAGGAGGAAATACTGCTAAGCACACTACCCATCAGGTAAAGCCTAGTAACCTGGCTTTTTATAACTACCCAAGAAGTTTTATCTTTGTGACACAGAGTACCTTGCACTATAGCACATTGGTACCTTAGATACTACCACACAAGCCCAGAGCAGAATAAGCTAGCACAATTTTCACTATTCAACATGAACAGTGACTCCAGACAGCCTTTTTTTCAGTGAACAGAAGAATTCTTTAATACAAGAAAGCAAGACAATTCCCTTGTAATGAAGTTTTTAAGACTCCCCCAAGCTCTTCTATATTAAAGTTTTAACCGCTTTCACATGAGCTTCTAAAAACTGGCAAATCCAAGGCAGAGCCTAAGATGTACAGCACTCCTCACATATCCAACAGAATTCATGAACACGCAACAAGTCCCGAGATTGACAAGTCTGAATTATTATCAGCCAACTCTTTGCATTCAGTCTAATTGCCAGTTGCACTCACATATTTCCCAGTAATTCTATATTATTCTGTTCTACCTTCTTCCTCCACAATCACAAATAACATACTCATACTTTGTAAATCAAATACTCTTTTCTTGATCTGCCTCCTTCAGGACACATTCTTTCTACAACACATCCCTAAGAAACTGCTGAATTTAAGCCAAGCTGTTTGTGTCACTGGTGCACGACAGTCATTTTCAGAGAGACGGAGTCGCTGACTGATCCGCTGTCCCTCACAGCCTTCCACACGGTTTGAGGTCTGTGCAAACACCCGCACAGCTGTACTCAAAACCAACAACCAACCTTCTGGATTTTTCTCTTTTTTTAAATTATGTCAACTCCTAATCAACAGTTTTAAACATTTTTTACATTAAATTTAGCCAAAATCTAATTCCAAGCTTAGTTTCAATCAAATGGCATTCCTACTGTTAACAAGTAGATACCTCCACTACAGGAAAAGGCTTGTGTGCTACAGAAGAGCATAGCTAGTAGGCTAACTGCTTATTTACTATTCCCCCTAAACTGAAACAATCAGGAAGTCTAAGATGTTGCAACATAAAGTTACAATTTCTATTCAGTTTCCATTATCACCCTCATGATTTCCCCTCTCACACACACACTCCAGCAATGTGCAATCCCTTTTCAGCTCTCTGCATGTCAGTGAGGCTTAAAGTGAGGAGCACGTTTGGAAGATGAGAATACCCAGCAGTGCTAAACGTAGACAATTCTGCTATACCGCATCAAATGAGTACAGCAAGAAGAGAACAGAAGTCACCTATCTGATTAGGATTTCACTCCCTCCTCCTTCTAACACATGATGACACACACTGAAGAAGAGAACTTTGAATCCCAGATGTCTATTTTACTGAAAGCAGGTCATCAACTGCAGGGGAGCACCTGCTATTTAATTAGCAGAAAGGGATGAAAACAGGATAGAAATGGAGCCAAATCTTTACCTTGGTCCTTTGGAAAACAGCCTTAGGGTCTAGAGTCTTCGTCTTTCCAGGATTGTTTTTATTGGTTTTAATCCAACAAATGTCCTCACATCTTCTGTAACCCCATTTCCGCAGACACTAAATATTATGGACAGACAAAAAATAAAGTCTGTAGTACACCAGAAAATAAAAACCTAAACTGAATAGAAAAATACTTCCTTTAAAACTTCTAATAAAGCATAAAGCCAACCTGTCAGATACGCGAAATGTAAGTTTACCTGTGCAATCATTTGTCAAAACTAAGCTTTTAATTTTTTTAATGCATAAAAGTGAAAGATTCCTCTACAGAGCTTAAATTTTTTATCAGAGCCACTCTAACCAGTGTGATCACCAGAGTTCTTGATCTTCATCTCCATTAGCACTCTGGTACAGTTTCACATAAAAGTGAAATCATAAAAGAGAGTTGATAAAGAATTAAAAGTCTTTGCAAGGATTTTGAGGCTTTCCTCAGCTCTCTATGGATTGTACATGACTAGTTTTTAATCCTCAATTTCTGCTAGTGATATCTTGGAAAACAAGCAAATTGACCGTTAACTGCTATATTCAAGAACTGCTCAGCTATGTCTATGGCAAAAATCAAAACAACTTCACATCAGGAGGAGATAACAAAGTGAATGTATTAGGCACCCTATGTCATCCCACAATGAAGGGCACCTTGCTATGTTCATAGGAAGTACTGGAGCAAGCTAAGAGACGAATGTTTCAGTACAACAATAGCCTAGTGGACATTGCTATTTCAGTGCTTCCAACACAAGGAGACCTCCCATAGCATAAGCACATCCCTTTAGAACTCCAAGATCACTTACTGTAATAAAACACAATTTTACCACATTATAAAACAGCAGCACCTTCCTATTCAGATGACAATTTCTGAAGAAAACTATTAAGACATCATTTAAGACATCATTCACAGAAAAGAAAAAAAAAAAAGGTGACGGCACTAAATGTGGCCCTTGATTCCCTACAGGAATTCCCTGCATACAGGACAGTAAGACAGCAGCACAGGTTTCCAGACACGACAGAGCAATGCTTCCTCCAACAGCCACAGCAGCTCATCTAGAAGACAACACTATCTAAATAGTAAATGCCAGGTTAGACTCACTGAAATTACACAGCCTTCAGCACAGTTACAAAAACATGTCTCAGCATGAACGAAGAATTCCACACAGAGAAAGTCAATGATAAAAATAAACTCTTTAGTTTATCCCTGATTAGTTAAATGAAAACAACTTACCACTCTGCCAAGGTCTAGACCCTCTCCTGAGCCACACCACAGAAATACAAATGACCTTGGGGCTGCAATCTCTTCAATTTCCAGTTTCATGATCTATAAAAAATAAAGTGTTTCCAAATTAAATATTTGCTTTATGTGACATAATCACAAATTATATCAGGAAGACCACCAAGTAAATGGAACCTTGCAGAAACACATTTAATAAAGATGCTAGGCTAGATACCACTCTTCAAATCTGTTTACCAGCCAGTATTTGTAAAAGTTCTCATCACTACCCAAGCATCCTTTGAGCATGGCTGACAACCAATCTGATCATTCATTTTAACATACAGTGCATCTCTTCAGAATATTCTAGGCCTAAAGACAGATATATGCTATATTCCTATATTTCCATAAGGATGTGCTTCATTTTGTCATTTCCTCAGTAATTACAAAAAGATGTAATGAAGCAATAATGTTCTTTCTTTTTCACTCTGAAGTTATCTACCTGAAGTTGGGTAACATGCACATACAAGTCATTACTACAATTCCCATTACTGTGTAAGAAAAAAAATCTTTCCATTTTCTCTTTGGGGAAAAAAAGCATAAGAACATACTAAGAGAGGGCTTCAACAATGGCAAATGAGTAGCATTCGGGGCATAACAACTTCAGATGCAAACCATCTGTTAGTCATTATGAGTTAAAGGAATTCATCTGTAACTTGTTAACTCATCCAATCAAGCTTCATTCAGTGCCCCTGTGAAGGAAAAGCAACACAGGGAATGCCATTCTAAGAGAATACAGAACACTGAGGCTGAAGACTCCTGACTAAAACACCCCCAAACTTCCTTGTGGGGGAGATTTTTTTTCCTCATTTTTGTCATCCAGACAACACTGACAAGTGCTGCTTTGGCCTCAGGTAACGCAGTGAGGCTAACATAAAATCCTTAAAACTTACCTACAGATTCGTCTATCTCTAACAGGAAAGTTACCTAATTATGTCAGGCATGAATGCTTTGTCTTCAAATCTTTAAAATGGACTAAGTTCTACCTGTTTTTATGATACTTTTCTTTGGCTCAGCCACTTTTGGAAGTATGCTTTCAGCCAAGAGGACAAACTAAATACACATTAAAGTACTCCTTGTCCCCACCTGCACAGAGTAGAGATGAGGTAAGTCTCTGTACCTACTGCTCCAGTTCAGGGATTCACTCCTATTATTACAAAATGGCTGCTAGTCCTGCATGCTGACCAGATACAGTCCCTAACAAAAGCTCTTCTAATTAAAAATCTCAGTACTAGGAAGCATCTCTTAGAAGTCTCTTCACAAACTTTAAGAAGTTAAGAAAAATGCAATGAATATTAAAAAAAATAAATAAAACCCCATAGACCTTGGATTAATAGTAAATTTTCATTCTGTCCCCATTTAACTTTTCAGTCAGGCTCAGGGAGAGCAAAAGGGTATACCTTAATTCAACAAAGCTTGAAAACAAATAAACTACTCTCACCACAAATGGTGCAGGCATGAGATATAAATTAAGCTTCCATCTGCAAGAATTTTGTTTTTATATAATCCACTTTTTCATCAAACTTCCTATAAAATATCTTGCTACTGAATTAAGCCTTTAAAAGCTAGTTATGCAGGTATGTGTATGAAGTTTCTCACAGTAATAAACAATTGCATTACTTACATCATCCCAGGTCCAGCATTTCTCATTGGCAGTAATGCCAGTCTCTCGATAGTATTCCTCCAATGGTGGTTCCAAAAGAATCACATCAAATTTGGACTTCAGTTCTCTAATATCAAAAGCTTCCAAGTCTGCTTGTAAGTACCTTTTAAAACAAAAGATAAGTTGCTTTATTAAAACAAGAAACACAATACCTACACTCTACACAAATAACTTAGTAACGTCAAATTAGCAAGTTGAGTTTTGCAGTTTATACCTCAATTGTTCACACAACTTCCTGAAGGGTTTTCATGTGATTACAGAATAATTCTACTTTTCTGAGTACCAACTAGAACAGCAGTTCAGTAACATGCCACATGATTATACTGCATTTAACATTCCATAGAGAATTAAAATAAAGAACAATTCCAGGTTATATTAAGAGACTTTTTACAGGCTTATTATCATAAACTGCAGGATATCAAAGACTCATGATCATGTGGCATATTTCTTTTGATTCCCAGATTAAAGCCTTGTAGCTCAGTCAGCTGACAAATCTGATTTAAAAACAAATCTTCACATAATATAACCATACACTGAAAAGAAGATCTAGTTTGCATACTATACTAAACATCTAGATTAAGCTAGCCAAAACAAATAGATTTAATTGTTCTGAAAGGTTCAATTACTTCACTTGTATATACAAGCAGAAATAGAAAATGTAAATTCTGAACAGGTGCTAAAGAAAAAAAAAAGATCTGTGAAGCAGATAGCTAATTACAAACCAATCTAGAGGAAGCAGGGATTTCCACAAGAACACTTACATGGGAGGAGTGTTAGATTTAGATATCAGCTCATCCTTCAGTCTGATGAGCTCTCTAAGTTTTGGATATTCTTCAAACCTATCTGCTAAGCCTAAGAAGAAGAAAACATGAAATTAATAACTGCTTAGAGAGTAAGTGCATATCAGTTAAGCATTCTGAATAGACCCAGATGTTAATACTCCGCCTTCTTCCATTTTTGTTAGAGCCCTTCAAAGCAGTTTTTTTCCCCCCTCCCTCTTCCTTTTTTGATCAAGAGTTTACAAAAGCCTCCTGTCTCCACCTGGTTAAGTACGGTTAATATTACCAAATTTTTATTTCAGTTCATAATTCTAACCTGTTCTGCTGCAAGCCAGCTTCTTGCCAATATCTACTCAATTACACATCAGCACCTACTTTCCATGATCTCCACATACACACACTTTACAAGTTAGCTAGCCAGCAGGCAGCTTCACATCCCTTATCTCTAATAGCAGGCTAGATTAACTGCTGCAGACAGATTCATTTCCACATCAGTATTTCCTTCACAAGCTCTGCACACACAAACTGTGTGCAGGAATGCACCTGCATGAGACACGGCAGTGCAGACTCCAGTTAGTGTGAGGAAGTACAAAGGGGAAGAAAAACAGTAAAATTGTATAAAATATTTTCAATCAATTACTATGACATACCCACGTCTCTGATGAAGTTCTGGGGTCTGTGTCCTGTATCCACGAAGTGCTGGCAGTAATCATTGTGTGGATTTAAGCTCTGAGTGCCCTAAGGAACAAGAGCACGTGAGCGTGAGAGCAAAGGCAGAGTATCTGAATATACAGCACCTTGGTTTCTCTGACCCCTCATCCTCCATCAGGTGTGTTTAAGCACCTCCTTTCCCCTCCAAAAGGAAAAAAAAAAAAAAAAAAAAAAAAAGCCTTTGCATTGCAGGAACAGCTTACCTTAAGAAAGGTACTTGAATCTTTGTAAATCTCTTCTTCATAGGGTAGGTTCTCTTCATCCTGCTGCAGTTCTACCTCATCCTTGGGAATAAAACAGATTTTATAGGTAGTAGGATCATGCTCTCTCTCTCCTCACTACCACTCTGTTTCTTAATGAAGAAATAAGATATCTAAGCACACAGCTCTCCTGAAACAGCAGATTGTGACAGAAACAAGTTATCTGACCTCTTGCCAAGGAGAGAGCTAACGAGTAAACTATTGACTCCTGTTGAAGGAAGGAGTCACATATTTTGACAAAAAGCGCATCCTTGCATTTACAGGGAAATTAGAAAACATCCTCAACTTCGCCATGCCTCAAACTGCAGCTTTCCAAATCCAAAGTTTTCTTCTGAGAAGAAATTTCCATCAACATACTTTTTGTGCCCCCAAACACACAAGACATTTTAACCACTTCATTCCCTGCAAGAGAAGCAGTAACAGCAAACACCAGCCTGCCCTCTCGGGCCTAGTGCTTTAACCTATTTTCTTCAAGGAACTGCAGCTAAACCAGGCTACAAATACTGGGTTCTGGTGAATGCTGAATTCCAGCACCTAAGCCACATCCAAACACAGTAATCAGGAGTCCCCTCCAGTGCTCCCAGATTTTTGCAGGGGAAGACATCAAAGAATTTCAGCTATCCATATATGTAGGTATGTATGTATATGTCACATACAGGTATGTGTGCATGCCTGTGTATTTTTTCCTAATCCAGATGCTTGAAAGCATAACCCTCAGTGACATATGAGCACTAAGAGAAACAAAGTCAAACATCTTCCATTTTTTCTTACCTTATATTCTTCAAGGTCTTCTTCATCGGCTTCTCCCTCATCCAGATATTTGCGTTTTGCATTTGGTGCAGATGTATCATAAGCAGCCCTATAAACACAGAAAAAAATCTAATATAAAGCAGGTTCTCTCTCTATAGAGAGGGCAGAATGCTTCAGAAATGCTTTTGGACAGTGATAGGACGAGAGGAAATGGCTTCAAACTGAAGCATCGGAAGTTCCACAGGAACTTCAGGAAGCATTT